>CM076407.1:27201607-27405620 GCA_038363315.1 Mugilogobius chulae
AGATCAGACAAGTCAATTTTGGTTTCGGGAACAGTAAGATCAGTAGCACAGGACAAAAGCTTGTCATCGCTGGATTCAACAGGATCTGCATTTTCAAAGTAGGAAGGAACTGGCTTAACTTGAAGTGGACCTACTTTAAACTGATCATCTTCACGGCTCCGGACATCATTAAGCTCATCTGGATGTGCAATGGATGAGTCTTCAGGCGAATGAAGTCTGAATCGGCGTCTGTATGGACGCCAAAATCTTCGCCTAGGTTGGTCGGTCTGTGGGGCACGTTCCACTACCCCTCTCGGCTCCACAAGGTCACTATGTGGAGATCTTCGTCTGGATGGTCTACGTTGAGCCAGTGGAAACCCAATTCTCACACACACAGGGTCTTCTTTCTTTGGGCCCGCAAATCTGACCTGATTCTCAGGTCGAGGACTACGAGAAACGAGCTGCCTCCGTAAGCGCCTTTTGTCTGGTGCATACGGACTTCCTCTGACTGGTGCACCACCAGGACCAGTCACATTGGCGGCTTCTGGGCCCTTCGTTGCTTCTATAACGTCAAACTCCACGACCTCTCCATCTCCCACACTACGGACACACTTTCTGGGATTATTCTTCTTTATAGCAGTCTGGTGGACAAATACATCTTCCTTGGTGTCATTCCTGGTTATAAAACCATATCGGCGTTTCACATTGAACCATTTAACTGTGCCTTGGATCAGTGTTGCTATGACTTTTCGCTTCTGCATGGGTTCATCACCTGGTGTCAAAGGAGGAATGCTCTGCGTAGACGACATCATACAATCATCCACATCTGGCAAAGACTTCACTGGTGGGACGTCAAGCTGCTGGACTGCGGAAGCAGATTCAGGCACAAAAACGGAGGAGGCAAGAGTGATTGGCTTCTCGCATCCCTCTGTAGGCAACTGGTCTTCAGCGACAGTGGGCTGGAGTTCTGTCAACAGCTGACCAAGAAGAGATATTACAGCCTTAAGTACTTCCACATAGTCTTTACCAGTAAGTGTAGCAACATTCTGGAGTGCACGCAAGTAAATGTCAGTCAATGTTTTTTCTACATGTGCAGCGCAAAATTTAGACAGTTCTGAGATTTTATATGTGACCAATTTATTGTGGCTGACATAAGTGTAAGGTAACACGTCTCGGAGAGAATCGACAGCAAAATCAGAACGAAATTCAACGATAAATTTCTTATCAAAAGTAGAATCTGGTTCAGAAATTATTTTAGCCTGCGCAATTGACCCATATTTCTTTAAGAACTCAATGACTTCCTCATCTGTTTCAGAGTTATCCGCACTTCAATGACAACTGCATTGGATATTTTTATGCCAAGTTTCTCAAAAGCTCCATCACTGTTTGTTCCGTTTTTTCTGAAATAAATACCACAATACAGGCACAACTTACCTTTCCTCTCTCCTGGCTAGCTCGCCACAATTATGTAGCATATGCGTTATAGCTAAAAGTATTTGAACACCAAAAAGTAATTAAACAATAATATCAATTAGCTGTGAATAATTTAATTTAGCTTTCAATGAGAATAATATGAGTAGGCTAGCTCAGAAGGTTAGACTCGGCTCATGGAGAGAGGAGGCAAAAGACAAAAAAACTGCTTTTGGCGTTATGCCGTGTATTGAGATATTTACAAATATATACAGTGATGATAGGAAGTATTTACAGAAATGAGACTGAATGGCCATTCATTGAATTTGGGAAAAAACCCTTTAGGAAAACCCAATATATACAAAAAGAAATTGTAAGTATTCCACAACAACAATAAAATGGTGTCACAATTTCAGTTGTTGACAAAAAGCAATTGTAAGTATTCCAGAACAACAATAAAATAGCAGTGTTGCAATTCAATTGCTGGTAATCCAGAACAATAACAAATAACAGTTCGTCAATCGCAACTGGGTTCAGTGTTGCGATAAAGTTCAGTGTTCGATTCACAACTGGGTTCTGTGTTGTGATACTATTCGTGTCCCTCACACAGAACTAGAGCGACCATATACGGGGTTGAATTGTCCAGAGGTAGGTGCTTGTGAGGAGTTAAAGAGTCTGAAGAGGTCGCTGTGTGTGTGAGTGTGGGTGCGAGAGTTCTGTCGGCTGCAAGAGCCGCCTACCAGCCCCTGACAGAGGATGATGCAGATTTCCAGGTAGGTGCTCTTGACTTGAGAGCAGGTAACCAATTCAGTGGTTCGGGCTTAGCTCGCCATCTTAGACCAGGCCAGTTCCTTAATTATTTGACAACGCAACAGACTTTCGACGCCAAACGGGACTGGAGGTCGGCTCCTGCAGCAAACAAATTCGGTTTTCTTTCTCTCGCGCGTGTGTCTCTAACTTCCTGGTCACGTCTTTTATTGAACTGTGATTGGCGGTCGCGGTCACGTGACACGGCGCAAAGACTCATGGGACAGAGAGCAGAAGTGAGCAAGATGGCTGTATGCTCACAACAAAGAGAAATAACGGCCAAGATAGTAATATAAATCGATAGAAACGACTCTTTTTTGCAAAAGAGTAATATAAATCAATATAAAATGCCGTTTTTTGCACCAGTGTTACACACAGCTAGTCGATTATTCCAATAACTATGACTGACTGACTCAATTAGTATTCAAACATTTATTTACTTAACTACACAGATTCCAGAGATTAACAAGTGCTGAGAGAAGAGATTAAATATTGTCTGCTGTTTAGCACATTTGACTAAAATTAAGTAAAATGATTTGCAAGTGCCAATGGAACAAATCCAAACTGGCTTAAACTACTAGGTCAGGTATCAAAGAACTGCTGATAGTTCCCAAAAACCAGGAAGTACGATCGAGGCAATCAGCAAGTGGATGAAGCAGTATGTTGGCTGTCTGACCAGCTAGCCCCTCCTACATTTTGTTCAAATGCAGAATGGTCTGGAACCAAGACAGAGTCAATCACTTTGTTGTCTAAAATTAGGCCGGTTTATTCTCAAACACTCACTTTCCTCCTTCACCCTTCCCTCCCCAATTTCATTTTTTTTTCTAATCGTTTACAACATTCTAGATTGTGGATGTAACTGATTAGATTATTGGAACTTAGAATATGACATTGTTCCTTTAATTAGTAATGTCATGTCAGACGGTTTCCACAAAGTTTTTCAGATCATTTTTTTGGGTAGCACTTTAATAGACCACGATGTTACCTACCCGTTATTTAGCATGTCACTTACTAGATACTGACAGTGATACTCAGTAGTAGTTACAGTGATACTTACAATAATAAATACTTTTTCTTTGACCTTTTCATTCAGTACCATTAATACCTTCACACATCACTGAAAGAAATAACAAATATTGAAGCTGGTACCATTATCAGTATTGCAAAAAGTACTCCTAGTATATAGGAGTATCAAAAAAATACTAATATGAGTACCACTACAAGTACTGCTAAGTGTATTGAAAGGTACCACTGTCAGCACAACAAACTACGAGTGTTATATAAAGTGTCTGCTGATATAAGGTACCCCTCCAAGAACCACCCTAAGTACAACATGTTAGTACCACTGTAAATACTACTAAGTATCACACTGGCATTATCTGGTAAGTGACACAGTAATTAACTAGTGGGTAACATGGTGGTCTTTTAAAGTGCTCCCATTTTTTGTTTCACAAATTTCCGTTCTGAGCTATCATAGTGTAACATTACTACAATACTTTACATGGAAAAACTCAGTGTTACGCAAGTAATGTAAGATGCAAAAAACTAATGGCTTAAAAAAGGTATTACAGTTGCAGATGAACTTCGATTGCCAGAGAGCGAAATGCCCCATACATTGAAGATAAGAAGGAGCTGACCAATCAGGAACAAGGATTGGTATGAATCATGAGAAAGTCTATTTCTCAGACACTTGACTCTTTATCATAGTTTGTTCCCAAGATTTACATTTTAATACTGTACCTTATCAGTTCAAACTGAAACAAGTTTTTGACTCATGTCTCTAAGAAACTAAACTGGCAACCCAAATGACAGAGTCATGTGAGGCTCAATCTGCTTTCTGATTGGATAATCCTCTTGAGAACCAAAACAGTAAATGTAAACATCAACAAAGGAACATCATGTCCATTGCTTTTTTTTTTAATTAAGAATAACCCAGATTTACAATGACTTTCAGTAAAAATAATATATATTTGGACATGTAGACCTTGTATCTATGAACACATATAGGTAATATTTATGAAATCTGAAATGAAACTTACATACAGTTCCTTTAATATTCAAATTGTCACAAAAAAAACATGTTTAGATTTCTACATCATCTTGAACTTTGTACATTTTTACTGTTTGTGTCATACCCAAGTCATATCAAGTCAAGTATTAAGTCTCGAAGAGTTAAGTCACAAGTCAAGTCTTTTGGAATCAAAAGCTGAGTACAGTAAGTCACAAGTCGTGTGTGACTCGAGTCAACTCAGTCTCCAACTTCTGATCATATCGTTTGTCATTGATTGATATATATGTAAAAATGTTTAATTTTACATATCATGATATAGTTAAGCATTAATTGCAGCTGATTTTCTTGTCAGTTGTGCTGAAAGCAGACATGACACAGATTGTGGTTAATTCTTATAATCCATGTCTGGTCGCTCTAAAGCCTTGAACAACAGTGACCTAAACACAGACTGTGGAGGCTCTGGGGAGGCTAAACACAAATAATGACAGAAAAAAGATGTGAGAAGAACATAAACAGCCTGAAATAATAAAAAAAAAATTGATGAAAGTCATAATTGAGAAGCATTAGACATATGGTAAGTTTTAGATTTTAGATTTTTCATGATCTTTAGCTTCTGGCCAGATGTGTAAGCCAGGCCATTTCTTTAATTTGACAAAGAATAATTGGATATGGAACTGTACTGTAAAATAACATCTGCTGCATAAGATTTTAGAGGACAAATTAAATACAAAAATACTTTATATATTCTATAATGCTATTTGCCAACTAACCAAAACAAAATGTGAGGAAACTAACCAGGTCTGAGCAAAAATTAACTCTGAAAACCAAGACCAAACGAGATCTAAAGAAAATTAAACAAAAACTAAGCCAAGAACACACAAGGCCTAAAGTAGTGCTATCTTAAAATTAAGCTAGTAATTAAGAGGGTCATATTTAGCTGGTTGGAGGGTCAGATCTGACCTCCAGGCCTTTTGTTCAGTAGCTCTGTCTGTAGTGGCCAATTGTTTAATAGCCTACAATGAGCTACTGTTATGAAAGATGTGGCTGCATTTTAGTCCATTTAATCATAGCAAAGCAAATCTCCATCAAAGCAATCAGGTATAGAAAATCTGTGAGCTCCCACACCTGGCTTATACCCCCAATATGATGACATCATACACTATTTTAGGAGCTGTTGCAGATACTTTTAATATACAATTTACCTGTTTTTAAACGTAGTTTAACCATTTTTACTTCTGTATATATTTTAACCTTTTATTTATTAAATTATTTATGCTTTTAACTTTCATGTAGATTAATCATTTTAGCAATAAAATATTGAACCATTTATAAAAACATAAAAAATAGTGTCATTTTGGCTCTTACACTGTCTTTCCCATGTAATTCTGATAGAGTGGACTAAATAAACAAAAAAAAAGACCTTGAGGAGCTGATTGATTAATTTTGCTGTTTCCACACGAAAGTCAATGGTGTTCAATATAACAAATATCGTGATTGTTGTTTTAAAAAATATAAAAAAATTGAATATAAAGTATGTTTATTTTAAAAAAATGCTACAAAACAAGCCGTTTAACAATGCAAATGAAGAAAGTCACATTGTGAACTTTCAAATAAGGGTAGAACTCAAACATGGCGCTGCTCTGTGGGCGACATTGAGCGGGGTCTGGTTGTTTTGTGTGTATGTGTTTTGTCTTGAGCAGCTTACACCTCTGTTCCAAAGAAGTTTCTCCCAATGGGAGACAAATAAAGTAAACTAAACTAAATGTGATTTTTTAGTCAATTGTTCACTCATTTGGGCCTTCGTTGACTAACATTTGTATTAATCTGATTATTTATACACAACAATTATGCTTAGCTGCATTTTTTTTCTTTACAAATAGTTATTTAAAATGAAAGCCTGTGGTGTGTCATGAAACACACATCCTAAGTCAACTAAAGCCTTATTAGTTTGATCATTTCACTGCAAATAATACAAGACATGTTTGAATATTTTCTTGTTAGTTTGACACATCGTCAGATTATTGTAATCAAAATATTATCTGGATCAATACCACCCAGTCCTAGTTAAGAACAAACAGGCCAACAAAGCAGATAATAAAAGGGGAAGTTCACCTAGCTTCTCTTACCTTCATAACCAAACTTTCTCAANTATAGACCCACATCTACTGTGCAGACCCCTGGGTAAACCCTCTGGATCAAGTGGTATTCACGGTGCCTCAGGTGGGAACAGGCTGTCAGGCCACAACACTCCAGGTCCTGACTGGACTCAATCTCTCCCTGCTCTCTCAACAATAGGACACAGCAAGAGACAAATGCTGCTGGAAATCCCATTCATGCATGATGCTGTTCCACCAGGGAGAATCTAAGACTGACACCTGTGAGGTGCTGCTGCTGCTGCTGCTTGCCAATATGTTGTATGAATCTGCATAGAGATAAGGTTTATGGAGCAGACAGAGCTGTTGTGCGGTCTGATTCCAATAGGATTAGTTCTCCTGACCATAACAACAGGAAAAAGCAAACACTGATGTTTATTCAAATAGCTCCTAAAACCTCCTGTCTACATTTCCTTGTTGTTATGAATGTATCAGCTCTGATCCTTCCCACAACATGTGAATGAATGAAAGGACTGACAATACACAAAGAATTAAATTAACACACAAAGTCTAAATGAAAGAAACTAGCTTTAGTGGATTTTAAGATGTGTGGGAAGGGTTAGAAATACCTACAGTCACACTACGAATGTTGCATGTCAAATGAACACAATAATTATTGTGGAAGATTCTCTGGTAATTCTCTGGTCATTTTTTTCACGTGTGCTTTCTAATTAAGCCTTATGTATGCAGGCCTGGGGTCTCCATTTAATCTCAGTGTCAGTGGGCAAAGTGCATTCCTGTGAGATGCTGCTGCAGAGCTACACAGCTCAGCTTGTGCTTCCTGTCACAGAGCCTGGGGCCGCTGGCTTGTAAAAATATGTATATAAATTAGCCACATCATTGTACATGCCGCAGGGTTTAAAGTTGTGTATGTGTGTGGTGTCTTCTCATCTCTGTCATATTGTGAACTTAAAACATAGCTGCTACTGCAACAGCCAATAAAGCGGAGTGCCAGAAGCAGTGACAGAGATACAAACACAGGAAGGATTGAAAAAGCACTTATAAAGCCATGAGATAAATTATAGCATCGCACTGTTGAAGCTGGAGAATTTCTCTGGACAGGAAACAAATGATGCTATGTGCCAATTCTGATTATTTCCTATAATACTCAACACTAAAACTAATATAAAACCTTACCCTTTACTCTTTAAAGGAACTATAGCTGATCATTAACATCTTAATGATCACATGTTATAAACTCAGAAATAGAATATCTTTTTTATTACTCCCTGCAGTCTGCATGTATTTACCTGCATTCTTACACTCACACTGCCTCCAGTCCAGATCCAGATCCATTCTATGTGTTATGTAGTCGAATATATGTCGAGAATTTGGACATATTTGTATTATTAGAAGTAGCATAATAGTTTTATTTTGAAAACCACTGGATACATTTTGGTTTTACAACTTCACCAAAAAGGGCTCTGGAGTGCTACTGCTGTTGGGAAAAAGTTCCTACCAAAGGAAAAGATCCGGACAACCGGAACAGATCTGTAGGGCTCGCTGGACCGGACAGATCGCTGTGTGAGAACCTCTCATTACTTTTCAGAAAGCCAGAAAGAACAGAAAGCCTCCACACGCCGGAGTACAAACTGGATGCGGTGTTATCCTTATATTATTCATCACGATGAGCCTAAAAAATGTTTTTCTCACATCACAGCATGCTAACTTCCTGATTGAACATTTTTCTTAATTTTATTGAACTAACTTTGTAGATTATATATCGACACTCGAGCATAAATGATTTTAAGTTAATACATTTTAAAAAAGAGATTAATTCCTAATCCACTTGTGGCACCTGACCTCAATAGACTTCCTTAAAACCCTCACAAAGGGACATGTACCTGATTTTTGCATTCTTAAAATGTAAACAAACAAAAGTAATTAATTTTAACCTTTTTGCTTCAGTCTACATGGCTCACTTAGCTAATGCACCTGATTCATACATATTTTTTAACACTACATGAACTTAGCCACAATCGAAAACATTTCATATCTACTACGAATAAAATCCATTTTATTTTTACAAGAGCTGAAAAAGAAAATAAAAATCAAATGATGGCAACTTCTGATCCTCAAAAAGCTGGAAGGTTTTACTTCCCATGATTGACAGCTCTGTTTGTCTGAAAAATGTCTTGTCAAAGACATTCTGTCGGTAAGTCTTAAATCAGAGTGACTAGGAGAGAAGAAAATGTGCTCCGAAAAGCCTTCGTAGTTCATCCATAATAGTTTCAGAGAATATAGCACCCAATCATGGCATTCCTCTTGGGAATTCCCTGTTTTTCTTTGCTCTGCATATATTTTTTCTTTTTCTCGTTTGGTTAGACAACACAAAACAATCGTCCAGGACATGGGGGCAGCTGCTTTCAACCCTTTTACATCAGCCAGTGTTCGAGATGAGAAAAATTAGCCAAAAGCACAATCGCAATACCGCCTGTCTACCTCTGTGTAGCCTTTCTTTTGCACTGACCTCAAATGCACCCGAGGAACAGGGCACATGAGGCGAGACATCCAATCCCACACGTGCATGCTGTCTCCCCTCTCTCTCTCTCTCTCTCTTTCTCAATACATTAAAATTCCTCCTGGCTTTTTCCCCGCAATCACCCAACACTTATTATTATTGTCACAAGTGGGCAAACTGATTGATTGCCGGAGCAAAGGAAGACTAGTGAAAATAATAATTGTGTATTCGACAACCGGAATGCCGCGTCATAATTAGCAGTTAGCATCCTTGGCGTGTGCACACAGACAGGGTAGTTAAGCTTTTTTTTTTTTTTTAATTGCAGTCCAGGCTAATTAAGCAGCTTCCACATCAGAATACTAATTATGGTGGCGGTTGAAGATGGACGCCAATCACACACTCATTCCGTTTTTACAAGCTGTCGGCGCGGCTTCGCACGTGAGGAAGTGACACTATGACACTATGCACCAGACACGATTAAAGCTTGTCCAACAGGCTCGAGGAAAACATGCAAGAGAAAGGGGCCCGAGGATTTCTTTCAGACACTTAGTTTGGAACAAAAGCTTTAGACCTCATGAATGCCATTTAGAGTAAGTTAAGTGAGACACTGCAGGAGATAAGAAAAAAAAATGTCAAACTTCTCTTGTAGTTTAGTTACATACATGTAAGAAAAATAAGTATCACTCATTTTTCATCATATCAAGTTTTTATGTAGAAATTTCTAATTTTGCACTTAACAGTGTCAGCTACATGGACCTGGACAGAGCCATGTGTAAACTAGTAATGCATCGATTCATCTGTTTCTGCTCCAATACCTATTACAATACTTTGGGTTTTAGTCTGCTGATACCCGATATCAAGCGATAGTAGTGTGGTAAGAAAAATACCTTATTTTTCCTACCAACATTCAGACATTTGGTCATATAGTGTTATATAACTATGATTTATATTGCAAGTCTCAAGTTAACTTAATCTGAATAAAATGTCAAACATTATGAAATGTTCTGGATCAACATCAGCCAGTAAGTCAGTCTCATTATGTCCAATTAAAGGCACAACAATGGTATCGGCTGAAGCGATATCATGGAGCTGATACCCTATCCGGCAAAATTTCCAAGATCGGCACCAATATCCAATCCTACTATTGTATCGGTGCATCCCTAGTGTAAACATATTGAATTAAATTGTTGACATATTGGATACAAACCTTTTTACAGAGGGGATTTTGGATATCTGTTTTTGATACGTAGATTTGTTCAGTTGAACATTGTAAATGTGTTGTGTCATGTTTAGGAGCTTCTTTAAAGCTGATATTGACAACCTCGTGAAGGAAAATGTATTTTGATAAAATGGCCTTTTAATTTACATTGTTCCTCTGAACTCTATAGATAAAGGAGATTTAATTAAGTAATAAAACATCTTAAAGAGTAGATTGAGCAACTTTGTTAGTTAATTTTAATGCCTTTTTTTCATCATGGCCAAAGGACTACAGATGAGAAGTAGTCTTCTGGGTATAATTCAGGCTTTTTTTTTTTACTCATGTTTTGTTGTGTGTCATTGTCATGAAATTCCACTGTCCCCTGTGAAATAAACTAATCCAATCCACACGAAGGCTTATTTACTAGTAGAGGAAACTGACCAAAAAAACAAAAATGGGGGAAAAATATATTTTCAATGTCTTTCTTTACGTACTTACTCTTAAGTAAGTAAATCCTTGTTTGGTCTTTGTACTTTCTTGGTTTAGACCCAGATTTATTCAGACAAGAGGTAATAGATATATTGGAAATTGTTTGTTGTTTAAATATGCACATTAGAATGCCAAGTCCACAAGTTTCATTTACCTCACAACATTGTATAAGCCTTAACCCTTGTATAGGGAAATCCTTTTACTGACTCATGATTTAGCCCCAGTTTAGTTCTACCCAATCTTTGTCTCTGATCTCATAAAGTCCTGCTGTAATTCATTCAATCCTGGGCTAGAGTCGGCTAAATCCTGGTAAAATACAGAATTTGAACTGGCTGAACGTACCCCAAGCTCCTGCTGTAGTAGGTCTAATAATGAAGCCAACCAATCACCATCTCAGCACATAAATTATGGAATCTTTCAGTGCTAAATATACAGCGATAAGTGTGGCGCCCCATGGCAGTGACATACAGATAGTGCACAGAAGCCCGCAGCTCCAATCTGGGCACAGGAGAATGGTGCCAGATCAAAGAGTCTGTAATTATGGAAGGAACTTTAAAAGAGCCTTATCGGAGAGCTCTGACATCGTGGAGTGCACTGCAGAGATTGATGACACTGGCCTTTACAGAGACACTAAGCAAACTTCAAGAGAAATATACAGTCACAGGGCTGGTATATCATTAAGTGTTATGAGTGTATGAAAGGCAGCTTATGCAAAAGGCACAAGTTATGAAGACGTCAGACAGTAGATTCAGTTATGACAGTGATAAATGAAAAGAACTTTTACTCTTCAAATTATATTGTGGACACCATTTTAAGTAGAGCTGTAACAAGTTAATTGATTAATCACAGCTAGTCGATTATTCCAATAACTATGACTGACTGACTCAATTAGTATTCAAACATTTATTTACTTAACTACACAGATTCCAGAGATTAACAAGTGCTGAGAGAAGAGATTAAATATTGTCTGCTGTTTAGCACATTTGACTAAAAATTAAGTAAAATGATTTGCAAGTGCCAATGGAACAAATCCAAACTGGCTTAAACTACTAGGTCAGGTATCAAAGAACTGCTGATAGTTCCCAAAAACCAGGAAGTACGATCGAGGCAATCAGCAAGTGGATGAAGCAGTATGTTGGCTGTCTGACCAGCTAGCCCCTCCTACATTTTGTTCAAATGCAGAATGGTCTGGAACCAAGACAGAGTCAATCACTTTGTTGTCTAAAATTAGGCCGGTTTATTCTCAAACACTCACTTTCCTCCTTCACCCTTCCCTCCCCAATTTCATTTTTTTTTCTAATCGTTTACAACATTCTAGATTGTGGATGTAACTGATTAGATTATTGGAACTTAGAATATGACATTGTTCCTTTAATTAGTAATGTCATGTCAGACGGTTTCCACAAAGTTTTTTAGATAATTTTTTTGGGTAGCACTTTAATAGACCACGATGTTACCTATCAGTTATTTAGCATGTCACTTACTATATACTGACAGTGATACTCAGTAGTAGTTACAGTGATACTTACAATAATAAATACTTTTTCTTTGACCTTTTCATTCAGTACCATTAATACCATCACACACCACTGAAAGAAATAACATGTGCAACACTAAATATTGAAGCTGGTACCATTATAAGTATACTCCAATAAGTACACTACAAGTACTGGTAAGTGTATTAAAGGTACCACTGTCAGCACAACAAACTACGAGTGTTATATACAAGTGTCTGCTGATATAAGGTACCCCTCCAAAACCACCCTAGACACAGGTTAGTACCACTGTAAATACTACTAAGTATCACACTGGCAAATCTGGTAAGTGACACAGTAATTAACTGGCGGGTAACATGGTGTCTTTTAAAGTCCTGCCATTTTTTGTTTCACAAATTTCCGTTCTGAGCTATCACAGTGTAACATTACTACAATACTTTACATGGAAAAACTCAGTATGTCTACATAATGAGAGCATCGAGATTACAGACATAATTTTCCAACAACTCTTTGTCTCACGCTTCAATGAAAGAAAGAGCTGACAAAAGTGAAGGTCAACAAACATGCCAGCTGCTTTTATTTGACTTAACTAGGAAATTCTTAGTAAATTGTGCTTGTAAATGTCACAGCAGTGTTTTCCAGCGGAGATGAGTAGTCTGCTGCAGTCAGTGTAGTGATGCAGTGAACATGTTTGTGTCCATCACTACACAGCTTAAGAGCTGTCACTAGGAAACAGAACCTGGCACGAGTCAAGATATAAATCCTTCAGAGTGCAGCTGGCCTTAGGTAGAAACTCTCCCACAGAAATATGTTATGTGTTTGGACAACAGCTTAGTTTTTTGTAATCATAAGTTTATGGTTGCTGTGTTAAAAGAACTCTGGAGCCCACAAGTGTTTTATAAATGAAGGTTGCAGAAAGTTACATCTAATGTGCGGCAAAAGATCCAGGCTGTTATGTTTACGTCCAATCCAAGTCATAAACTGTGAGTGACTGGAGGTACAAAGTTTTATAATTTGTCAAATCATATCTTCTGTCATTTCTGTGGATTTGTGGCCTTGCTTACAATTTGTTTGCTAGCTAACACTTGTGGAATTACCTCTACATATGTTATATTTGTTGGATAAAAGACAATTACACTCTTCATCAAAATAATGTAAGTTGGATATTGATATAGCACACAAAAGAATTCACAAACAGATCACCATCACACAGTGGTACTTCTTTTGTTCCAGTGGGTGTCACTTATACTAGCCTTGCAGTATATTAAAAATTCATACCATGTTCATAAAACGTTGACATAGAAACACCAGGGACACATGGAGAACATGCTAACTCTACAAAGGCCCAATATGGAGGGATTGATTGTTTAAGGACACAGGGGATGTGCAGAAGGAGCAGCGGCTGTCTGTTACAAGTTATAGTAGGAACACTAGGATGGGCCATGTTGACAAAAATGAACATCTTGATATTTTGTCATATCTCAATGACATTATTAGGTTACTCAACAGTAATGTGAATCTTTTTTCTGCTTAGGTTTGATAGGTTGTGTTCACATCTAGAATGTGACAGTCTCATAGTCCAAATGGTGGACAAGAGCAAGTCTTTCCTATTAGTAACATTGCACTTTGCCATGAAATATCTATAAAGTCATTTCACACATTTTCAATCTGGTCATTTCTATTAGTGACTAGACCATTCACTTTTGTATATTGTATCAAACATCTGACGTCTGCAGTTAATAATATTGGACTGTAGAATGTTAAATGTTTGTAAAATTGCAAAATATAATATTTATAGGTGAAAGTTTGCAACATCACTTCTTACTTTGTATTTTATAGCTTGAAGACACAGACTTTATAGGTCGAGACCGATAGAGGATTAGTTTATCAACACAGAAGATGTGCGCACAACTGTATGCAGAAAGAGCAGCAGCTGATTGACCAAGCTGTAGCAAAAAGTTGAGCCAGTGCTGTTGTTCACTAACTACAAGAATCTATCACTGTGCGAAAACAAAAGCTACGCTGCTAATTCAACTCTACAACCCATAAACATTACATTCAGGTGAGTGAAAAAATGGCAAGAAAAACAGTCTCAAGCTCAGAAGCAGACGTCTGTCAAACTGGTTCATAATGTTCTAAAACAGCTCGCTCTTATCTTGTTTTGTTGTTTCAGTCAAATGAGTTTCCCAGCCAACTAGAGGACAGCGTCTCTTTCTCAAAGCCATGCGCAGTAGATCAGAAAGTGCTGTCAACCAATAATCCTCATACAAGACCTTCTTTGTAATTTCCACAATTATCAGGTCTACAGTGCTTATAACAAACTGTGCCTAGAGCAGGTCCCTGTGCTCTTGGTGCAAGTTTAACAGAGTGTGGTGGTAATGAAAATGTGTTCAAGACGAGACTGAGTCCAAGACAAGACCAAGTCCAAGCACCCTTGGCACCAAGACAAGACCGAGTTCACATATGTTTGAGTCCAAGACGAGACCGAGACAATAAAAAGACCTGTCTCGAGCACTACAACTTTAGTATCTAACATATTATATAAACTGGATTTATTGCTCACCTTTAAGAAACACAACCCTGTTGTCAGCCTACTACAACAGAACAACACACTGGGATGATGGTATGCTACTAAAATGATGCTACAAAACCTACTAAAAAATAAACTGTAGTGAATGAAATCTGTCCTAATTATGTCTTACAATCAGATGTGTGTGAACAACAAGCATACCTGTCCAAGCTAACATCCATTCAAACCTGAGTGAAACTGCTAGCCTCTCATTTTGTTGTTTTTATCAGATCGGTTTGTGCACCTAACTGGAAATGGTGGTGTGTCTTTCTGCAGGAGACACTAGAACAGAAAGTGACATCCTGCTATTCAAACTCTAAACCTTCTTTCTGTGAGGTGCTGACCTAAACGTCCAAAATTCTTGTTTAAAGCCGCTCTGAATGTCTTTGCTTCTATGCTTCACTGTTTCTCACAGTCTGAAAAAACGCTTTGACTTCAGATTGTCACTCATGTAGGATGTCTCGCAGTCACAGCCAGGAAGCATTCCCATTCACACCTCCACAGCTCCGCAGAGCCAGGCCACCTCCTAATGTTTCCCAACGCCAGCATGCCTTTTTGCCTATTCATGAATTCAAGCTGGCTGCATAGACCATTCACTTCTGCTTCTCAGCGCCTACTGCTGTATAAATCCCACTATATATTCCTAAGACTTGGTCAATTCTCCAGACATAATAGGTTTTCACAACATAACTTGACATCTCAATCTGTTGTAAAATGGCTTGTTTTGGCTGTGTGGTTTTGTTTAATATTTGGAAGCTATTTTAAACGTGCAATGAGTCAAAACACAATTTTGTAAATTGCTTCAATCATAGTTTAGAAAATTGTCCTCAGAGAAAATTCTTATGGAAGAACAGAGAATGAATCAGAGCTTGTGTTCTGTGTTGTGAAGAGTTTAGAAAAGATTAAAATGACGCCAGTAACTCATCAATGACAGCGCTAATACATTTTGTGTCTATAGTCGTGTATTTGATATTTGTTGAATCGCTTCATTGAACAACAGCGCTGCCTTTTAAATTTGCCTTGAAGTGTCTTAGTCCAATTATTCTCTCCATGTGTAATATTTGGTTATAAAAGCTCCAAAGCCTTTAGTATATACAAAGAGTTTGAAAGAAGCAGCTTTGAGGCAACGTTGTCTTTGTACTGAATACTCTGATTGTATGGTCATCAAGAACATGTTTGTAGTGAGCTCATGTTATGGTGTTATTTTGAAGTAAACAGGCAAGGAAAACAAGGCACAGCGAGAAGCAAAACAACTGTTGCTAATAATTAGGGGCGAGAAAAAAAGGCCTGAAGATCTCACAAGGTCAAACTATCAAGTTACTGTGCACACACAAAAAGAACAATATTGTTTATGTGTTTGGATTGGTAATGAACAGCTCTAGTAAGAAAAAAAGTCCTCTCCACATGCCAATGAGAGGACTACATACAGTATATTCTGACAGAGAACAGTCTAAACCAGACCTGGGCAAACTATAACTACTGTCCCTCTGCGCGTTTTTGAGAATGAGTGTTCTATATTTCTTTTTTTTTTTTTTTTGATTGACAGTTATTTGAAAAGTCTATGTTTTGCAAAAATGTGCTTGCAATATTGATAATTCCTTACACCAACTGTGGTTTGACTCCACATGTTTTGACTCAACTATGGCTCTCAAGGAAATACTGAGCTTGTGTATATTCAGTAAAAAAAAGTTGCACTTGAGATTTTGTTTTCAGAACGGTTTGGGTCTTGTCTATTCAGCTAAAAATCAACAAAGAAAAGCTATAGTTTTTCATTTTATCAAGCCAATTTGTTTTGCAGTCTGATGAAAAAGCAATTCTCCAAATCCAAATGCAGCTTCTGCATTACTTGGTTATTTCTCTTTGTTGTTTAATCCAACTTTGTTATATAATGCAATATTGGCTTCTATTACAATAATGTTATTTTTGAGTCATCCTGTTTTTTTATGCTGTCTACATCGAGTGTCTTTTTTTCATATAACAGTTCTAATTGTTGCATGTTTTTTTTTTTTTTTTGCCATCTGGTCATTTGCAAGTCTAAATAGGTTTTTATGTTTTCACTTCATGGTTCACTTGTGAAGTGAAAGTGTTTCAAAGAGGCTGAACAAGAACTGTAGGTTCAAATTCGAGTAGTATTCATGGTGTTCTGACATTACAAGATGGAATAAAGGGCTATATTTAAAGGTGGTATGGAAAAAAGACTGTTTACTGCGTTCTACCACCTCTTACACTGTTTACTGGGCCAATGAGGAACATCGAAGTTTGACTGACAGGCTAACAGGCTAACAGAAAATGAGGCAGCCTCGTTTTCTATAGGCCAACATTTTACTACCACACCATCTCCACAGTTTATGTATTTTTGTGATTGTTTGCCGATTTACCATAAGTACAAGGTTGTTTTCAATCAAGTTTGACAGAGACATTTCTTGAAAATCCTCCTTCGAATCTTTAAAGTGAAGAACACTGCCTAAACATGAAGTAGTTTTGTGTTAAACAAAGCAAACTTCGGATGAGTTTTTATTACAAAATGAGCATTGTGTAGGTCCTTTAACTTTCATTCACAATGTCTTCATATGCTACATCGATTGCAGTTCTATAGCCTTAAGAGACATGCTTCTATTCAGCTATTTTCTGAGCACGACGAATGGAAAATTTATCAAGCAAAGAAAAATAACAGCTAATACTCTTTAAGCAGAATTGTGAGGACTTAGAAAATAGGCTGTGAGTGCACTCCAGTTATTACAATGAGTGAGTCAGTCCCCTGGTCCACTATTGGTCGGCCATGATAACATTAATGGGCTTCTCAGTGGAGCTTTATTAAGGTGTCATCTTGGGGGAAGTGTGAAGCCCTGTAATTGGAATGGCATTTAAATACACAGCTGGTAGACACGCAGAGGGACCACGGAGAAATCCACCTCGCTCTCTAGAATGAAAACATACAGAGAATATAGTTTTTGCCAGTGTTACCGCCACCTCAAATGTCATCAAGATAACACACACAATTCATTGATTGGATTGCAAGCGTTGCAGTGGCGGATACAGTCAACAATAAGGAGAATTTGAACACACGAGCGACGGCTTTGTTGATGTCGTTGTGGGAAAATCAATACAGGAGTTGCTGAAAATGACTGTGAAATTGTATGATTATTTTACTTATAGGTTCGACAGCAAAAGAGAAGAATGCACTGAGGTGAAATATGCTAAATTAATGTTTTTGTTTCGGTGGTTCTTAAAGTTTTTACACCAAGTAAGAGAAAAGATTTGGCTTCTAAAGTACCACCAAACTTTAAAGTGGATCTATAACTGGCCTATTTCAAGTCTAAATCCTTGTCTGAATGAAGAAGAATACAACAATGTCACAGTAATTTCAACTAAGAAATGACTCAAGGAAGATAAAAATATGCATAAAATGTCTTCTAAATGAAGTGAACACTAGAACTGAAGAGTCGCACCAAAAGAAACAAATATTGTTTGTGAAACGCTGCTCTCCAGGCTACAATGCACTTTAAACCTTATTTTACCAATCCACATGCTTACTTGGTAGTCTAAGCTTAAGTATTTTTGTTTGTTTGTTTTTGGACTTTGAGGCAGAACCTATTGTCAGAGTTAAAGAGACTGTTTTTGTGTTGTTGTTTTTTGTTGTTTTGCCAGCTGCTTTGGAAACGACACATTACTATCCTGTCTTTGTGGATCGCTTTGAAGAATTAAAATTACCATTTTTTGCCCCTGTCTCTCCAGCATGCATTTTAAAATTCTCCAAGCTCTGATGAATATAAATTTTGCATTTAGCCCTTCCAAAATTTTGCATCTGTTGGCAAAACTGCCTTATTTTGCATGCACTCAGTCAAAACATCAAAAATGTTTTAAGTGTGTATGACAGGTTAGACTACATTTGAGTAAAACATCGTAGATTTTACTAAACATTAAGCTTGTTTTACCCAATTTGGTTGTTTTGGTAAAGTTTCTTATCGTCTTTTGTCCAGTAAGTGTGACATATGTGGAGGGGAATCCACAGATGTTACCTAGCAACCACATTTTAAATCTGGACCAAAATCAACATAAATAACATAGGAGTGACAATGTGACAAATTATTACAACACTTTGATTGCTTAAACTCCAGGAAACTGTGTCAGTTGTGAGTAAAATTGTTTTTGCTTTCTGACGACACATGTGGAGGGAGTCTGTTTTAGAACTGCAATTTCTTCCAGCCATTTTCTACTTTTTGTTGTCCATTTCTTTATATTTGCAACTTAACTGCTGTAAAACTAAGATAAACATTTACCAAAAGACTAGCACACCAATATACAGTAAGTTAAAATGAAAAATTTGTTATCTTTCATATGGACCTTTAGTATAAGGCCTTATGAAACATTACTACTTTATGAGAAACACATTATAATGTCATTTGTCTCATGATTGTGATCTAATCCAGCAACAATAAATCTCAAAATAGACTTTATAGTAAACTGACTCTGGGTGATAGTGTGCATATAACTTGAATGAGGACTGGAGCAAAAATAAATACATGTTTTTTGTTTTGTTTTTTGTTTGTTTTTGTTGTTGTTTTCACAAAATTATAGATTGGGAGTGTTGATTTATGCTGCTCCTACAGCTTGGAATACAAACTGAACTAAGTCTGTGATTTGGTTCTTTTGAGAAGTTTTGACTGTTCTATAAATCGAAGTGCAAGAATCCTATATGAACATTGTCAGCACTTTTAGCACTTTTTGGTTTTATCATGTGCGCTGCAGTCTTCTTTTAGCTCCTCAAAGAAGACAGTCAAAGAGAGCGAGAGAAAGATAAGTTTTGATATTGTGAAGAGGAAAGCCCAGTGTCTTTGTGAAGATATGTGATTGAGTAACTCAAATGTTGAAGAAGAATTCATATAAAATTGCTATTAAGGTCCTAGCCAATCTTTTGCAACAGACAGCATGCAGTAGGAACAAGATAGTTTAAGAATATGTATATATAAAACTATTCAGAATAATATGTGCAGTGTATTGACAAAATAAAGATAATAATGTTAAATAGAATCACACAAAAACAGGGCTGCAACAACTTAATCACCTAATAGCTTTTTCCTTTGTTTATCTTGGACTAATAAATCCAAGCCACCCCCAGTGAAAGGTGCGATGATAACACCAGTACTTGATCTCACTCTTGGGCGTCTGAAGAATGCACACTTACTGTTTGTGCTTTGAACTGGAAAATATACATTTTCTAGACTACCTCATATATTCTGCAGTGATGTTAACTCTGCCCTTTTGCCAATACCACACGTCGGCAAAAATCACCCAAAAATCAGCCTCCTGATTACTTTGCTCCACTGTTCCTGCCATCAAGATTTGGAAGTTAAAAGCAGGAAAAAGGCGCAAAGACAGATTTTTGGGTCATATTGATAAAACTGACTTTCAGAGAGCTTTTGTTGAAATTGTGGTGCTTCTGCAGGTAGTTTATTTTTGATCCTTGCCCCAATTGAAAGCAATCTTTCTGAGTGTCCTCATGTCCTGTCTGTCTCACTGTGGGTCCTCTAATGGCCCTTCAACACCCTAAAGCTGTGTCCATAGCACGGTTTTCTTTTGTCTTAGAAGATTTATGGATGTCACCCTTCAAGACCCAGACAAGTGAGGATTTTAAAATGGCAGACAGCCGCACACACATGCACACTGCAGTCAGGAATACGACCAAAGTGTGTCTGAGCACATACAGTATTTGGTTCTAGACTCTAAGTGGGAAACTTGATGTATTTGTACTGGTGAGTGCCACATGCTAAGTACAGATTCAGGAGCAACTTTTAGCAATCCATCAGAATCATACATCTCATTGTTTAACAATTCCTCTTATGGATGCTCTTGTTGGAGCGCTCTACTTTTAAATGCTCTGTTTACTTTGACCCTGTTGCTCTTTTTACTTTGTTTCATTAGGAGTAAGTTTAAGCTCTGGCCAAGCCTACACCGCAAATGAGTTAAAACTGTCTTTTTCACACTGCTCTAAACGTGTTTACCCTGCACCTCTGAAATATCTTTATACTTTCATAATCAACATCAAATGTATTAAAATGACATAAAATTCAGATTTACAAAATTATACAACACATAAGACATTTCAGGTACAGATGACAGAAGAGATAAGAAATTGCATCGAAAAGAGGAATTATCAGTACTAATGATGATACAATCTTATCAGTTCATCCCTAATACTAACTATTTGTTTTTCTGCTGAAAAGAATGATAGATGAAAGAAAGAAATACCTAGTAATTTGGTCCTGTTCACTGTTAGACTCTTAGACGGTTGCTCTGAGAAGTGCTTTACAGTCATGGACATGTGTGTTTGACAGAGATTGAGCAGCAAGAATAAAACTCTGAGATCAAGATTTCAATGTTTCACATGTTATACCTACAACCCTGTTTCTGAGATATATCTCAAGATTTCTCCTCTCAAGTGATTTCTCAGTAATCACTCATTTCTGATTAACAAACTGTGCTGTGGTTTAAGCCAATCAAATGTCTCCAGATTGCTGGTTAAGGTGATTTCTTAAGTATTTCCCAAACCTAAACCCAAATGTGCTTGTCATTCTCTTTGTCAAGTATTTGAGAATGGACAACAGACTTCTAATTTTTTGGATCCACATTTTACTGGCAGGGAATTGTTTGTGGAGCTCTCAATTCAATAAAGAGAAACAAAAAAATGAGACTCTTACATGGTTTCAATCTTTCTTTAATTTGTTTACTTTTGTTAACTTGCAATATAGTTATTTTAGCATTGAGCTTGTAGTCTCTGAGTGGAGCCTGTGTATGATATATAGTCAGATCTTTGACACTCTTAGTGATTTCGACAAACCCATTTTAATTGACTATTTAGTCAATAGAACATTACTCCAGCCAACCAAAAATTGCTTTAGTCGACTACATCCTTAACATCCACCTTGCAAAAACTGTTTTAACCGTCAACTCTTCAACAGTCTGGTCTCAAACTCGAGCGATTTTCCATACCACCAAAAGCAAATTGGAATACGAGTCTCCTTCACTTTCGGCACCTTCATCTCTCTCCCTGAGCTCTGCAAAGACAGCTTATCCACTGCTAGCACTCTCTGCCTTCAGTTTGCATACAGCCCCACAATCTAAACATGGACATACTTTACTGTATCCTCTACAAACACAGTCGGTGAAGATTTACTGTCGTCGAGACTGATTGGAACCGAAAGAACATTTGCATAACAGCGCGTCTCCTCCTTCTCCTCTGCTTTGCTGTGTCTTTCTTCCTCTTGCACATCTTGGTTCCGGCTCAGGGACTTTCCAAAGCAGGTTGGCCACAAAGGGGATCAAAGCGGCAAGGATCATCGGCGTACGACTCATTAATTCTGTCGCGGTGGAGTGGATATATCGGATCAATTCTTATTCCGAACTCACAAGCCCAAAAACAAAGCACTTTGCCTTTGCTAATCAGTAACTCTTACAGCCTCTAACAATAGCTGCGGAGATGGATGGATGGAAAGATAGGCTGGGGCAGACAAAAGGCGTAGAATACAATAGGTAACTTACGAGCAATCGGAAGGAGGCTAGCGACAAGAGACAGATTGGGGTCAAAGTTGAGGAGTAGAGGAACAAGCAGTGAAATTTGTGTGCTCGCTTGAGAGATGTAGAGGCCAAATCAAAGGGAGACGGAGCGAGAGGGAAATGGGGAAAGACATGCGCTGCAGGGGAGTTTATTAGTTGTAGGAGACATATTTGCACATAAATGACAGTATGACTAGATTTACATGTCTGAATAAACTGCTGTCTATCCATTCATTTTTTTGTATTTGGAACAACAATTTGTTGTTTGCCTCACCATTACTGTCTGTGGTCACACCTGAGATTTCATGGAAACAAAAAGTTACCCAATACACAACACAGTTGGGCTGGGCAAAAAATAAACTCTCTATTTTATTTTATTTTATTTTATTTTTGAAACACTTTGGACAATTGGGATTTTAATTACTTTTATTCTAAGTAATTGATGACTTTATTTTGAGCTCATAAAGCATCTATAAAAGATGAGCCAATGAGCTTAACTTGTTTTAATTAATATTAAATATTGGCATATGTCCAACACACTCCTATCACTCAAATTGCGTTGCCATAGTTACTCACACATTGAAGGGAAAGGGGCGGGGCCTGCTACTTTGGGGAAAAGAGACCTGAGGAGACACACAGAGAAGTGCCTTTAACTTTATCGAAGAAAACCTCACAAAAACCACACGCAGCAGGCTCTCGCAAGACCATAAAGCAAATCAAAAAGATGCTAGATTGTGTGTAGAACTTTTCCAGAAAATTTCCACAAGTCTGAGTACTAAAAGGGGCCGACTGACTTGCAGACTACAGATTAAGCTGTAGAAACCTCCCCCAAGAGGCTACTCATGGCTGTTATTACAGATATCGAAAGGCCTGCTAAACAGGTGCTAGGTGTTGGTTTGTTTATTCTTTGTTAGAGTCGCGGGGAAGAGCTCTGCAAAGTCGCTTCCGTTGTCCACTCAAAGTGCACGCTTTTTATGATTTGGCTGTTTTTTACATAGTCGATTTTTAAGGACTTGAATGAATCAAATTAATTCGATTTACCACCCAGCTCTACAACATAGCATTGCATAGTATTAATAACATAAATTTACATTGATTCAAACAGATTTTGAACCTCACTAGCTAACAGTGGTTGGTCTGTTCATCTTTTTGAATCTTCAATTTATGTCAGCGAGGAGTGACCTGTCGGATTCCCTTACATTGAAGCCATTTGGCAGCAACAAGCATGTAGGCACACTTGGTATTAAAATATTTCGCCTTGCAGCTCATACGATTTTGCAGCTCTCTGGGAGCAGGTATGTTGCCTGGAATCCAGATCACACATTTCTGCAATAATGCATGAGATGAGCTGGTCACTACTCCCCGCATCTCAAATCAACTCTACAACACACAATGCAATCAAATTGTGTGACACGTTTTATTGTTTTTATTTATTTATTTCCTAATAGACAGCCCTGTTTGTTTTCATACAATAAATGATGCATCTCTAACTGGCTTAAACCTGGGAGATGAAGACGGTGGCTCAACCCAATCTCACTAGAAAGCGTAAATATAAACCATGTCAAATGTGTATGATTAGCTGGATTTCATGCTTTTGCAATTGTAGCTCCAGTTAATTTCTATAATGGTTGTAAAGATGTGTTATTATTTATGAATTTTAACGAACAGTGGCACAGGGGTTAGCTCTGGCCTCATAACAAGAAGGTCCTGGTTTCCTTTCGATGTGGAGTTTGTATGTTCTCCTCATGTCTGCGTAGGTTTTCTCCGCTTTCTCCTACCACAAAAAACATGTACATTAATGCCTCCCTATTCTGAATCTCAGTGGGACTTTCCTGGTTAAATAAAGATCAATAAAAAAACTTACTCCCAGAGTGAAAAGATGTCAAAACTCCGGTTATAGCGTTTACGCTGTATCTGCAACTTTTATTTTTTCCATGATGACATCTGCAGAATGTACTGACCTTTTATAGGATGTTCACTATGAAAATCTGCATCTCATTGCTCTATAAGCCACAGAAGACAGAGAAAATTAAACCAATCCAATACACTCATTAATCCGGTTTGAAGTTTTGTCAAAATATTCAAAAGACATCTGAGGCATAAATTGAAGTTTCTGTGACTTTCTGAGTCAGTGTCACAGGCCACACTCTGATCAGTTATAGGCATTACACCGGCTTCAGGCTGGTTTACTGATTCGTGTGGACACCCACAAAACCTAAGACAGCTCCATGTCAAAATTATTATGGTTTTGTCTTCGTGTGGAAAAGGCCTGAGTTGGATGGTCATACTATACATGCAGGCGTCTGGAGTCACCTTTCTGTCCAACTAAATCTTGCCCATCTCCATCTCTGTACGTGAACTTGGACACTTGATGACTGTGCAGTGCAGAGAACAGACAATGGACACTGCACAATGGACACGCTGAAATTATCTTTCATTTTGTTTCTTACTGGTTCAGACTGTTGCTTTCTGTCTGAGTCTTTGAACGTATGAGTGTGTTACTCTAATTGCAACTAAAAGCAAATGATTTTTGCTGAATAAAGAAAAAAAACATGTCTTTCTTTTTGTGAGCAAGGTCAGCTTTCCATCTTACCTGTAACATGGCCTGATACTCTACTGCTTGTATCCATAAAGACAGTTACAAAGTTACAAATTAGGTTTTACAATATTTCATTTTTTACTTTTCTTGCCAACAAAGTTTCTTATCACTGACTGCTAAGTTTACAAATTGCACAACAGGGACTTTTCTAAAAGCTCCCACATAATATTTCTAAGTGTCATCTATTCTGGTTAAAAAGTTCATTATGCCTCTACTTGTTGATAAAATTCCCATTAGGCAGCCCTAGTCTAGCAAAGACTTTTTAGCTCTTGTATCTTTTAGGCTACAGTGGAATCCCCAGGGTTTCTCAAGCTCAAATTCAAAGAGACTCGACGTTTTACTGTGCAATTTCCCAGGATGCTACTTTGACAGCAACAGCAGCAACAATCTGTGCCCTGCATGTAGTTAAGTTGCCAGGCAACAATGGAGTAAGAGCCGATTGGTTCACTTTCATTTCTGGAGACTATTGCATTCCCAGGCTGGCCTTGGACACTGATTATTTGGATTATGTAATAGTGATAATAATGATGACATAACAAACACATCTTTATTATTTATAACTCATTGAACAAGTCAATAGTCCTGACAATGTTCTTATAAACAGGACAGGCAGAGTCATGCTGTAACTAGATAAAGGTACACTATGTAACTTTTCATGGAATAATAAATGGAGAAAATAAAATAAATACATAAATATATACCACAATCAAAAAAGTTATGCATTTGAATTACCCACAACACCACAAACTATAGGGAGATTTTAGAGGGTTTATCTACACGGGCAATGTACACACAACCAAACGCGGCTGATTGACACAAGCTGCAGCAGCAACACTACCCAGAGCTGTTGTCAGCTAACTATAAGAGTTTATCACTGTGTGAAAACAAATGTTTTAGCGGCTAAATCATCATTTGTGAATGAAATTTGTCTTTACGACTCATACACGTTACATTAATGTTACTATGTTGACTATGTTGATCTCCTGCACATTACATTGTCACTTATCAGTCTTATCATATACCTGCACTTTATTCATTCATTTATTATTCATTTATCAAGTTAGTATTGTCTCTTGCACTGACATCTTGCATACTGTTCTGATTTTGTGTAGATTTTTTATTGCTAATTGTATTGGCCTATTTTTGCATGCCCTTGTATTTGATGTTATTTATCTTATTATTTATCTATCTTAGGTATCTTTTTATTATAGTTGATACTTTTTACTCTTCATATTTTTATTCTTTATTTGTTTTTCTGTGTTATATGTTGCACATTAGCATCATAGCAAGTTCTAGTTTGTAAATTTTGTTTGTTCACTGACAATGGCATAAATCCTTTTGATTCTAATTCTGATGATTAAGGTGAGCGACAAAACAGAGAAAACTGTCTCAAGCTCAGAAGCGTTCAGGTTTAATGCCAAACTGTGAAACATTCTAGACAAGAAAATCTGCTCAGAAACAAGCACATGCAAACTTGCATATCTCAGTTGACCTGTACCTGATTAAATTAAAATAATATACATTTTACACCAGCAAAGACATACTTCAGGTAAAAACTTATTCGCAGTGTCCCATCTATATGTAATAAAACATTTCATAAACTCAGGTAGCATGATTGTTATTGTTTTTTTATGGGATTTGCTCAACTCAAGCTGGAATTACAGAAAGAGCTCTTAAACTCATTGTGGTGAATAATTACAAGCAAAATATGTGTAAAATGACTGCTGTAAAACGGTTAAAATTAGATTGTTCTGTTTATTATGTTTTTAAGACGTCGGCTGCTTTTAATCTTAATTATAATTGTATTGTTTTCTCGTTTCAGTTTAATGTTCCATCCCTGACAGAAACAGCTTACAAATCCACCAGAATCTCCTAATACATAACATGTTTCTTATAAAAACCTGTGTCCACAAGGTCTGAACACCAGGGTAATCCATTATGCAATAAATCCACGTGTGAAATCTGACTCAGCCACGACTAATTAGGAGAAAGTGACAGAAAAGCCGCCACTGAACCTTTTTTTGTGCATTTACAGACTCGCTACAATCTTGATATGCCATTAACGCCAAGCTGTGTCATTACCGTTACCACTGTCACCTTAATGACGCCTCCAGACATGTCGAACCAGCTCGTCTGTGCCAGGAAGGGCTACAACACAAAGCTACAGCAGTGTGACTAAACACATAATAACGCAAAAAATGTGTTAAGCCATTCTTCCCAGAAATTGACAAAATACTCAGACATTTTACAAAAGCAACAATTTAAAAGTTACGGCAGCAATCCACAATCTTAAGACGAAAATGTGACGAAATGTGTTCAGTGCAGTGGCTGAAATCCTGGTCGTACAGCTACACCGCCATTTTTTGGAATCAACAGAGGTCCAAATAGCCCTTAGTACCGAACATGAGACACTCAAGAGACACTTCTACCACAGCCATTTTCCACATCTGACATCATCATTATGAGCCAAAAACAGAGCAGGCACTGGCACCAGAGCATGTTGGTTGGGACACAGACTGGTACAGGGCTGAACACTGGAAACACACATTTGCAGCTCCCCTCAGGTAAAGAGACAAGAGTGAGACTGCCAGCCAGCCTTCACCAGAGCCTCATTCACACAGCATATTGTAGTCAGACTAACTCAACTTTATTCATAAAGCGTTTTAACAATGACCAAAGTGCTGTGAATGTAGCATAAAACCTGTAGAATAGAATAAAACCAGGGGAAACAATAAAACACAACTTGTTCTGTGTTAAGCCAAAGAGAAAAAAATATGTTTGTAATAGAGACTTGAAAACAAACCTCAGAGAAATAATTTGAATAGAAAATAGCAAGAAGCATTACAAAAACATTGTGTTGCCGTGAGATGTCGGAGGATAAGACGTTATTAAGACCCAACAGTTTGGAGCGATATTAAGATACAGCTCACAGACGCTGCTCTGCTATTAAAGCACAAGGTAATATGAGAGGTGCTTTTAATTCTTGAATTGAATACAAATGATCACTGTGTTGAACATGACAAAGTAATCTGTGGTGAATTTGCAGACTACTATTCTTTCTTTCTTTCTTTCTAAATTCCTAAATTTCTAAATGTCTTTCTTTCTTTCCAAATTTCTGTCTTTCTAAATGTCTTTCTTTTTTCTAAATTTTGTTGTTTCTTTCTAAATTTCTTTCTAAATGTCTTTATTTCTTTCTAAATTTCTTTCTTTTTAATGTTTTTTCTAAATTTCTTAAACGTTGCCATGGACAATTTTAATGGCAGGTCATAAAATGAGACAGGCAAAACTATTTTTTTTTTTCTGTTAATGATCAGTTTGTTCTTTCAGCAGGTTTTTGAATGGCAATAACACTTTATGTACAGTACAGGTATGTAGCTTCAAAGGACGATTTGTCAAAATACATTTCCATGTATTCTATAATGTAGTGTGTCAGATCTTTAAAACAAATAATACATTTTTTCAAATCAACTGTAAAACCAGAGCAAACACGTACCACTTAAAGTCCTGCTGCTACTTTTGGCACAAGTTGCAGACGCCCAAGGGAGGCAGCATGGGTGTCTTGCCTCAGGACATGAACAGTTTCCACCACAGGGACTGCAGCTCCACTGTGGCACCGCTTTCACAGCAGTCTCCCATCTGAGGAACCAGACTTAACTTAGCTTCAAAGAGCAGACAAGCCGGGGCAACCAGGGCTACAGGGACCCCTGGGGTACGCTTGCACTTACCAGGGGGTACTTGGCATCATTTCAGACTTTCAATGGAGCTGTAATGTAATAGTATCTAAATCCAATTTGTGGTCAGTTTTGAATAATGTTGGAAGTTGTTGACCATAGTTCATGAAAAGAAGAAAACATAAGTGACAAAGTGAGGCTAAACACTTGGTTGGAGACTTACTCTGCCCACAACTGCACCTCAAACAGACTCGCAAAAGTAAAAGATGCCCGGAGGCCTTTTAAGAGACGTTTGCTGAGTGATATGAGTTTAGTGTGGTAGTGATCCTGACGTGTGGAGAAGTTCACAGCTCTGAGGCTGTGCCACTAGGCTGTGCACAGATCTAGTTTCTTAGCTACTTGCACATCAAGAGTTATTTTTATTAACTTTGCAGACATACTGTATGTATGGAGTCTTTGCTTTAGCCTACATAAGCACATGAGCTGAAACGAGAGTCAAACCTGCGCGCCTTCGCACCTAGCACCACACGCTCACATAGCTGAGCCAAATGACTGATGATGTTATTTCGCAGCGGGCGATAGCTTTGTAGCTCATCTGAGCGGCTCGTCAGTCGCATTAACTGGTGTGACGTCGATGTGTACTGAAAAAGCACTGACAGCGTTTGACCATCGTGGAAGCACAGTTGTGGTTTTTGCACACACAAATGCAAAATGAGCGAGAAGCACACAAAAAAACGAACAAACCAGAAGATAATACAATTTTGACCCACACAACACACAGGTTGACAGCAAAAAAAGCTGCTTTTGCATTTAGTTTCTTTTTAGGAAAATAATTTATTAATCTAAACCCAAAGTTAGGGGATACTCAGAGTGTGAGAGACAAATTTAGGGGGACTTGGGACAAAACAGTTGGGAACTCCTGCACTGCAGGACTGTGTGCTATCTGTTTGTCTCCATGACAATGACTTACCCACAATGTTCCACAGTAGGCCTTTGGCATTAAATTTGTCTGATAAATTTCTTTACTGAACATTGTAGTGGAACAATCTAGGCAAAGCATCGCCATGGTAACAAGCAGGTGGATTACCTTTCGTCAGGAAAGTTAATCAGTGCAGCTGAAAGAAAATACTCAAATATTAACAAGCAATCTAACACATGAACGCAGAATACTAAATGTAGAATAACTTGTTGCCGTCCTGAACACAACATGCATAAGAAGAAGCTCGGCGTTTGACTTCAGAGGCAGAAGTTGTACGAGATAAGAAAAGGAACTTAACATTCCACACATCACAGTATCTTTCAATAACACGTTTTACTATGGGAGCTGTGTCGGCTTGGTTTTATCTCTCATTTTCTGCCAGCACATGCCATTCCAGGTGATGCATTTGTATGACATCAAACCTGAAGAACTGAGAGCCTGCTTCATTTGTCAAATACTGACTTTGACAAGCTTCAGATTTAAGGGATGGTCAAAAAAAAACAACTGCGCTCCAGAGTAGATTTTTTAATATGATGCCTATTGGTAGAAGCAGTGTAATGAACAAAAAAAATAAAATTATTAATAATAAATATTATTTTTATGACTATTTATAGATCTAAATACTAAGAGTGCTTTCTCACCTTTCTTGAGACAGGGCACAGAGTCTATAAGCACTACTAACGTATGACTTAATAACACAGCTTAGAAATAAATGTTGAATAATTTTGTAATGCTGCTGCCCGTTATTTTGTGAACCCAAAGTTTGCTCTGAATTCTCCAAAATTATCATACACATATTAATAAAATCTGTTATCTCAAATTATACACTTTTTCAAGGCATAGCAGACAAAAGTATTCCCTTAGGAGACACTATTGTTCTCCCACAAAACAAGAAATCTACAACTAAATATAGTCTTTTATGTGAAAAGCACTTATGGCTGCTGGTTCAGAATGCATTAGGTAATTAGGTGAATGAAACACATGAACTGCTGTTGCAAAAAAACAACAACAATTTCTCTTTCATCCAAATACAATGACTTTGATAACTCCTCTAAGACAAACGGGTGGAGAATCCATCGTTTCGAGACTATTCATCTAGTCTTTTACACATTTATTCTGTCTGTACGGGCAGGGAATGACCTCAACACCATAAGTGCTTGGAAACTTCTTTAAGCTACACCAGATCGGCCTGGCACACCTCTGGCACTGCCTAGAAAGAGCACATTCTGATTAAAATTATCAGGGACTGCACTTAAAAGGCAGTGCCAGTTGAGCTGGTGTGTCTTAAAGTTACGTTTCCATGCACTGATGACGATGAAATTACTTCACCTTATGAATATGTAGTGTAGAGATAGTCTTTTCATTTGGAGAACCAGGGTTTCAACGTAACTCAAACTTTATCCTGTGCACCAAAGTGTATGACTGAGACTTCTGGTATATCCTGGGCTCGTCATAAAGTTGTGTTTGATCTGAGCTTGTAGAGATTCACACAGAAATGACACAAAAACGGCTTTGAACAGGTCAGAGGAGCACATGTAGCAGTGGCAAAGTGATAGTGCCTTTCATTTTCTTTCTGTATCATGTTCTTCACTCAGGTGGCTCTATTGATTCCATCTCATGTCGTGCCGCAGATGAGCAGAGTGTAGTGTTCTTGGTTCATGGGCAGTGATCTCCCAAGGGTGGGGAGAAGGAGATGGAAGAGAGGGAGGCAGAGACACATCTATTATTATTACAGAGACACTAGGTCTGAATGAAGCTCCCCAAAAGGATCGATGACATAGATACTAGAATCATTGTGTAGGTTTAAGAGATTTTATCAATACTAACTGTCACAGGACAAGATTCAGAGCTGCAGAAAAGAGAAATCTATGTCTGTAATGTGATTTGTCTGAGTACAACGTGCTGCTTATGTAAAGGAAATGTAAAGGACACACATGCAGAAGCGAGTTTTTAGATATATTCTAACATTGCTTCCAATCAAAACACAGGTGTAGTGTGTCTGTAAAATATTTTCCTTTAAGCCTCAGAAAATATTGCTCTGAATGTCTTGGATTTGTGATGTCATAGGTAAATAAATGAAAGATGCATACCCCCGCTGTACACTGAGTGCGAGTTTGGTGCGAGGTGGGACTCTCGCAAGACTTAGAAAGTGCCTGAAAGAATCCGTAGAGAGTCTGTTTTTGTTGGAGGTCGCAGCGGTGTGATGCAACTTTGAAGTCATAACACAAGCATTCTCGTGGTAATACACGTGAATCTGCAAGGCTTTGGGCAAATACGGACTGCAGTGGACTGCTGCTGGTGTACAAGGCACTGGCAAGAAACTCGCACGTGTCTGGACCGCACTCGCCTCGCAGTCTGTGTACGGGAGCCGTTAGTCCTTTTTTTCCCTCCAATTCTAATGCGATGTTAATCACTTGATTAGCATACCAAATCCCTAAATTTATTTAATTTCACTTAAGGGAAATACGCTGCTTTTGGACTAAAGTGATTTTAGGTCTGTGGGGTCACTGTGACTCTGTTATGACTTTTTATCCAATTCCAACAACTTTACAACAGCCAATCAGAGCAGCCAGACAGCGTCAGGCTTTGCTGCCCTGTCACGACTCTTAAAATGTATGAAATAGCCAACACAGTTAAAGTACTTCTCCTTCTTTTCAACTCTTTGAGATACTTTATTAGTGTCTCATCAGTTTGTTAGAAATGAGAGAAGAATCTTGCATAAACCAGAGGGTGTGCAAAGTCTTCAGAGTCATTTCTCAGCCTCAGGCAAACTCAGCATGCAGCCTTAGTTTTGAACAGAAGATGACTGACACAGGGGCTGCCCAAGACAAGCCTGTATGCCACTGTGTTGACCCCTTTTAGTTAGCCCTGCCTCTCAGTGAGGGGTTTGTGGGTTGGATTCTGGAGGTTGGCCTGCAGCAGTCACCCTGTGTAGAGTCCCCATGTCTTCTCAGTGATAATGAGTAGAGTTGTACTAATGTGTCAGGCACCAAAACAAACCTAAGAGAATATATTTGAATAGAAAAAAGCAACAAAACAAAAACACCGTGATGCCGTGTGATGTCGGAGGATAAGATGTTATTAAGACCCAACAGTTTGGAGAGATATTAAGATACAGCTCACAGACACTGCTCTGCTATTAAGGCACAAGGTAATGCGAGTGGTGCTTATGATTCTAGATGAAGACTGGATCACTGTGTTGAACAGCATAACAAAGCAATCTGTGGTGAATTTACACACTAATATTCATTATTCTTTCATTTAGTAGAATTTCTTCATTTTGCTTTGGACAATTTCAATGGCAGTTGGCCGTAAGACGAGAAACAGAAAAAACTCTTTTGTTAATTTTCTGTTTATGATCAGTTAGGTAGTTTTCATGCGGTAACAACACAATGTATTCCTTAAGATGCTCAATTATTTTATTTCATCCATACAACTGTATAGAGCATTGTAGCTTCAAAGCACATTTTGTCAAAATACATTTTCATGCTGCAAGATCAACTTTACATCCTAAACCTAATTTACTAAAGTTTTAAGTCTTAAAATGCATAAAAATTAGAATGTTTTTTGCTAATTGTTATGTCAGATGCTAAATCTCCTCTAAGCATATCTTGTATCAATAAATTCATTCATTCTTTCAGGTTTGGTTGCCCGTATTATATATGATTGTGGTTTTACATGTAAACTTTATAACATAACAGGATGAATAGCTTTAAATTTAAGATTTCTTTTTTTTTCTTCACTTGTAGTGTCTCGTGTAAATTCAGTTAAACAATAACAATACAGTCCACAATTAGAGTACTTTAGAATATAAGACGAATACTTTATTATCCAGGCTAAGAAAACTAAACTCTATCTACTGTAAAACTTTTTTTTTTTTTCAAAATCGACAGTTTCAACATCAAAGTGTTGATTTTGCTTCCAGCGTCACAGATTGCACACAATTAGGTTTAATACGTCGCTAAAAATAGTCACACAATATCTGTTCCAATTATCTTTTTGGCACCAAACTGGCCAATAGTAGGTCACTTTGTATTCTTTCTGGCATCATGTTTGCAGTCATCTTAGTCTCAATTCAGGAAGAACTTCTGAGACCAGTTAACTTCTAAAAATAAAACTAACAGAGAAGAATGTTCCATTAAAATGTGTTTGAATGATCATCCCTGGAGCCACAGGTGACAGAAGTGATAAGGTGCATAATCCACAGGGATTATTACTGGAAAGAACATACTGTATATATATGAAGCTGCTCCCAAAGGTTTGCATGAGAAAATGGAAACTTCTTGTTGTTTTTAACTCTGACTTGAATTCACCAAGGTTCTTAGCACTGTACAAACAATAAATCAACACTACAAGCTTCATATGAGGAAATAGAAAGAATGTATTTTTGCTTTATAGTCTATTTATAGTATGAAATATGTTATTTATTTTTAAATGATATGCAGTGTGTTGTATTGATAGCTGTTGTTTCTTTACATTTATTTTAACTATATCAAAACTCTATGTCATGATCACAGCATTAACCTCATTATCATAAAGTGACACAGTGGAACTTTCTGAATGTGCATAATCATGTTGAAATAGAACGCTAAAAACATAATTTATCCAACATTTTAGGTATATAGTTTTATGTCTCACTGTGTAATGTTGTAGGAACACCAACAAGCAGATGGGCTTCTCCATACCATTAAAAAGATCATTTTGGACAGATGTAAAGAGACACGTTTATAATGTTTTTAGTCCAACAAAAAACATCTAATCAAAAACACGCTTATGTACTGTTCTATCTTTTAGTTATGAAGTTACACGGTCAACATTGTGAACAAACTTGTTTTCATAGAAATCAGTGTGGCAAAGTATCATAATTTTTTACATTTTTATGGAAATTGGACTTGAAACTGATGTCTACATTTTCTCAGATCTAAATAGACGGATTATACGTTGACACAGACTTTACTCTGCTGCGAATGCCCCATGCAGATAGAGACACTGTCCATCTATTTGGCTGGGGAAACTTCTTTGATTAAAACAAGAAAATGGGATGAGAAAAAGCTGTTTCTATCAGGTATGAACCGGGACGGACGTCTGGCTCCTGAAGCTTGAGACACTGGTTTTCTCTGTTTTTTCACTCAACTGAATGTAACCTGTATGGGTCGTGAGATCTAACTTAATTCACAAATGTTAAATTAGCAGCATAACTTTTGTTTTCATACAGTGATAGACTCTTGTAGTTGCCACAGCTTATGTCAGTCAGTTTCTGCATTCCTTGTATGCACACATTCCCTATTGATAAAGAAATAATCCCTCTAGATGGCAATATGATTTACTCTGCAACTATGAGCTATTTGTTTATTCAGTTCTCATTCACTCAGGGCTCTGCTGTAACTGATGACAGAGGCAGTTCGGTTGGACACGTGAGGCTGTTCTGAGCTACTACTGGAAAAGACACTGTACTAAAACCAAAACAAAATTGGCCCTGTTACTCTCCAGAATCCTGTCATTCCCAGTTGTTCTGTAATTTCCCCTAACACCAAACTGAATGAACCACACTTCAAACTCAGATGTGACTGTCAGTGTCTTTGGAGCAGTGCGATCTGACACGTTTGGTCTTATTGTAGCTTCAGTCGTCGCTTGTCAGTCTTGGCTCTTCTCCTGCTGGGCTTACACAAACTAATAAAAAATACAGGGACGCTTTGAAGTGACTAAAAGATAACAAATACAGAGAAATGCATTATTCAACCTCAGTATGACAAATTTATGTGGTCTGCTGTCATGGCTTTTCCCTGTGTGCGTGAGGTTTGAGGTCCTAAAGCTGCTCCGGGAACTTTTACTCTTTGTCTATGACTTTACATGGACAGCTCAGCAATGTAGAATAAAATATGTCCATTATACGTTTTATATTTACAGCACAATTTAGACTTGGTGCTATCTCTCCAGCAGAAAACTAACTAACTTTAAGCAGATGAATAAATACAACTTTGTAAAAGCAGTGTGAAAGATTATAAACTGCGCCCAAGAGGCCTCAACAATGTGATGTAGTAAGGCCAAAGGGAGAGCAAGAGACATGTTCTCCGGTTAATTACATGATATATCTAAAAATATCTATTTTTGTAACAGAAAAATGCACTTAAGCAATACTAATTTTAGTTGTCCTCCACCCGATTTAAATGGTATAGGCCTATAGAATGCTATGACGTCTTGTGAACCCAATCCATTGACTCTATGGCCTACACGAGTGTCCCCCAACTTGTTTTCATGGAAATGTTGTTCCTTTGGCTACAGTATAATATTTCACAGCAACTTACTTATTTCCATGAATAGTGTTCCAAAACATGGCTTTAGCTATTTATTTCAATGGGTTCACTCACTAACTTAAAGTGAGCTGGTAACAACTTAAAATGGTTCCATATGTTAAAATGGTAACTGAATAGTATTTGAATATACCCAACAAAAAGACAAATACTTTTTGTTGGGTATATTATATTGGGTAAAATTACCCGGCAAAAGTGATGGTGTAACTTTTTATAGCGAAAGTGTTCTAGGGTTAAAAGGCATTCTTTTTTTTTTTTTTTTCATGTAAACTTCAAATTAGGCTCGGGATCGTGACATCATACAGCTGTAGAATGTTCAGTTGGTCTAATGTTAAACCAATGGAGATTTTATATAGCTAAATATCGAAAATAGCGTTTATTAAATCCCATTTTGACACTATATAGTGATAAACTTACCAGTGCTGACCCAGCAGTTTATTGGGCTGCTCCATGGCTGTTTTGTTTACTTTTTTAAATCGTTTTGTCTAATATATTCCTATGGACGTTTTGCTTAACTATCAACAAACATGGCGGATTTGCTATTATTTCCATGGTAACCACAGACACTTCCCGAGCCTAATACAGGGAAGGCAAACCCAGACCTGCTCTCTTGTGATTGTGTCATGGTGATTTTACATTGTGATTTTGACCAAAGATAGTGATCTTAATGTATAAAGTCCTTCATAATACTGACAGTTTCATAGCCAGGCTGGCTAGTGCTTCTATTCAATTCCATTAAATTCCTGCTACAGACTATTCCTAAAACTCAGGAAGTACTACCAGCCAATCAGCAAACATAGATGAAGCAGTGTGTTGGCCAGAACCAACCCCAGATGAGATAGTAGACTGTGTAGTCTTTAAAATTATGTCAAATATTAAATTTGTGCCTTTACTACAGAAACGACAACTACTACTGGTGAACATGTTTACGCTCTATTCTTCCCGGACTACGCTAATATGCTTAGACACAGTGATTGGTTAAAGCAAAGCAGTCTCTGCCTACCATGGAGTGAATGAACCCCAACGGTGCGATGTCAGACACTTCCACAAAGTGAAATGAAACCGGCAGATGCATCAGGCTAATAGTTTCTTGCTTTTTAATTCAAAAAGCAGCTGGTGTGTAATTCTCACTCAGCTTGCCATCAGACCATCATGATTCTCCTGGCTTTAAAAACCACAGTCACATTGCAGATATTCAACAGAAGACCAGTCCAAAGATGGCAAACGAGCTCGGAATGGCACTAACATGTAAATATTGACTTGGTTCTCTTTCCAGTCAGCCGCAGAGCAAGAACTGTTCATACTGCCAGAGTTATAATGGACTGTAACGGCTTGATATAATTGAGATTTATGAAAGATTTAAGACATTAGACCAGAACAAACATAACTGAGACAAAATCTATTAAAAGTTTAGCCAATGATAAGACAATATTTGCACATTAAAATCAGTAGATTCATGCTGTTTTCCTTGTTACATCAGACATGTGTCATAATGGTTAAAAAAAAAAAAAAAAGCTGCCCTATTTTTGATTATTTTGCACAATAAAAGGACATCTCTTTGAAACTATGAGTCACTCCATAAGAAAAGGTTTTATCCGAAGTGTACTGTTCATTCTGATCAATGCAAAAGACAAACAAAGACGATTCATAGGTAGTTAGTTTAAATTTCAGAATTCTCATGCGATGCCATTGTGAATATGAACAATATAAGGGTCCTTGAGACATTTTCAAACCAATATGTCCGAAAAATGTTCGATAACCTCTGCTCTATGCAACCTTTAAGACTGACATAAGACCATCAAAAGTGTGTTATCCAAGTTTTTACATCAAAGTGTGCTTTCGGTCTCTTCCATAGATGACATTTTGGGATGAGAACTCGTTGTGTAATGGCAAAAAATCATGCTTCACTTCATTGTCTGGAAAAAGTTATTCTAAATCTGTTTGTGATCAAAGAAATTCATAAAAGTATCATTTGTAATCAGAACAAGTGAGACATAGGGCTGGGCGATGTTGACAAAAAATATTATCTCAATATTTTTTTTGTCATTTCTTGATTACAATATTCAATCGATAATATTTCAAACCAAACTGCATTCATAGGATGTTAGCGTGCTAATTAACAACTTAAAGAAAAGCAAAGACAACTAAATAAGATTGTTCATGAGAAAATCCAAAATAAATTTACAATGTGCTTTGTTCAACTAACACCAGGCTCATATTGCATCCAGTCCGTACTCCAGTCTGGTGTATGGAGGATTTCCGTTTCTGCTCTCACACAGTGATCTGTCCGGTCCTGCGAGCCGCACGGCTCTGCTGCAGTTGCCCAGATCTTTTAGTGAAGTTGTGAATACAAGACATGGCAAACAGGAAACTAAGCATGGATGAAGTGAATCCAGTCATTTAAAAATAATATGCTGCTACTAATAATACGAATACGTCAAAATGCTCAACACAGAAGATGTAAATAAACGCCCCGTGCTTATCCAGTGTGTGGCAAAAAATTAAACAGAAAATGAACTGACGTGAAATAAGCCCAAGACTCCCAACACACAGTGTTCATTGTTTACATCTGCATGTGCTCAGTGATCAGTGAAGTTCAAAGTTGAGTGTGGACTTGTGGTCTCACGATTCCCTCAGTGTCCGTACATACACATGCACAATCTGAGAGGCCACCGGACCCAGACGAATCCGTCTGGGTCCCAAAGTACAATTTGCACAACAGAATCTCTGGGTTGTGAGATGATTTCAAGATCAACTGTTTACGTTGAAAACAGTTATGTGAAGATTTTTAGTTAAATAACACAGCAAACTACTAAAATAAATAAAATAAAGCCCAGCTTTGTTCAGATTTACAAACCAAAATATTACAAACATTATTTTGTTCTGTTGTGAGGGTTTCCAGTTGCTGCCCTGAGAAGTTTGGGAACCCCTCAACTAAGACACCAATGAGTGATAAGTTGACTAAAATATTTTGCCGTCTAACTGTATTTGAACATTTACCACGTAACTTTCTCAATTTGTTTATTTAAACAGCCATTTTGTAAAATGTTTTACTATAAACGATATACTCGATATTCTGTTTTGGCATATCTTAAAAAAAAAAAAACAATCACGATATTATCTCAAACTTGATATATTGCACACTCATTTAGACAGACTTATTTTCTTCTTTTACGCTCTGTAAATCATGTTCTCCATCCACAACCAACAGCCTCACCATAATTTACTTTTAAATCATCGTGCCTTCATTATGCGGACTAACGACAGAGGGGATATTGTTGCTATGTTCTTCTGTTTGGGGGGAAACACTTCATTGTAACATGATTACAATGGTTATGATCATTACCAGCCACCTGCGCGCCTCTACACCGGTGCCACGACCAATCAAAAACCCCATTTCATCGCCATGGAAACTTCACCTTTTGTCTAGTCTTTCGCAATCAGTTTTGTGTTTTTAAAAACGAGAGCCCCGACTGGATTGAGGTAAACAAAATATCATTAAAACGTCTACGGCGGGCCAGCCTCATCACTATGCCAAGATCTTTTTCCATTTGAGCAGCTACTGTTGTGTCTGATCTCCAATTATCTCCAAGCATCTGTAACAAAAGCTAACTACCGTGGGATGTTTAAATAGAATGGTTTGGAAAGGCCTGGTAGAACGGTAGCCTAGCATGAAGGAGATACAAGCACGCTGGTATTTGGCAATTTGCAAGGCGCTATTGGAAAAACAAACACAGATAAGGGATTAGCTCAGGACAAACGGATCGAGAGGAGGTAAAAAGTTTAAGTAGAGATGTGAGATTGGGTTGGAATAGTGTGCTTGTGTTGGTGCATAAATAAGTCCATACTGAGAAGCACTTTAAGCAAACATTTGAATTCTGGACTGCAGGGAAGTTTGGCCATTTTTGTTGGTTATTGATTGATTTAATGGCCAAAAGAATTCAAACAAAAAGTTGTTTTTAAACTACAAAACTGCAGATGAACCTATTTTGTGCTCAAATAGAGGACAGCTCACTTTTCACCTTATTCTGCCTTTCTAACTTTACTGCTTGTTTGTCGACTAAATATAAACAATTTAGTGTGAAATAACGCTGCTCTGTTTGCAATAAATACAGTTGACATCAGAGGAAACACCCACTAACGAACCTCCGTGAAAGGACCTTTGTGGAGGAAACACAGTGCATTAATTTTTTTATAGAGAACGGCGCCTTTATCACTCAACAATTACAACAACAAACGTGGGCTTAAGGAAATATATTGTGCTAAATACAGAGTCAGAGACATGATAATGAATAAAGTGATCCATCATTCCAAATGTGTTAAATTATCCAGCAATGCTAACCATTGCTGTGAGCTAAATGCTAACTTTATTGTGTTTTCACATCTAACGTTAAGCTACAGAACTTTTGATTTACTTTTCTGAAGTAATGACACATCAGCGACCTCCATTTAAACTCTGTTGTGACTCGACTTGAATTAGCTGCGCCAAAAAAAAAGTATTTCTCCAGAAACCTTAGAAGAGGTAAAAATTACCTTTCCCATTGTCTAAACAAGAGACTTTACCCCGCGTCAGACCACACCATCAACATGACCTGTTCACCACTGTATCTAGTATTAGACCTTTTTGATGCACCTGCATGGTATGGTCTCTCACCCATAAGGGTTTGGGAGCTTGGAGCTGTGATTTGTGCTAAGAGAAGATTGTCTTGTTGAGCCATTTTGTAAGCATTACTTTAGTTTTTGTTTATTAATTACACTTTCAGCACTATACAGTATTTCACTATTATGTCTTTAGAACAAACTATGTCAATGATGGTCCTATCACTTCGAAAGTTTAGAGTTTAGACTGTTATCTATCAGAATGTGTCTGCTCCATATGTTTATATGTACTTAGTAAGACTTTTACTACAGCTGTTCAAAGTTACGTAACTTAGCACTTGTTTGACCATTCCAAACTGACGAAAAATCATTCTTTATATGTGTGCGCAGTCTTGCGAGATCTTGTGGAATGAGATTTCGTCCCACCCCTTCTAAATACTGAACAAAATGATTGACTATTAAACCTGTTTTCTCTCAATCTTTCGGTAAATTGCCCAACTTTAAATTTATCCTTAAAGCTATGACTGACATAGTTAATACAACTGTTTGCATCATATTCACTTGGTTTTGACGTTTTAAGCTTTGCATGGGTGTGTGTATATAAATGACTTGATTAAACCCTACAGGTCAAACCGGAGCCTCAGGTCATGTGGACAGAACTTGCTGATGGTTTCTCGGACATGTTTTAAAACTCGAGGAAATCTGGCTTTTGAAGTTATTGCCCCCCGATTCCCCGATTTTGCCTTTAAAAAAATAACTAAAAACTTACTTTTTAGGCAAGCATTTGAGCCTCAAAATTTCCAGTTGCTGAACATATTTTGACTGTGTATTTTGTTCAATAATGTTTTTAAGCTGTTTTTTATGTCAAACTGTGAAGCATTTTGTGACTTTGTGTCAGTGAAAAACACTATACAAATACTTATCCTAAAAAATGACACTACACCTGCCCGCTCCACTCTATCACTCTTCATAGTTCATTTCCCTCCACAACCTGTTTGCAGCTGAAAACCATCATGGCAAAAATACAATCTTTTTGTGTGTCTGTGTCAGCTCACTGCCTTATTACCCCGGCGAGCTCCACTAAGGAACGACAGTGCTCGGCGGAACAGCTCATTTGATAGGAAAATGTTGTAGAACAGAGCGCACCGCAGCTGTGGGTGTGACATGCATGGCACCGGCCCTGCACTGTCACTCCACATTACAAACTCTCTTAGATTTGGCACCGAGGACCCAGCCCTCGGGCACTGCTGATAGCATTTGTTTTTTATGCAAAACAAGCTCAGGCTTCGAGCTAATCAGCTGCCACAAAGACGCAAAGTGGTGCCGTAAGGATGTAAAAGAAGTCATTACTCAAGTCTGTTTGTTTTACATAGATTAGATATGAGGAATATTTAGTCCTGGGAGCAGTGAGTGGGTGATTATATAGCTTTCACTTTCCATAAATGTTGAAGAACACAAAGAATTCTGACATTGCTTCCACATTAAAAACACAGCTGGAGCTGGAGCATTGACTGTGAGATAATATTCTTTTGTGTTTTTAATTTTATCAACATTATGTCATGACTCAGTTACCTTTCCCAATATACTGTATACTTAACCAGATTCACTTAACCTAAACCTAATCCTGACCTTACCCAGATTTTGAAAGTAAATATTATAAAATACAAACATTTTCAGGTGTAGCAACCAAAACTAAGTGATACTATGGCATAACTTAGAATAAAAATCAAGCTGCTCTTTGTCCCCAGAAAACATTGTTTTGAATTTTCTACTTTTGTGTTGTCATAGATAAATCTCTAAAAATTTTCAAGAAAAATAAATTAATATCAGCTTTCCCCCAGTGGAAGCTCCTGGAGATGTTAAAAATAAAAGGAAAGCCTTTCATTTCCAGGTCAAATCAACCTTTCTGGAATGAACTAGAATCAGTTTGTACTCTAAAATGAACAAACAAAAAACTAAAAAAATAAGACTTTCTAATGAGCTCAGTTTAAACTTCTTTTAAAGTTATTACTAGTCCTTAAAACTAGTTTTTAATGAAAACAGTTTCAACTTTTGAAGAGAAATTGTCAAAACCCAAAAGTTACCAAATCAAGTTTTTTCTGACCCAGGCTAGTTCGGTATTTTTGCCACAGAAAATGTGTGCAGGGCTTGTTTTCATTTCTAATTAGAGTCAGTCATAAAAGGCCAAAACTATTTGTTTGTGCTCCAAAAGTCAATCTTATACAATTTTTATCAGACGGTTTAAGACAAATGGGCCCCCATGGAAAAGGGTTAATACTGTATGTTTGACAATTTCAGCAGACATTTCACAGTCAATACCTGTTGCTCTTGAGCTCAACTTCTCTCATGCTTCCTAAACCTTCTTGTACGCAACAGGAACACAACTTAAAAAAAATTATGCATTGACATAAGCTTGTAAAATTTGAATGACATGAGCAAGAACCAGCCATGACTGGACCTCCAAAATCCAATTTGTATGTATTGGAAAAATGATGATTCCCATATTTTCAAAAGTGACTATTTATTTTTGCGCACACCTGAAACGTCACAGCTGTTATCACAATAGATCGCTCTATGAATCTGTTCATCTTTCTGAGACATCACAAAAGCCCTTGACAATAATTCCAACCTTTCATTTCTATCTTCTGCTTGCATTCAAGAGGAACCTTTTCATCAAGACACGTCCCCGATTGTGACCTAGCATGACGACTCACCTGCGCTAACAATCCTCCTCTCCAACTCCCATTTCAGACGGTGATTAAAATCTTTTCTCATCTCCTCAGCTCGCGACCGCCAACCAGGCATCTGCACGTGGTCTGCTTCTTTAAATATTCAGTCATATCATGTCAGATTGGTTATGAAAAATGACAATGTTCTATCATCTAATTCATGGTGTCACTCAATGGCTGTCACAACATTTATTATGCATTTCCTCTCCTTTTTTGGTGCTATGTTCAAGACAGTTTGCTCTGCTGGAACTCATCACAGACCTCTTTTGCATTTGATTTGCATTTGCCAGTTAGATTGTAGACCTTTGTTTGCATATCTGCACTTACAGGCGAACCCAAAGTCAAGAGACTTCTTATTGTCTAAGCCAAACATGCATTATTCATTCTGCTAGTGCAGGTAAAACATACTGGAAGAGTATTCAGTCCACAGTGACTAGACTTATCAATACATTTGGAGCGACCAGTGGAAAAAAAAGCAGAGAGTGGAGCTTTGGAGAATTATACTTTGAATAATAATTTTATACAAGATGTTGTCAGTTTTGAATAGAACAGAATGTAGTAGAAAGACAAAACAGTGAGTCATTGTCTGACTTTTTACTCAATCAACTATTAAAATCAACAAAAGATCTCTTTGTCTTCTCTGTGGTCAATGGACTACGTTTCCCTATCAGTGGTCCCCAACTTCTTTCAGCTTGCTAGCTACTTCTAGGATGAGCTAAACCTGAAGATCTACCTTATTTCATCAGTGATGTCGGAAAAATTTGATTTTTAGACTAGTCTCTTTGGAAACTGTGTAATCGTTTTTAATAGTTGAATATGTGCGTTCTAAACTTGCTACAATGTATCACAGTATATTTAAAATTAAACAATTTTGTCTGCAAAAAAAAAAATTACAAAAGAGTTCAATATATTCATCCTCACTTGTAGCGCTTTAAACTGTATTAGGAGTGATTGGTGATTACCATGGAAACAACAAGGGGAGTGGCTTAAGAAAGTCAGCTTTCCCTTGACTCACATCAACAACAAACAAACTGCTGTAGGTTTGACAACACAGTGTGAGCTCCTGCTTTCTCTCTTTCTCTCCTCCTGCTCCTCTGTCTATTCTCTCTGTTTCAGGCGTGTACATTCAGGGGCTGTGCACTCCAAAGAATCAACAATGAAGCCTTTCTGCTGCCATTACTAACTCGCGCTTGTAGATTGCGATTATAGACCATGGTTATAGTTTGTACTTGCAGGTTGTAGTTGTAGCTCTTAGGTTAAAGTTCACTTAAACACACAGGTACTTTGAGACCGACTTCCACTACCTCAGAGATTGACAGGTCGATTGCGATCGACAAGTTGGTGACCACTGGCCTATATCAATATAAAGATACACAAATAAATATAATGTTGCATGCTGTCATTATTGTTGCTTCTCTTTTTAAGTTTTAGCTAAGAAACTGGAAAATAAACATGGGCTGGAGCAGCTCAGAAAAATATTGACGCCAAATATCTGCAAAATATTCTGTATTAAATTAATATTATTATTGGTTAAGTCAAGTATTAACACAAAGGCTTATCTAAGTTTAAGTTATTGTACTTGATTTTTGACAGAACTATTTAATTTGAAAGTTTTCACTGCAGTCACATGTTTAGCTCATTCGCTTTATCAGCTTTCTAGTTCTTCAACACAAGTTTCGAAGCATTTTTCACCATTGTTTTGAAACGTTTGTCGTCACAGTAAAAAACAACAACATAGTTATGGTACCACAATGTGAACCTCTATTGATTCAACCATTTCATAATAAATATTAGTTAGATTCTATAGAATCTAACTAATATTTATAGCTATAGCTATAGCTATTATGATATATAAACACGCTTATACTTGTGATTTCTATGGCTGCAGGTGACTTTCGGCTTCTAGTGCAAATGGCTCCATTGATGGTGCTGTCATCTGGCCCATCTCTACCCAGCATATTGCATTCTAACATCGTTTAATGAAGACAAACTTATTCCGCTTTTTCATTATGGGTTGATTTTGGCCAACACATTGCTTGGTTTCTGCTGATTGACCGAGAGTGTGACTAAATGATCAGAAAATCTCAAATAACAAAACAATTTTCATATTATTTTATGCGTCTGAATATTAGCTTTAATAACCGTGTAAACAATACCTAAATGCAGAACATCACGTGTTGTTATTCTATAGTGTATACTGACATTTAAGTGTTTGACGCAGCTCTCCATGTGGCTTCAGTGATCCATAACTCCTGTGTAAAGACATGCACCAGCTCCCAGGAGTAAGCTGGAGTAGAGATGCAGGCGGCTACACGCTGATCGATCTTACTGACTCATCTCCTAAATATAATTACCTCTAAAGTCACAGTTCTTATCGGGGGCACGGGGGCTGCTGGGAGTTCAAGCCCAAATGAAGACAGAACGCAGCCATAACATTTGTGTTGGCATTCAAACAGAGAGGAGCTTCTCCAGAGAGTAGTGCGCTTCGTCACACTAGCATCATGAGCCAAGCTTTAACCGGAGAAAGACAAGTCAGGGTCATTCCAGTTCTCAAAGTCTGAGGCTGTTTGATCTCAGTTTGCTGCTCAGTTTGGTGACATGAAACTTTTTGGAGAATCAATTTAGTTTTGATGGCAAAATGGCAAAATTATATCAAAGTTTTAACATTTAAATCCATTTTACTCCAGCACAGTATTAATTCAGTAGAAAATTGGTTCAGTGTGTCCTTATAATGTAGTGCTTTGTTTTCAAAGTCAGCCATTGCCCTTGTTTAGAATGTTAGCATTCGGCTAATTTCTGTTGCTAAACTGGCCTAAACTCTTAGGGCCTGATTTATCAAGCCAGGTGCTAAATTGCGAGTGCAAAAATGAAAAAAAAATTATGTGTTATTTATGAGCATTTTACACAAACTTTAATATTGGAAGATGCACATACAACATACTAAACAAAACAGATATGAACCACCTCAAGTTCTGCATCTTTAGTGTGTGTGAAAGAGAAAAATGTCATCTCTACCAAGGTTTTTGCTCCCCTTAACCTGTTTTTGCACATGAGCAAATGCTTGATAAATCTGGGCTTTATTTTTTTTAACTTTAACCTTTACCCAAACTCTTTCCCTAAACTTACCCGTTACCCAAACTCTTTTCTTAAACTTAGTCATTCCTCTAAACTTAATGATCATCCCTCCGGACCCAACTGTCTAGCATTAATCCTTCTAAAACTTGTGACAAGTGCTTGTAGGCATGTCGTGGTCAAGAATTATGAGACTGCACTTGATATGTGAACAAAACGTGGGCTGCTTTAATTTTCTAGATTAATTAGTAAAAGGTGTTTCTACTGTTGAATTGTAAACTAACTTTTACTTCTTCTTTCTTGATTACAATGTGGGACTTTTCAAACCAGATCTGATACAGCAGCACAATTTTAAAACAGCTCAACTTCCACCTACACAAAGACAATAAAACTCGAAATGCCACTGGCCGTCCGTAATCCAAAAAGGTTGCCGGCTAGAGACAGATTCCGTCATCAATAGCAGCGCTCCTCCTTGTAAATTATTAACCTTTAAATACCACCTTTTATAGTCCAACCTTTGACTAAAACTCTGGAGTATGAGCTGTCTGTTTTTTTTTGTGGGGAAATCTGCGGCTGAGTGACCACTGCATCACAACAGTGAAAAGATAAGCGCCTCACAAACAACACAATGTATGACTCTATGTGAATATAGCATGTCTGCACTTACTTTAGTTTGTACTTGTATCTGATGTGTAATGTAAAAGAATATTTACTGCTATGTTACATTTACTATAGAAGTGTCTTTAACTGGGCAGAATGTTATCTATTTATGGAAAAACGTATTAGAGTTTTCTTTATGTTTCAACTAATTGCTCATAGTTTTAAATTGTAATATAAATATTTTGAATTGATGAAGAAGAGAAGTTGATGCTTAGAACTTGGAGAATCCTGAGTTTTATAGGCCTATCTCTTGTTTATTTTATACAACCACTGATACACTTTTAAGTTTGGACATTGTCAAGGTACTGACACTTCTCAAAAATAGAAAAGCTGGAGTTAGGAGTCATAGAGCCTAAAATGACTTGGTGCAGAAGTAGCTAAATAGAAAGTTAAAACATGGGTATTATTCATCAACATGCATCAGTTTCATGTCATACTTTGTAATATTCTAGCAAAAGAAATTGAAACAAGCCAAAGACGGCTCCTCTATAAGGCTACATATTTTATAATGTTTTAGTCAAACAAAACATTAATCTTAGTTCAAGTATATTTTTTTCACAACTTTCTCTCAGAAATCCTTTGACACAGTTAATATCGACATCTATTCATTTTGGTCACAATTATAGTCAATACACTTCTTTTTACAAACAACAAAGTGAATCTGGAGAGCACCACCCAAGATCAGCCAATCAGAGCGCTGCAATAGAACTAAAATTCTTTATCATTTAATTCAGACAGTACTCAGTGGTCTATTTTTTTCACAAAGTGCTGAATTTATCATTGACTTTCTAGTGGAAAACACACCAAGTTACACAAAAAAGTCTGCTTCCCCAACTTTAAGTATGCATACTCTAATCAGTTCTTATTTAAAGTGGAATAAATCATTAAAACATGTCATGAACATGAAACTAAGCTCTTAATTTGTAAATACTTTGCTTTAGTTTGTCACCTGCTAACCAACTGTCTAATATGTGGAAATGGTGTGTATTTAGATGTGTCTCTGCTGTTGTGTGCTGTTGCCTCTTGGCCAGGAAGCTCTTGCAAAATACATTTTTAATCTCAATGAATGAAAAGAAAATGTTTCCAGTTCAAAATCGTAGCAAAGTGTGTGTATGATTACAAATACCTGCTGCACATGTCTGTTCTGACATATACCACAATACCACTGCTCTTGCTCTTTCTCTCTCTCTCTCTCTCTCTCTCTCTCTCCCTTTTAGTCCTTCAGTACTGGCCAGCTTTGTTTGAAATGTGGTTGTAGTCAGATTTTAGTGAGTTTAGTGTCCCTGAGAATAACAATTATGCCAGCTATACTGCATAAAAACACTACTGGATCATCTTCTGTTAGACTATCTATATTCTCACAATTTGAACTCACAACACAACATTTCAGAGGTGCGTTTTTATTGCCACTGGAGAATATCAAAAGTGGTTTATTGCTCTATCGATCCAGTTTCTTTAACAGGCATTACTTTGAGCTCTATCGCCGAGGTCAAATCTATTGGCTAGATAAGAGATGACTTTCAACTCAATCTATTTTCATCAAGCAGTCTTTTTTTTTTCTTTACCCATTCAATTTCACATTTTTCACAATCATTTCAGGCGATAACTGTAAAGAAAAAGCCGACGAGGAGAAGAGAATTCAATCCTGTCTAAAACACTCAGCGGGCATACTGTTTTGTCAAATGGACTCAACAGGATGTCAGTGAACGCAGCGTCGCAAACCATTTTAGCACCTGCCCGATCGTCTCATCAAAAATGCTCTTTCTTTTTGCAGCGGAGCCTATGGTGCGTTCAAAGACAATGGGTTTCACAAACATGCATCACTTTTTAGAGGTGGGGGGCTGTCTTACCTGCCAGGACGTACACCAGAGAGCCCACGTCTCCCTCCTTGATGATGAGGCTGTGCTTGGCGTACTCCACCGGGTACATGCAGTCGACGATCTCCTGGATCTGCGACGCCTCCAGGTTGCTCATGAAATCATTGTCCTTGATGGCTTCCTTGATCAACTCCTTCGACCTGTGACAAATGAAAAGAGAGACAAGCTTAAATAAAACCAGATTATAAGACCGTTTCCACAGGAAGCCAAGCTACGGCAGAAATATTTCACCCAAGTTACACGCCATCCATATTTAATGAACACTTTAACCACCAAAGTAGCAATTCTGCACCACGTCATTCCAGGTTCTCAGTCTCTAGATGGCAGGTTCTTTGTTTTGATAAGTTATATCTTTGAAATTTCACACTTAAATCTTTACCAGCTGTTTTAAAATAAGAGAGAGATCAGTTTAGATTGTTCAGAACAAAGTTTTGAGTCCTTATAGAAATGCCCTGGGTCAACTCACAATCCATCCCAGGCCAGGACCTCCTTGCTATGAGTCTAGATGCACAACCGTGTTGCCCACAAAATGCAGGTTTAGCATCTTTGCCATTACACATGACATCACTGGTTCAGTGTTAATGTCTAATCTGCACAGTGCATCAACCTTTATATGATATTTACCACAAAATTAATAAATCTAATCACTACAGCAGGGTCCCCAACCGCCGGTCTAGGGCCTAAACCGGGCGACGGTCCATCTGTTACCAGGCCCCAGAGGATTCTTTAGTATTTGTTTTATTTTTATTTTATAATCTTCTCACTCCTTCCTTGTGCTTTACTACGACAATACAGTGCCACTTTATCAAATAAACAGCAAATTCAAGCAATAAAAAAAGCTAAAAATATAGACTAATCCTTTGTTATTGGTGCTACCCAACCTCGACCGGTCCCTAGAAAAGAAATTTGTGATACTGGTCCTTACAACAAGTTGGAGATAGCAGCATTACAGAGTTTGCTTACATTAAATCTGTGTTTAATCCAAAGACATCTGAAGCATAATCCACTCTTTTTTGTCTCGTCTATAGGTTTAACACCTCCTGTACACTGACTGTGAGGTGAGTTCGGTTCAGGACACGGGCAGGTTTCTTGCAAAGTGCTTGTTAGACCAGCTGCCGCCCATTGCGATACATATTTGTCCAAAGCTGCGAAATTCATGTGGATTTCAAAGAGATCACCCTTATAATGACAAGAAACCCACATCAGACTGCTGTGGTCTCAGGGAAAAATCGACTTCTTGCGGAGTCTTTCTGCAGACTTGCATAGCTCTCACAACACACATCCACACTCCAAAGTTTCAAGCAAGTTCTTAGTTCTATAATGTGCTAAGTTTACTGTAAAAGAAATCTCAGCTATAAGTTTCTGATTACATTTAGCAACATTTCTGCCCAAGCTCAGTCTTATGTCTTCTTCTGGTTTTGTAACTTTCTGTGTCACAGTACTGCACTCTGGTCAGTCACAGGCATTCACAAATACAGAACTAAACCAGCTCCATGTTATGCGATTTGTGTTTAGAATGATCATTGTTTTGTCTTAGTGTCTTAGGGCAAAGAAACTTCTAACCAAACTATAGCTAAATATTGGACTTTTAAAGCCAATGAAATATTATCAATGTAAGCGGTATTGTGAGGGATAAGGATGAGTTAGTCATAGTTAAATCACTTCCAGTTTTTGTGCACATTATATAACACTACACTATTTTGAAGTCAACCACCCATGAGGTTCCAGGTCTTTGTGTGAACGTCTCTATCCACCACACCTGCCCTCTGACCAGAACAGAAGGTGGTAAATGTCTCCAAATATTTCACGAAAACATTTAGTTGAACTTTCAAACGGAAAACGACCATGACACCACACCATTAAGCCCATTTCCTTTCCTTCTCTGGATAATGAAGCCGACACTTTTATTAGACCCAAATTGTTGAACAAGTCACTAAACGACAAAAGCCAGAGCTAATGGATTCAAATGGTTCCGCATCAGAAGTTGGCCTTCGAACTGCAGACCTTGTAGAGCATTACAAATATGCTTAATAAGTACACCCGCTACATGGGACCGGCTTAAAACAAGACACATCGCATGAAAGGGGCGCCATGTCAGAGGAATAATATGACCTTTGGGGAAATCAGTGTTTCTGTAACAAGCTAATTGAGAGGATGAACACAGCCACAAGTCCCATTTGGCTAATTGTAAGCAGCAAATAAGCAAAGCACGTAGAAGGCTAGGGCTACTTAATGTCAGAAAATAGGCTATTATGCACAAAGGGCATTTAAATACTCTCCAAAGAGTTCACAATGCACTAGTTTCAGCTGTTTCAAGTAGCAGGAGTTGGTAGAAACAGCAGCAAATGTCAATGGCGACTAGTACAAGTAAAAGAAGATCGTAGTAGTTGATTTTGCAGGATAAGGTTATAGGTAAAATTTTGATTCAAATTATTATGTATTTAGCGAGAGTACAGAGCAATACTGAGGCTTAAATGAATCTGTTTGGAATTTTCTTTTCCAACTCACGGAAATGTTTGAGCGCTTATAATACACTTGTGAGCTATGATTAGTAATCATAATAAAGCAATTGTGATCAGTTACATCAAAAATAATACTTGAAAGTTGGTCAGTTACACCTCTTAAGTAATGCAAAATTTGAATATCAAGCATTTGTGATTAGTCTACAAGAGGAAAATATTAAAAACAGGAAGCTTAAAATTGAGCTTAAAATTGAGAGTACAAGTTCAGCTTTTTTCCCTTATTTGCTTTATTAGTTATTCTTGGTTAACGTAACTGTATCAACATAAGATGGAACAACTACATACTATTCTAAAATTTACTAGAGTCACATTCAGCTGCCTAAAATGATTTTAGAGACACGAGTTTCAGTAAGAAGCATTTGATGCACTAGCAAACACTCACTTATCTGTTGTGCTGTGTGCTAAAACTGACCAGTGTCCTTTACTTGAGGCCAGACTAAGGTACACCTGTGCAATATATAAAATGTTACACCTATGAGACTGTTGGACAGATTATCTCAGCAAAGAAGAAGTGCTCACTGACTCACATTGTGACACATTAGTAAACAGCACATGAGAGAGACACGCTATGTAAAAAGAAAATGCATTAAGGTCTCAAAGTTTAGTTTGTGGTAATCCCACATTTCTCCACAAGTGACCCATAGTAGAAAGGCTTCAAAGTTGTTATCTGGACAGCGTATTTGAAGATCAAGACGTTTTGACTCTCATCCAAAAGTCATTTTCAATCTGATGGAAGTGACATTAGACTGACTGTATTTATAACAGACTGAGTTTAGCCCAGCCCTAAGGATTGTCTGCACTGTTAAACCTGTTCATAAAGTTGTCCAGATGACAACTTTGAAGCCTATCTAAGCTCTGTTATTGAAATGTTAGGAAAAAAACAACTGTGTTGCATTTACCATTTTGTTTATGAAGAAGACACTGACTTTTGGCTGACTGGATGAGTACACATCATCCCCACTCGAAACTGAATCATGATGAAAATGTTTTCTGAGACTGATATCAGCATGGGGCTTTTTGATTAGCGTGGTCAGTTAGCCAATGCTACAAACAGAATGTGATTTGGACATAAATTCAGATTGGAGCAGCATACTGGATTAAATTGGATTGGAACTGACTATGTTCATAAATCTTAAAACGAAAAACCACCCGGCCCTACTCATTGCATCACATATTTTACCAGCGTATTTCAGAAAAAACGCGACTTTAAATGACATTGACATCGCCCAGGTGGAAGCTAAAAGCAGATTTGTGAAGAGCTGTCCATCTGTCCACCACAGCGGAACCTCTGCCAAGTCAAAACCTGTCGTCTCGCTTCACCAAAACACCAAAATAGAATCAGCCAACCACTGCAGCTTAGACCTCTGCTTCCATTTAAAAATCTTACATAGAGTATAGCCTCGGAGCAGCTGCTTAACCTGCTTTAGCATCAAATTGGGTTAATCATATGTATCAATGTTCATCTGACGTCGTTCTCTTCCAGCGCCTTTTACACTATCGTCTAATTCATAAAACGCCAACACTTCTTATCGCACCTGCTGCTACGTTTGACAGGCAGAGCTGAAGCACTTTGGATATTGTGCACGCCGGCTTTTAGAGTGTGCTGGCCTTTTAGAGAGAGAGAAAGAGAAAGGTATGGAGAGAGAGAAAGACCAAAAATAGATGGGGGAATGGTAGCGGTGCTGTAGCGGCTCACAACCAGAGGGGCCATAAGCTAAAAGGACAAATAGACTACAAAGGCACCACGAGGCACTCACTCGGAGAACTCCACCTGCAGGGGAATATAGCAAACATAAATGGTGAAAAATAAGCATTTCGTTTTGCATTCGGGGCTCGGAGGAAGACTTTGCTGCATAAACTAAAAGGAGAATAGTCTAGAATGATTTCAGTAGTTGAGGGCGACCAGTCAGTACCTGAATAATTTAGAAAACATGGACATTGGCAACAAGAACTGTTTTCTGTAGAGGTTATCCAGATGGCATCACAACATATAAGTCACATTTCTATTAAACATCCAATAATCGCGTTTCCATCAGCGATCAAATGTCACAAATCCAATTTGCGCATCTAATGGAAACGCTGCAATTTTCTTTGTCGATGAAATGTTTTTTAGCGTGCAAACGGTGGTTTTCTGAGTTTGTCTAAGTAGATGTATTTTGCAAATGCCAATGAAAACATTTTTTTTCTTCTGATATTTCATTGTCAAACTGGGAGCTGATATTGCAAACAAGCGCTCACTATTAGAAATGTTATTGTCACTACCTCCAAAAGGTAGTGACAATAACCAATATACAAATGTATTCCTCAGATTTTACAAATTGTATCTTTATTTTGAATGAATGAAAAAGTAACTCACTAAATACAGTTACTCTAGTATTCTGAATACGTACTTTGACACCGATATTTAGACTGCATTCAGAAGTCAAACCGAACCAGACTATTGCTTGATTCAGGAGCTGCAACATTGTATCTTGTTCTAAACTTGCTCGGTTCGTGTTCACAATAAACTTTTACCAATTGAACCAGTGCAGTAGAAACACATCTGCTCCTCGCCTGTAGAGGCGCTGTGGGACAGAATCACAGAGATAAAGTTCAAAGAAGACACTAGACTCCTCCATTTTGTCTCTGCTTGATCTGCGTCACATTTAAACAAACAAGTAGCGCGGCACTTGTTGGACTTTCTTTTGCTTTTATGGATCTTTCCCACAACTTGTCTCACATATTGGACCCACTGTGAGTGACAAGATGAATTGTTGATGTACAGACAACGTGCAAACATTTTGAAGAGAAGCGGACCCAGGTTGAATGTCTTGGATTGGTCCAAATGCCTAGAGTCAGAGTGAAACGTCACAGAAATCTAATCTGCTCAAGTAAAACCGTATTTAAAAGGTATGTCATCTACTCATGTAGTTATTAGTGATGGGAATCTTGGATCTTTGTCCGATACGATGTGCATCCCGATACACTTGCAACGATACGATTTTTTAAAGATACATGTCTTACAGCTAACGATCGATTCGGTTCGATATGCCCCCTGATCACGATGCATCTCGATTCAGTCAACATTGTTTTTTATTCAAGTACTTAATAAATATTTAGTCTGTTTAATCAATCATGGGCCTCTAATACTCCAGATAAATTCAAGCCATGTAAAAGTATTTTTCAGTCACTTGAAAAAATAAATGACTAACTTTCTAAAATTATAAATAATAATATATTATTATTTTTTATTCGGATTGTATCATGTTTTTCAGAGTGCTGTGTGCAATAGGACTTCATAAGTAATCAGATGTAGCCTACATGTGTGAGACCTAGCACTCTCATTGGACAGATCTGCTGTGTAGGCGGGGCCAACATGATACGATAAATATGTGGGGAAAAGCTAAATAACTGGTCCATTCTGGGGTGCTTTATTTCGGTCTACTATCAAACTGCCGAATACAGCTTATGAAAAAGTCTCTAAAGTTTGTCAGTGCGGCCGGGAGAGTGAACGTGGGAGGGACTGAGACGCAGCCACGGCCCAAACTCACACTGAGCAGCAACAGAGGAGCAGCATCAACCCATGCGAGGGGCGAAGAGGGACGGCAGCGTGCAGAGAACCAGCGCACACGGAAACAAAACAGCGAGGACGAGAACAGCGCGCAGGGAAAATGCACATCGCCTGAAACAAACACGGACAGGACAGAGACCAGCGCAATGGGAAGACGCAGACCGTCTAGATTTGGACATAAACACGGGAAGGACACCTCTCTTTTACTGGACACAGACGCACAGCTTTCCTGCACGTTCACGGTGGAATAATAGCTACGTGTTGTGGAGCGCATCAAACTTTTCTTCTGAACACGAGTTTCAATGGACTACGACGTCTTTTTCTCTACAATACACAGGTAAGGCACATTGGACACTGTTGTTATTACGCAGGCTTTGTGAGAATGAACGGTGCGTGCTTTGACTGAAAGAGCCTTCATCTTCAGATGAAAGTAAATCACAAACAGCCTTTATAAGGAATGTCAGAAACACACAGCGTTTGCAGCTGTGTCAGCGTCAGCTTGTGAGTGCGTGTGTGTCTATGTGAAAAATCTAGATTCATCGGTAAATAGTCTGATAATCCGATGCAGGCTGCTTTTGTCACACGATCTGCATCGATGTAGCTCCTTTCTACCGACGCACTCGCATCGCGCATGTTTACATCGATGTATCGGTGCAAATCGGGGAATCTTCCCATCACTAGTAGTTATACAACTAAATACTGAATTAAGCTCAGCTGTTTTTCCTGTATTAGCGTGAGCTTTTTTGCTATATATTTTTCAAGCTTTAGAACTGTTATTTTTGTAAATTTGTGACAAAGGTGATGTATGTTCGTGTGATCATTATAATTGAATCAGCCTCTGGCCTATTCTTGTGTGACGTTGGTGTGTTTTTGCAAATTATTTGTCTCGTTATCGATCTCACACAAGCTTCTTTTGATTCTGTGCCTCACATGCGCCTCAGTGCGACTCATGTCACTGTTCACTTCCTGTGTTCCGCTCTCCATCCGTTTGCGTTCACAAAACAAACAAACCACACTAGGCCATGATTCAATCGAGCCGAAACCGACCTCTCCAACCACACCAGATTTGAACATTTGGACTGGGCAGATTTTGTTTGCATGTTCACAATTACCCAATCGAACTGAAACGAATCCTGATCTGAATCAAGTCTATTGTGATTGCACCCTTACTTATTTTCTAACACTGCACATATCATTAATAGACTTTTATAGGATTTTGTAATTTGAATATATAAAGTTGAATTGATACCATTTTTGTTCTTAAGTTAGAGAGTCCTTTTAAAATAATTGGACTGTCATGAGTTAAAGTGCTCTTTATCTAACTAAGCTCTGAGCAGTTAGAGCAACAATGAAATAAGGCAGTCTGTTTGCCTACAGCCTATAAGCCACTTGTTTAGTGTCAGGAGCAGCAGTTATGGGAGCCATGGCAACAACGCATCCAGCTTTTCACGTCCGCTGTGGTCGTTATGTTATGGATGATCAAGAACTTATTCAAAATCAAGCTTTGCAGTGAATAAAATGTGCAATATATGTGTGTCATACTTAATGTCACAACTTAATAATAAATACTCGCGGGAGAATGTGAATGTGTTGACCTGAATACCTCTCTCTGTTGTAAAGAAAATGTGACATACCATCTCGGTGTAATAACTTGTAAATGGGAAGCGGCTACATTAATATTCAGATGTTTCAGTTGAAAGCTTGGGACATAAATCAACTCTCTCATTCCAAAACTAGGACAGTCCAAGGATCACATCAGCAGGAGATCTTTCAAAGGAATCCGCCTGGGTTTCTACAATGTATGTTAACTGTCCTTCATGCATCGCCTCATTTCAGGTCAAGACTAAAGAGAAAAAAGAAAGGGTCTATTTATAATTTCTGACAATAATGTGTTATGTAAAAATCAATTTTCTACTTTTTTTTTTTAATGTTGTTCTCTCATCATTAGCTCAAAGTTGTATTCATATTGATGAATGCTGTTAGAGCAGGGGTGTCAAATATGCGGCCTAGGGGCCAAATGCGGTCCCCAGGATGATTTCTGATGATTATTATTAATGGCCTACTGATAAAAGCTTGTAGCAATTTGAACTAGTAGTTTCAATCATTTCAGACGAGTGGGTGGGTAAATGTGGTAAGTGAAAACAGAACTTTTCTAAGCACAGGAGCAGCAGTTGAAAGACAATACAATTTACTCAAACCAAATACTAGTTATATAATGATGGGAAAACATTATAGATAGGCTAAAAATCAGAAAAGATTTACGCTATGGTTCCCATTTGCTACAAAGAGGCGGGGCTTATCAGTTCTGCAGTTTTGAGCAGGAAGTCCAAGGACTTGTTTTTAAGTCTATTTTTCTTGCTTTGCAATGAATACATTACTGATGTAAATATATTGCACTTTATTACTAAAAACGTGTGGCTACACCTACTTGTCAAAGCCTGATTCTGTCAGATCTAAGACGCTAAGCAGGTTGGGCCTGGTTAGTACTTAGATGGGAGACCGCTGGAACACCAGGTGCCACAGTGGGACGACAAAAGAAGACATGTCCTTAGGCAAGACAATTAACCCACATTACCTCAGTGTCTGTGTACACTTGCCTGGAAAATCCAGACAATATATAAAAAAGATATATTAGATATATACCATTCAGCTCCTTTGTTTCATCTGTGTCATGCAAGTAAACTAATCTGATTGGCCGGTACATTGTCGAGTGGATCTGAGGGAGGAGTTGTGACCAGACTCACTTTTTGCAATTTACTGAGGTGTGGGCTCTGGATCCCAGGCAATGTGTCTTGAAAGGTGGAAAATCACTAGGCCTATAAATAGAGATGATTTATTATGAAAAAATACAATAAATCCTCTCGTCAGTGGCCTTATAGAAATGCAAACATTTTCTTTATTAAATCCTATTTTCTGTTTGTCTCATTCTAACAGTTTAACAGTTTCATATCATTATAAATATTACTAACTCATGCCTGCCAGGTTTTCAGATTCGATGGGGATTCATGCCAACACCTTCAAATTTTCAAGAACATCTTTTTAAAACTCGTACTCCGTGTTTAACTTTGGGCTGCGTCTCAAATAGAATGTCAGAGAAGAGATTTGGATTTTTACAAAGAAATGCATTTGGTACGTTTTCTGGGTAAAAATAGCGTTCTCATTTGAAATAGCTACACTCAAGGTAATGGGGCTTGCAAGTTTGCCAATTGCTCAATTATGTTGGCTGTCACGTTGTTTACTATTAGTGGAGGAGCTGAATTGAGGAAGGTGGCAGATGCTATTTCTGTGTATTGCCTTTTGTGGGTTCTAGTTTTGTAACTGTTGTGCGTAACAACTAATATCAGAAAGATATTGAAGAAGGGGGGCATCTGTTGCATCAATTTTTTTTTCTGGAAAGGAAAATTACTCTTCCACACATATCACATGTTGCCCTTGTGTAAAAGCATTTTCAGTCCAATCCAGCTTTATTTGTATAGAACAGTGATCTCCAACCTTTTTCAGGTGAGGAATGGTACAGTTAAAATTTTCTTTTTCAGGGACAGTAAAAACAAAATAAAATGTGAGCAAAAGGTTTAACTTATCTTTATACCTGAATTTGGTGGGATAAGTAGATCTATATTGTAAATAGGTCTGGTCGATCTGGGAAAAATACAATCACGATTTTTTTTTTGTATTGATTGATCTGGATTTTCGATTCAATTTTGTTTTAACCTTTTCAAAAACAAAGAAAAATGCCAGTCATGAACATAAACAAAACAAAAACTTTTAATATGTCCATTTTATTAGATTTTTTTGACACTATACATCAATATTCTGTCCCATGGTTTGATTTTTGCTCCAAACTACACATTTTTATTGACAAAAGATTACTTTTCGATCTTTTGATTAAAAACTGACAACCCAATAACTGATTCGGTTCGATTCGATCTCTCGATTTTTCGATTAATGACCCAGACCTAATTGTAAAGTAACAGATCATGAGGTAGTGATAGAAACAAAGAAAATACATTTTTATAGATCCTCTGGGCTCAGTATGGTCCACAGCCCAGTTTTGGGGCCTGGTTGGGAACTTATGGTAGCACATTTTATTTGTCCATAGAATTCTCTACTGAGAAGGCCAGGCTGGTGGCAGCTTCTCAAGNCTCTCATCCAAAAGTCATTTCAATCTGATGGAAGTGACATTAGACTGACTGTATTTATAACAGACTGAGTTTAGCCCAGCCCTAAGGATTGTCTGCACTGTTAAACCTGTTCATAAAGTTGTCCAGATGACAACTTTGAAGCCTATCTAAGCTCTGTTATTGAAATGTTAGGAAAAAAACAACTGTGTTGCATTTACATTTTGTTTATGAAGAAGACACTGACTTTTGGCTGACTGGATGAGTACACATCATCCCCACTCGAAACTGAATCATGATGAAAATGTTTTCTGAGACTGATATCAGCATGGGGCTTTTTGATTAGCGTGGTCAGTTAGCCAATGCTACAAACAGAATGTGATTTGGACATAAATTCAGATTGGAGCAGCATACTGGATTAAATTGGATTGGAACTGACTATGTTCATAAATCTTAAAACGAAAAACCACCCGGCCCTACTCATTGCATCACATATTTTACCAGCGTATTTCAGAAAAACGCGACTTTAAATGACATTGACATCGCCCAGGTGGAAGCTAAAAGCAGATTTGTGAAGAGCTGTCCATCTGTCCACCACAGCGGAACCTCTGCCAAGTCAAAACCTGTCGTCTCGCTTCACCAAAACACAAAATAGAATCAGCCAACCACTGCAGCTTAGACCTCTGCTTCCATTTAAAATCTTACATAGAGTATAGCCTCGGAGCAGCTGCTTAACCTGCTTTAGCATCAAATTGGGTTAATCATATGTATCAATGTTCATCTGACGTCGTTCTCTTCCAGCGCCTTTTACACTATCGTCTAATTCATAAAACGCCAACACTTCTTATCGCACCTGCTGCTACGTTTGACAGGCAGAGCTGAAGCACTTTGGATATTGTGCACGCCGGCTTTTAGAGTGCTGGCCTTTTAGAGAGAGAGAAGAGAAAGGTATGGAGAGAGAGAAAGACCAAAAATAGATGGGGGAATGGTAGCGGTGCTGTAGCGGCTCACAACCAGAGGGGCATATAAGCTAAAAGGACAAATAGACTACAAAGGCACCACGAGGCACTCACTCGGAGAACTCCACCTGCAGGGGAATATAGCAAACATAAATGGTGAAAAATAAGCATTTCGTTTTGCATTCGGGCTCGGAGGAAGACTTTGCTGCATAAACTAAAAGGAGAATAGTCTAGAATGATTTCAGTAGTTGAGGGCGACCAGTCAGTACCTGAATAATTTAGAAAACATGGACATTGGCAACAAGAACTGTTTTCTGTAGAGGTTATCAGATGGCATCACAACATATAAGTCACATTTCTATTAAACATCCAATAATCGCGTTTCCATCAGCGATCAAATGTCACAAATCCAATTTGCGCATCTAATGGAAACGCTGCAATTTTCTTTGTCGATGAAATGTTTTTTAGCGTGCAAACGGTGGTTTTCTGAGTTTGTCTAAGTAGATGTATTTTGCAAATGCCAATGAAAACATTTTTTTTCTTCTGATATTTCATTGTCAAACTGGGAGCTGATATTGCAAACAAGCGCTCACTATTAGAAATGTTATTGTCACTACCTCCAAAAGGTAGTGACAATAACCAATATACAAATGTATTCCTCAGATTTTACAAATTGTATCTTTATTTTGAATGAATGAAAAAGTAACTCACTAAATACAGTTACTCTAGTATTCTGAATACGTACTTTGACACCGATATTTAGACTGCATTCAGAAGTCAAACCGAACCAGACTATTGCTTGATTCAGGAGCTGCAACATTGTATCTTGTTCTAAACTTGCTCGGTTCGTGTTCACAATAAACTTTTACCAATTGAACCAGTGCAGTAGAAACACATCTGCTCCTCGCCTGTAGAGGCGCTGTGGGACAGAATCACAGAGATAAAGTTCAAAGAAGACACTAGACTCCTCCATTTTGTCTCTGCTTGATCTGCGTCACATTTAAACAAACAAGTAGCGCGGCACTTGTTGGACTTTCTTTTGCTTTTATGGATCTTTTCCCACAACTTGTCTCACATATTGGACCCACTGTGAGTGACAAGATGAATTGTTGATGTACAGACAACGTGCAAACATTTTGACAGAAGCGGACCAGGTTGAATGTCTTGGATTGGTCCAAATGCCTAGAAGTCAGAGTGGAAACGTCACAGAAATCTAATCTGCTCAAGTAAAACCGTATTTAAAAGGTATGTTCATCTACTCATGTAGTTATTAGTGATGGGAATCTTGGATCTTTGTCCGATACGATGTGCATCCCAATACACTTGCAACGATACGATTTTTTAAAGATACATCTTACAGCAACGATCGATTCGGTTCGATATGCCCCCTGATCACGATGCATCTCGATTCAGTCACATTGTTTTTTATTCAAGTACTTAATAAATATTTAGTCTGTTTAATCAATCATGGGCCTCTAATACTCCAGATTAAATTCAAGCCATGTAAAAGTATTTTCAGTCACTTGAAAAAATAAATGCTAACTTTCTAAAATTATAAATAAAATATATTATATTTGTTATCGGATTGTATCATGGTTTTCAGAGTGCTGTGTGCAATAGGCTTCATAAGTAATAATGTAGCCTACATGTGTGAGACCTAGCACTCTCATTGGACAGATCTGCTGTGTAGGCGGGGCCACATGATACGATAAATATGTGGGGAAAAGCTAATAACTGGTCCATTCTGGGGTGCTTATTTCGGTCTACTATCAAACTGCCGAATACAGCTTATGAAAAGTCTCTAAAGTTTGTCATGCGCCGGGAGAGTGAACGTGGGAGACTGAGCGCACCACGCCCAAACTCACACTGAGCAGCAACAGAGGAGCAGCATCAACCCATGCGAGGGCGAAGAGGGACGCAGCGTGCAGAGAACCAGCGCACACGGAAACAAACCCACTGAGACGAGAACAGCGCCAGGGAAATGCACATCCCTAAACAAACACGGACAGGACAGGAACCAGCGCAATGGGAAGACGCCAGACCGTCTAGATTTGGACATAAACACGGGAAGGACACCTCTCTTTTACTGGACACAGGACGCACAGCTTTCCACTGCACGTTCACGTGGATATAATAGCTACGTGTTGTGGAGCGCATCAAAACTTTTCTTCTGAACACGAGTTTCAATGGACTACGACGTCTTTTTCTCTACAATACACAGGTAAGGCACATTGGACACTGTGTTATTACGCAGGCTTTGTGAGAATGAACGGTGCGTGCTTTGACTGAAAGAGCCTTCATCTTCAGATGAAAGTAAATCACAAACAGCCTTATAAGGAATGTCAGAAACACACAGCGTTTGCAGCTGTGTCAGCGTCACTTGTGAGTGCGTGTGTGTCTATGTGAAAAATCTAGATTCATCGGTAAATAGTCTGATAATCCGATCAGGCTGCTTTTGTCACACGATCTGCATCGATGTAGCTCCTTTCTACCGACGCACTCGCATCGCGCATGTTTACATCGATGTATCGGTGCAAATCGGGGATCTTCCCATCACTAGTAGTTATACAACTAAATACTGAATTAAGCTCAGCTGTTTTTCCTGTATTAGCGTGAGCTTTTTTGCTATATATTTTTCAAGCTTTAGAACTGTTATTTTTGTAAATTTGTGACAAAGGTGATGTATGTTCGTGTGATCATTATAATTGAATCAGCCTCTGGCCTATTCTTGTGTGACGTTGGTGTGTTTTTGCAAAATTATTTGTCTCGTTATCGATCTCACACAAGCTTCTTTTGATTCTGTGCCTCACATGCGCCTCAGTGCGACTCATGTCACTGTTCACTCCTGTGTTCCGCTCTCCATCCGTTTGCGTTCACAAAACAAACAAACCACACTAGGCCATGATTCAATCGAGCCGAAACCGACCTCTCCAACCACACCAGATTTTGAACATTTGGACTGGGCAGATTTTGTTTGCATGTTCACAATTACCCAATCGAACTGAAAACGAATCCTGATCTGAATCAAGTCTATTGTGATTGCACCCTTACTTATTTTCTAACACTGCACATATCATTAATAGACTTTTATAGGATTTTGTAATTTGAATATATAAAGTTGAATTGATACCATTTTTTTCTTAAGTAGAGAGTCCTTTTAAAATAATTGGACTGTCATGAGTTAAAGTGCTCTTTATCTAACTAAGCTCTGAGCAGTTAGAGCAACAATGAAATAAGGCAGTCTGTTTGCCTACAGCCTATAAGCCACTTGTTTAGTGTCAGGAGCAGCAGTTATGGGAGCCATGGCAACAACGCATCCAGCTTTTTCACGTCCGCTGTGGTCGTTATGTTATGGATGATCAAGAACTTATTCAAAATCAAGCTTGCAGTGAATAAAATGTGCAATATATGTGTGTCATACTTAATGTCACAACTTAATAATAAATTACTCGCGGGGAGAATGTGAATGTGTTGACCTGAATACCTCTCTCTGTTGTAAAGAAATGTGACATACCATCTCGGTGTAATAACTTGTAAATGGGAAGCGGCTACATTAATATTCAGATGTTTCAGTTGAAAGCTTGGGACATAAATCAACTCTCTCATTCCAAAACTAGGACAGTCCAAGATCACATCAGCAGGAGATCTTCAAAGGAATCCGCCTGGGTTTCTACAATGTATGTTAACTGTCCTTCATGCATCGCCTCATTTCAGGTCAAGACTAAAGAGAAAAAAGAAAGGGTCTATTTATAATTTCTGACAATAATGTGTTATGTAAAAATCAATTTTTCTACTTTTTTTTTTAATGTTGTTCTCTCATCATTAGCTCAAAGTTGTATTCATATTGATGAATGCTGTTAGAGCAGGGGTGTCAAATATGTGGCCTAGGGGCCCAAATGCGGTCCCCAGGATGATTTCTGATGATTATTATTAGTGGGCCTACTGATAAAAGCTTGTAGCAATTTGAACTAGTAGTTTCAATCATTTCAGACGAGTGGGTGGGGTAAATGTGGTAAGTGAAAACAGAACTTTTCTAAGCACAGGAGCAGCAGTTGAAAGACAATACAATTTACTCAAACCAAATACTAGTTATATAATGATGGGAAAACATTATAGATAGGCTAAAAATCAGAAAAGATTTACGCTATGGTTCCCATTTGCTACAAAGAGGCGGGGCTTATCAGTTCTGCAGTTTTGAGCAGGAAGTCCAAGGACTTGTTTATAAGTCTATTTTTCTTGCTTTGCAATGAATACATTACTGATGTAAATATATTGCACTTTATTACTAAAAACGTGTGGCTACACCTACTTGTCAAAGCCTGATTCTGTCAGATCTAAGATGCTAAGCAGGTGGGCCTGGTTAGTACTTAGATGGGAGACCGCTGGAACACCAGGTGCCACAGTGGGACGACAAAAGAAGACATGTCCTTAGGCAAGACAATTAACCTACATTACCTCAGTGTCTGTGTACATTTGCCTGGAAAATCCAGACAATGTATAAAAAAGATATTATTAGATATATACCTTTCAGCTCCTTTGTTTCATCTGTGTCACGCAAGTAAACTAATCTGATTGGCCGGTACATTGTCGAGTGGATCTGAGGGAGGAGTTGTGACCAGACTCACTTTTTGCCAATTTACTGAGGTGTGGGCTCTGGATCCCAGGCAATGTGTCTTGAAAGGTGGAAAATCACTATATAAATAGAGACGTTTTATTATGAAAAAATACAATAAATCTTCTCGTCAGTGGCCTTATAGAAATCCAAACATTTTCTTCATTAAATCCTATTTCTGTTTGTCTCATTCTACTGTAACAGTTTAACAGTTTCATATCATTATAAATATTACTAACTCATGCCTGCCAGGTTTTCAGATTCAATGGGGATTCATGCCAACACCTTCAAATTTTCAAGAACATCTTTTTAAAACTTGTACTCCGTGTTTAACTTTGGGCTGCGTCTCAATAGAATGTCAGAGAAGAGATTTGGATTTTTACAAAGAAATGCATTTGGTACGTTTTCTGGGTAAAAATAGCGTTCTCATTTGAAATAGCTACACTCAAGGTAATGGGGCTTGCAAGTTTGCCAATTGCTCAATTTATGTGGCTGTCACGTTGTTTACTATTAGTGGAGGAGCTGAATTGAGGAAGGTGGCAGATGCTATTTCTGTGTATTGCCTTTTGTGGGTTCTAGTTTTGTAACTGTTGTGCGTAACAACTAATATCAGAAAGATATTGAAGAAGGGGGGCATCTGTTGCATCAATTTTTTTTCTGGAAAGGAAAATTACTCTTCCACACATATCACATGTTGCCCTTGTGTAAAACCAGTCCAATCCAGCTTTATTTGTATAGAACAGTGATCTCCAACCTTTTTCAGGTGAGGAATGGTACAGTTAAAATTTTCTTTTTCAGGGACAGTAGATGGAGTTGGAACAGTAAAAACAAAATAAAATGTGAGAAAAGTTTTAACTTATCTTTATACCTGAATTTGGTGGGTTAAGTAGATCTATATTGTAAATAGGTCTGGTCGATCTGGGAAAAATACAATCACAATTTTTTTTTTTGTATTGATTGATCTGGATTTTCGATTCAATTTTGTTTAACCTTTTCAAAAACAAAGAAAAATGCCAGTCATGAACATAAACAAAACAAAAACTTTTAATATGTCCATTTTATTCGATTTTTTTGAAACTATGCATCAATATTCTGTCTCATGGTTTATTTTTGCTCCAAACTACACATTTTTATTGACAAAAGATTAGTTTTTCGATCTTTTGATTGAAAACTGACAACCCAATAATTGACGGTTTGATTCGGTTCGATTCGATCTCTCGATTTTTCGATTAATGACCCAGACCTAATTGTAAAGTAACAGATCATGAGGTAGTGATAGAAACAAAGAAAATACATTTTTATAGATCCTCTGGGGCTCAGTAGCAGATGGTCCACAGCCCAGTTTTGGGGCCAGGTTGGGAACTTATGGTAGCACATTTTATTGTTCCATAGAATTCTCTACTGAGAAGGCCAGGCTGGTGGCAGCTTCTCAAGTTTACTCCATCTACTAGGTCAAAACTGCAGACACTTCCTGAAAACCAGGAAGTAATCAGCAAACAGAAATGAAGCGATGTTGAGAGAGCCGACTGTCCTCAAGTCAAATATTGCATTAGGTACAATTTGACATTGTACTTTTAATTTGTAAGACACATACTGTATGTTTACACTCCATAAGCTGAAGTGTTCTGGTGAGGCCATGTCATGCAAACTATAGAATTTAATGTAACGATTGTTATTGAATAAATTCAGTGTGTATGATTGTAATGCAGACCAGCTCTGCTAGTCCAAAATCACAGATTTTTGCACCTTTCTCCAGCCTTTGTTTTGGTTCATTTCAAGGCTGGCATAGCTTCAAACCCAAGACAATATCAGCACACCTGTGATCAGTCTTCTGTTATTTGCCAGCATTTTCATCTTGATTAACAAAAGTGATTTTGGACAGTCAGATCAGATAGACACCATGACCACAGCTGTGAATGTTAATATTTTAGCCATTTCCCAGCACGGACATGTTTCTCATTTGCCTTAAACATAGTATTGTTTTAACCGTATCCATGTATTCAATAGGCTGTGTTCACATTTCAGAAAATAATGTTGTCATGAGATCAGATGATGGGCATTTTTTCTATTTATATGACATGAAATACCTAGTCAATTTCTCACATTTTCAATCTGGTAATTCTACTCTGTCTGTATTTAACGGCCTTTCCCACTGATGTCATATGAACAAAACCCTTTAGTGTTTTTACTCTAGTTGTTGCTTATCATTGTCAGATCTGGTCTCGTCTCGGCCAGCAAGATAAAGCCTTGTTTGAACTAAACACTACTGGGAAAACCAGTCAGATTGAAACAGATGCAGCTCTTGTAACTGTTGTTATGTCCTTAGCAGGACACTTCAATGTGGTGCGTGAATGAGTAAGAATCTACTATTGCTATGAACTCATCAGTTATTAGTGGATGCAGTCAATTCTGTTCTTTTTTCAAATACAACACTGCCTTTTGTCAAAATATTAGACAAAAACAAGCTCTTCTCTACCAGTGTAGCTTTAGGAAATGGACCTGTCACTCATCAATTAAAATGATAAAGTGTTTGAACAGATCGCCGCTGGATGTAGTAGGTGCAAAACAGATTAACCTGACTGATGTTGAAGTGACAAGTACAAGCTCGGATATTTGTACTGTTCTACGTGCAAGCGCAGCATATGGCCCCAGATGCACTGCTCCTGTGCCCTTGAGATTCTGAGCAAGAGTCTCCCCGAAAATTGAAAAACAAAGATTACGACGTCGGACCTATTTTTACACCAGCCGCAAAACTACATGGAGCTTGTCAATCCTGCGGCAGTGACAGCCCTAAAAATGGAAGTGGTTTGGCCTTGTTAGCATGTTAATAAGAGCATTTAAAGGAAGACTATTGTTTCTTCTATGCATTTAGTTCTAAACTTTAAAGGAACTATACTATATTTTACAATAGAATAAGGTAAAATCTATTTACTCTAAGCACAGATATCTTGTTAATGTATCTACTCAAGTGGAAATAAGTCTGCATCCTAAAAAATGTCCTGTTTGTTCACCTTTATCGGATAAGTTTGTCTGTTGTTGTTGTTAGCATTGTAGCTAACTGCTGCTATGCTGGCATGTTTGCTGTGATAAAAAATTTAAACACATCGTGGTGAACAGATTGGAGGCTCTGAATGGATTAGGTAAGTAATCAAAACTCGTAGACTGATGTAGGATGTTAAAAATGCACTATTGCTGTTTTTTGCATTTTAAAACATTTTTACCTTGTTAAATGTCTTCGTAAATCTCTGTGATGATAATTAAATATGCATTTTGGATCTTTTAACGAATGTGTCGGCTCTCAGTCTTCCTACAAAATACGCCAGCTTCCCCACCCCCTTCGAGACACATTCCCGCCACGAATTTATGTCTAGAGCCTTGATTTTCAACCAGTGTGCCGAGGAACATTAGCGTGTCTTGAGATGTTGCTAGGTGTGCCAAAAATGTGTAGCCATGAACAACATTTGCAAGTTTAAATACGCATTTTTTCACAGTTAACAAACTCATCTCAGTTTGCACCATTACAAAAATAGGCATCGTCCAAGTATCTATGAAAATAATTTTGCAGTCTTCCATAGAGCAATGTGAAAAACACTTCTAATCTCATTGGTGAGAAACAAGGAGGTTTACAATGTATTAGGTAAGCCCTACTGGTAAAAGGTTTGACATTAAACAGTTCTTTGTGCTTTCTTGGTAAATTTGAGTAGAGTGGCTCTAATTTGATAGTATTTTGTGTGCCCCAGAATATTTTTAACCAATATCATGTGTTGTGACTCGAGAAAGGTTGAAAAACATCGGTCTAGAGGCACCCTGGCTCTTAGATTTTTTTCTTAGCCATGCAAAATATGCTTAGATGTGTTTTTGCTGCTTTATTTCAATCTTAAAGTTACAAACATTGAAGTTGCAAACATTTGAAAAATAAATAATGTTCCAGTTTTGATTCAGCTGGCTACTTTAATTACATAAACAAGCTGTAGAGGGAACACTACCGCTGAAGTTGCTTAGTTCTGCTTTGAGAAAGCAAAAATCAAGTATAGGACCTTTAACATACTTAGACACAACACAAAATTGCTCTAAAATGGCTGAGAAATATAATCAGGTTCCTTAACTTCCTGCTAAACTGAAAAGTTATTTTTTTCCCAAATCATGTAGCTCTAAAATGAAAAACAGACAAGTGGGTGGGGATAAGTGGTCGGTGAAAACAGAGATTTTCTAAGCACCCAAGCATCAGCTGCAGGACAAAACAAAATGACTCAAACATGTATGAATCTATCCCAATACAACTTTGTCTAGATTAATGAGAAAAGACATGGTTTCAAAACTCAGAAAAAATATATTTTAGATCATATGTCTCCTTTAAAACAGCACAATGTGACTGTGTTTTTGGTTGGTTAACTCCAGAACCCTTCTTTTTGATCACACTGCAAAAGAAAGTACATTTGTGCTGTTTTAAAACGATAAAGAGAGAATAATGAATACAGCTCGTCAGCAATATTCTTCATTTTCTGTTCGCTTCAGAGATAAATGTGAAGTAATAGTGCTACAAAACATTGCTTTTCAGCCTTGGGGACTTTTAAAATCAACCATTTCCTCCCCTCATTGAGCTCCATTTCCGTGAGCTAAAATAGGACTGGAGCCAGGCTGCATGAGCTGGAAAAAATATCAAACAGCAAGTTTACGAAAAACTGCAATTACATTGGCAATTTATGTTTTAAATGTGATGTGCGAATTGACTGAAATAGGCCTTTAAAAAAAATTATAATGTAATATTCAATCAACTCAATACAAAAAGGGACCAAACTGCTTTTCAAGAAAACGCAAAAAAAAAAGCAAAATATTTGTTGTTGTATTATAACTGTAACAGACATTATAATTTGAGAAATGACAATATTTTGTCAGTTGTGTGTAAATTGTCACTGCATTTTGGCGCTTTTGACGACACGTAGAAGGTTTCTGTTTTAGAACACAGATTACACAGTCTTTTTCTACTTTTATTTGTCAGTTTCTTCCCAATTTGCAGCTTAACTGTTGTAAAACTATGATAAATATTTACCACAAAGACATCACACCAAACTAAGTCCAAATTTGAAAAATGTATTAATCTGTCAAGAATGTCTCAAGTCAATTCAGTCAAGCTCAATTTTGTGCTCATTAAACTTAACTAATACATTTAAAGACATGCTCGGTGTATAGTTTGGAATGATAACGTCTGAATACTGTAATTGAGATACAAAAATCATCAAGATATAAATTTTTGTCAATATCACCCAGGCCTACCTATGACATCACAAAACTAAGAAATTTGTCAAATTTTCTGAGACTCAGAGGAGAATGTCTCACAGACAGAGCATGAAATCTTTAAAAAGTCCATTTTGCATACACGTGTCTTTCAATTACGGGTGTGATCAATCTTGACCCGAAAAACATCTCCTTCTGCTTATGAACAAAGTCGACAGTTTCATTTTTTATTTGCTTGGAGAAAAAAAGTCAGCAATGAGAGGTCAATCTACCACTTAAAACGTTCAGCCTCTATTACAAAACCAAAGACTACATAATCCTTCCTGAATTGGATGTAATTTAGACAGACAATCCTCACAGGGCTACTTTTACTGAGCATAGTAAACTTTAAGACCAACTCTGTCAATGAAACTTCTTTATTTCCAGCAGTTTATCTCCTAATCTACTCTTCCATCACAATTACACCCCGGAGAAACCGACTCCACGCTGCTCAACAGTCCGTCTGGCCCCGGGCTTGCAAAACACCAGCCACTTTACAAGCAAGATAGATTTCCTCCAGTGAAGTTTGGGGCCATGGCAAGTTCCTTAAAAGGAGAAAATATGCAGCTTTTTCAGGAGGAAAAACAAAAAGATTAGCCGACTCAAGTTGTGCTGGAGATGAAAGAGATGCATGGTTAGTTGGAGAGATTAAACACAACAGTAATGCAAAGTGAAGTGATGTTCGGCGGGTTTTTAGGTCAAGCACTTCTGAAATAATTTACTTTTCACCATTACTAATACGGGGCTAAATCATGGGTGAGCTTCGTCTGAGCAAACTAATAAAATGAAGATTAGAGGAGCAAGCAGATAAGCTGAATAAGCAGCCAATTACATTCAATTCTGTGATCATTTTTCTTTGGATTTGAATGTAACTTGGCTCTGATGAGACTTAATGCAGGCTTAAAGCTGGGGGACCTGATCTTCTCACAATAAAAATCATTATCTCTGAGATCGAGGATTTGTTAATATCATATGCATTCATTTTTGGGGGCAGTTACAGTTAAAACATTATTTACAGACCTCAAAGTGAAACTAGAGATCACCCAAGCAACAGCCAATCAGAGTGCTGCATTCAAGTCCAAAAGAGCTGATTAGATATACAAATAAAAAAATGTCTATTGACCCTATTTTGTCCCGCCTACTTTTCTAGGATGTGCACTTCCTGTTTAGCTGTATTTAGACTGTGGATTTCAGTCGATGGGTTTATTTTAACTGCCATTATATTTTTTTTTTTTATAATTTTATTTATCGTATTTCAAAAGCAAATGGTATACAAAGTTCCATTATAAAGTTTTTTGTTTTTTACATTTTGTATAAAAAAACAAATCAAAAATACAAACAGAATCCCCCCCACATAGAAAGAAAAAGACAAGAATTAAAAAAAAAAAAAAAAAAAAAAAAATGTACAACAGTTACCCTGATAAAAAATTAAATCCAGAAAAAAGGAACATATGAGCTTGGACCCCTACAAACACTTCCATATATATATAACCTTTTACATTCAGGCAAAAAAAATAGACCTTTTCATGCATGTACATCCACACACATCTATGTACACACCCATACATACACATATATTTGTATACACCCATGTACACTCTCAGCAACACACATCCATACGCTTAATCACAATCATTTATGAAAGTTTAGACATTTGTGTTCATATAAGTAAGAAATGGCTGCCATATTCTATTAAACTTTTCTGTGGACCCTGCCAGAGTACACCTCATCTTTTCTATATGTAAAGAACTCATAAGATCATTTATCCATTGAGCATGGGTTGGAGGATTCTCGCTTTTCCAATTTAACAGAATAAGGCGTCGAGCCAAAAGAGAGGCAAAAGCTATTGCTTGAGAGTTGTGCTGTCTAGCATCTGGGGGTAATACCCCAAAAACAGCCGTTATAGGGTTAGGATCGAGCTTACTTTAAATGCTTTAGAGAGTACTTGAAATACTGAAGTCCAGTATCCGGTAAGTTTGGAACATGACCAGAAAGTATGTATAAGGATCCATTATCTATTTTACATCGATTACACAGTGGGTCAACATTTGGAGAGAATTTGGCTAATTTTTCTTTTGAGATATGTAGACGGTGGAGAACTTTAAATTGAAGGAGCCCATGTCTGGCACATATTGAGGAAGAATGTATCTTTCGGAGCATAGCCTCCCACAGGTCATCTGATATGGGCATTGCCAAGTCATTTTCCCAGTGAGATTTTATGACATTAAGTGAGGGAAACTGAAGATCTATCAAGGTACGATAGATCTGTCCAATTGCGCCTCTTTTAAGAATATTTATATCCAAAATGTGGTCTAGATTTGATAACTCAGGGATATTTGGGAAGGAAGGAAAGCGGTCTTTTACAAAATGGCGGACTTGTAAATAATGAAAGAAGTGTGATCGAGGAATATTATAAAGTTCATTTAATTGCGCAAACGAAGCAAAAATACCATCTATGAAAAGATCTTTTAGTTTTTTCAACCCTTTGTTACTCCAGACATTAAAGGCGGCATTTTGTATGGAAGGGGGAAACATGTGATTAGAAGAGATAGGAGCTTTAGTTGACATTAATTGTAAGCCCAATTTCTTCCTACATTGGATCCAGATTTTAAGAGAGTCGTGTAATACTGGGTTGCATTTAAAACTATGTATTTCTAAAGGCAGTGCAGAGTATAGTAATGCTGACAGTGAGGTCTTTCCACTAGTTGATGATTCGACTTGGACCCATGGCTGAACTTTAGCGTTTGGACTGTTAACCCAGTGTAGGATGTTGCGTATATTTGCGGCCCAATAGTAAGACTGAAAATTTGGGAGGGCAAGCCCTCCCAATATCCTTGGCCTTTGCATAAATTCTTTTCGGATACGCGGGGATTTGCCATTCCATATATATATTGAGATAATTTTGTCTAGTTCTGTAAAAAACTTTTGGGATAAAAATAGTGGGATACATTGGAAGAGATAAAGATACTTGGGCAAAATATTCATCTTAATTGAATTGACACGGCCGATTAACGATAAGGGTAGATTATTCCATCTTTGTAAATCTGTTTTGGTATTTTCAAGAAGAGGTAGGTAGTTCTCCTTGTATAATAGGTTATATTTCCGGGTGACTTTCACTCCTAAGTAAGTTAAATAATCAGATTTTACTTTGAAGTTGAAGTTTGTAAAAGATATAGGTTGTGCCTTAGAATTAATTTTTAGAAGTTCACTTTTATGCATATTTAGTTTATAACCAGAGATGATGCTGAAATGATTAAAATTGGTAAAGGCATGGGGCAGAGAACTCAAAGGGTCTGATAAATATAACAAGAGATCGTCAGCGTATAGTGACAATTTATGTTCTTGACCAGCTCTAAAGATACCCCTAACCCTCTCATCTGCTCGTAATTTAATTGCCAATGGTTCAATTGAGAGAGCAAAAAGTAGAGGGGACAGGGGACAACCCTGTCTCGTGCCACGGTGGAGTGGGAAATATGTAGAGTAGATCGAGTTTGTTCTAACTTGTGCCACAGGAGATGAATACAATAATCGCACCCATGAGATGTATACAGGGCCAAATCCAAATTTGCTCAGAACATAAAACAGATAATCCCACTCCACTCGATCGAAGGCCTTTTCGGCGTCTAATGAGAGGACCACTTCTGGAGATGTTGTTGATTGTGAGTGTATAATATTAAGCAACCTACGTAAATTAAAGAAGCTATGCCTGCCTTTTATAAATCCTGTTTGGTCAGTTGATATTAAACATGAAAGGCAGTTCTCAAGACGTAAAGCCAGCAATTTGGATAGAATCTTAAAGTCTACATTCAACAGCGATATCGGTCGGTATGAAGAGCAGTCAAGGGGATCTTTATTCGGTTTTAATTGGAGAGAGATGGTTGCTTGCCTAAGCGTAGATGGAAGAGATTTTGAGTTAAGCGCCTCTATATACATGTCTTTTAGTAAGGGGGCAAGACTATCCTTAAACGTTTTAAAAAATTCTATTGGGAATCCATCCGGACCCGGGGATTTTCCGTTCTGCATCTTACCAATTGATTGTTTAATTTCTTCAATGGAGATTGCCTCCTCGAGAAGGGATTTTGGCTCCAAGTCTAAGGATGGAATAGATAAATCCTTAAAAAATCGTTCAAATAATTCTGGGGAGTGAGCGGACTCGGATTTATAAAGATCGGAATAAAATGACTGGAAGGCTTTATTAATTTCTTTAGGATTTGACGAGATTTCCCCATTCTGGGTTTTAATTTCGGAGATAAAGTGAGCAGATTCTGATTTGCGTAGCTGGTGTGCTAAAAGTTTTGAAGCTTTTTCCCCACTCTCATACCATAACCTCCTTGATCTCTGGATCATCTGTGATGCTTGTTGGGTTGATATTAGGTTAAATTCAGTTTGGAGAATTAGTCGTTGTTTTTGTAGGTCTGAAGATGGGGTCAGTGAATGTTGAGTATCAATTTGTTTTATTAGGCCCATTAATTCAATAATACGACTCTGTTTCTGCTTTTTATTATGTGAACAGTATGAAATTATCTGGCCCCTCAAAAACGCCTTAAGGCTTTCCCAGATTGTGGCATAGGACACATCTGTGGTAGTGTTTGTTTCTAAGAAATAGTCAATCTGTGTCGTGATATAATTCACAAAAGCTTTGTCTGATAATAGTAAAGGATTAAGTCTCCACGTATAAGTTAAGGGATTGTTAGGGAAACTTAATTCCAACACCAGAGGGCCATGGTCAGATATGACTATACTCTCATATTTACATGTTTTTATATTAGGTATCATTTTTTTATCCAAAAAGAAATAATCTATCCGAGAATAAGATTGATGAACCGGTGAAAAGAAAGAGTACTGTTTGATAGCAGGATTAAGATATCGCCACACATCTATTACTCCGTGTGAGGACAAGTAGGTTTTTAATATTTGTGTGGATTTGGAAACTGGAATATTTTTAGGTGAAGAACGGTCTAAAATTGGATCCATTACTGTGTTCATGTCCCCTCCTAATATTAGAGAATGAGTATTAATTTGGGGTAAAGAATGTAGAAATGTATTAAAAAATGTATAATCATCCCAATTGGGGGCATAAACATTGGCCAAAATAAGGGGGACATTATATAAAGTCCCAGTTATAATAACGTAACGCCCGTTGGTATCAATTTGTGTATCAGCAACCTTGAATGGGGTATTTTTATTAATTAGAATCGCAGTGCCTCTTGCTCTAGCACTAAATTTGGAATGAAAAACTTGTCCAACCCAGCTTCGTTTTAGTCTTAAATGGTGTTTATCTTTAAGGTGTGTTTCTTGCACAAAAGCTATATTAACTTTAAGATGGTGAAGATGGGAAAGTACCTTACTACATTTATTTGGTTGATTTAATCCTTTAACATTCCAGCTAATAAAATTACTACTGCAGCCATTACTCACTTGAGGAGGGTTATCACTGGTAGATGTCGCCATTGCAGAGTTCAAACTCAAAATTATTCAGAATCATACTCCACTGTCCTGTTATACTAAAAACAAAAAACAGGGTAACGGTTGTCAAAAACCCAACATAAAAAAGCAGAAAGACAAAAACGACACCCACAAAAAAAACACAAAAATTAAACCCCCAATCCCCCACCCTCGATCCCATCCTCAAAGTGTCGTCCCCCAACTGACAACACCCAATCCCTGAAGCTTAACTACTTCTAAAGAGACCCCTTATCCCTATCACTACCCACGATCCTATGTTATTAAACAGGTCTTATTTGCACACCTAAGGTGAAAAGTTTAAATATAAAGATAAAAAAAAAATAAAAATAAAAAATAAAAATATATATATATATATACACATACATACAACATACATACATACACATACACATATACATATATACATATACATATACATACATAATAATAATAATAAAGTAAAAATAAATAATAAGTAAAAAATAAATAAAAAAATAAATAAATAATAATAATAATAAAAAATAAATAAAATAATAAAAAGTAAATTATATTGAAATTTCTGTGTAAATATATAGGGAATAGGAATAACTAAATAAATGAATAATTAGAAAATAAAGTAAAAAGAAAAAGATTCAAATAAAGTAAAATATAATAATAAAAAAGTGAAAAATCAAGTGTAAAAATGTTTAGATGTTTAGAAGATATCCCTGTGCGTTAAGGCAGTTTCGCATGGGCCCGCCCACGCAGGAAACAAAATGACAAACATGTCTATGTACATTTTTTCTCAGAACAGAATTGAAATGTATCTATATAACATGACGAACTAAAAACAGAACAATATATTTTAATTATTCTCCCATCGTATACGCCAGAGCAAAGTTTTTCGTGTGTTGTGGGAGTAACTTACGACCTCACTCGTCTTCTTTGCCAAACTTCGCGTTTATAAAGTCCGCAACGCTTTTGGGAGAGTCAAATACCTTCGTTTCACCGTCCATGGACACACGAAATCTGGCCGGGTATAGAAGACCGTAGCGGACTCCCTGTTGGTCTCGAAGTATCGTCTTAACGTCATTGTATGCCGCACGGCGTCTGGCCAGGTCCGCGCTGTAGTCTGGAAAGATGAAGAGTTGTTTTCCACGGTATTCCAGCCGACCCCTCTCTCTGGCGAGGCGTTGAATACGCTCCTTCTCTTGATAGTAGTGAACACGGGCGATGAAGGGCCGTGGTCTTCCTCCCTCAATGGTCGTGGTGCCAGCGCTCTGTGTGCTCTATCAAGGGTCGGGGGGGTGTCCAATCCGTTCGGTCCTCCACCAAGCACTTCACGCAGCAATTCAGCAACAAATTTGGTTGGATTCCCCTGTTCCAACCCCTCAGGGACTCCGTGAATGCGGATGTTACAGCGTCTCGATGCATTTTCTAAGTCGTCAGTTTTGCGCAAAAGTTTATCGTACTTGTTGCGTATCTCCGTGTAACTGGCTTCTATGGCTCCCATCCGGGTATCCAGCTCCGAGAGTCCGGCCTCATGGCTACGTAGCTTAGCATCGCACTCTTCGAGCATTGTTTTAATAGGGGCCACCGCTCTTTTGATTTCTTCTCGCAGCCCATCATTTTCCTCTCTAATCACTTCTTTAACAATGTCTCGGAAAGCTTCGAGAGTACTTGCATCAATCGTAATCTTGCTCGTGGAGGTGGTCTCTGTACCTGGGTTGCTAGCTTGAGTAGCCATCCTGCTAGCCTCTGAGGCACCAGCTTGTTTGTTTGTCTTTGGAGGCATTTTGACTGAGAAACGTTTGGCTAAGTTGCTCAGTATTCTTCCTCCACACACAGGGCGTCGAATTTTAGACGGTTGTGCAAATTATTAAGTAGATTTATAATAAATGATAGGACGGCGTGGTGCGCACGTCTACTCCATCCTGCGCCTCTAGTGGTCTCTCTAACTGCCATTATATTTAATTCAAATTGCCCCACAAGACAGACAAACAAACACGTTAGCTACCTTAACAGAGCTAAACAGGAAGTGCACTTCCAAGCCAAGTGGGCGGGACAAAATAGGGTCAATAGGGTTGTAGTTGACCAAGATTAGAAAGGTGATATTTTCATTAATTTTCAGATTCGCTCATTGTTGCCTTATCATCCAATTATTGTATTAGCACAAGGCAATTGGCCTCATTTTCCTAGACTTTTTCTTTTTTCTGGATTGTTTTGATATGTGAAAACATTAGGGTTTGTAGTCTTATAAGTGTAGTTTGGGTCAAATCATTCAGACAAATACTGGTTTAAAGTTGTTTCCCGATAATCCAACAATCTATCAGTATTTGAACATTTTCCTGTTGGATTGATACATATCGTCAGAATATTGTAAGTGAGATATGCCAAAAAATAATTGAGATATCCATTTTTGTCAATATCGCCTAGCACTACACCGCAGTCATTTTGTCACAAAGTGCTACAATTACAATATAATGTTTGAAAGAAGAAACAAGTTTGCTCACAATAAAAAATGTCAGGTATTCCAGCTTTAAATAAAAGAAAAAGAAAGTTCTACTAAACTCAGACCAGAGGCTTTGAATGATTCTAGCTGTTTTTCTCTTACCTGACCATGAGCGCTTCTAAGCAGTGGATTTTTTTGTAAGCAGAGCAGGGGGCGGAGCCAATTAGAGCAATAGAACATCCAAAATAAAACCTGTCTGTGTACAGCTTAATAAGTCTATCTCTGAGATCAGATGAGCATGAGTTACACAGCGTAGATTAGTCGATCAGATTTCTGCAGACCAATGAAGACAGCACAAAAATATGAGGTGACTAAGTGAGACAAGATAAGTTTAAAAGATGGTATTTAAAGAACTACGGTAAGTAACATTTCATCTTGTAAATGTGTTGCCTTTTCTTTCAATACTAATGATACACAAAAATAAGACAAAGAAATGATGCTGTATTTAGACGAGAACTGTAGGGGGAACACAACTCCTGAAGTTCTGCTTTAAGTTTCAAATGTAATACACACGTCTTATTACACAGTTCTGTTTGAGTTTGATTCAAACTCAAGGAGTTGTGACCAACTCTTCTTTTACAATTGGAGAAGTGTGTGTTTTGGATGCCACGCAAGCGTCTCGAGGTCAGGAAGGAAATAAATAATATATATCAGCCAAAGCTAACATGCTCACAGCGTTCATGAGAAGTCGGCAGATAAAATGAAGAACTACATAAGGCAAAAATAGAATATGGAGCCAGATCACATTTTGGATTTAATCACAGTCCTTGTAGGCTGTTTATGTTCTTATTGCCTTTGAGCTAAATAGAGTTATCTGCTCTTTCAGAACGTTCCTTCTTCACTGTTAATGGCTAAATCCAGCAGTCAAAGGCTGACCAGTGTTGCCAGATTTACAGAGAAACAAGCGACCAAGTCTTGAAGAAAATCCTAAAACAAGTGACTTCAGCCCTTATAAAAATAATACATTCATTAGAACATTGTCTGTCATCGTGAATCAAGTTCCTAACAATTTCTAACATACTTAGACATAGTTTTTTATAAATTAAACAAAAATATGACTTGAAAATGCAGCCCAAAAACCATAACCTTTAAAATTTGAAAAAAAAACAAACCCAAAGTCGCTACAAAGAAGTGGACTTGTTGCATTAAATAGATCCACGATATGAAGTTTTAATCAAACAGGCAGATTGTCACAGAGATGAGCTCACAATTAGATTTTGAACATGTTATTGCTCAGCTCTTACATTTGCATTGCTTAGAAGCTGCAACAACACTTCGACAACTGCAGCTGTAAAAGTCTTTGAAAACACCTCAAACATTCGCCTCTGATTAGATTAGCCTCCTTCAGAACAATCCCAACTGGTTTTCAGCTAATGAATCAAAGACAAACGCTGTACATTTGAAGGCCGACTTCATGTTTTCAACTTGATAAGGATTGAAAGGAGAAAAAAAAGTGTAAGAAAAACGCCAACACTTTTCCCTAAAATTGGGGCAAAAGTTGGAAAGCTTTTGATGAAGTTTGGCCTGCTTTTAGAGTATTTGAAGTAGCTTTTTTAATGTATTTATTTTTAGCTTTCTTCTGGCAGCACAAGTTTCATTTTTTTATCTGAAGAGCTGCATGATCGCACTGCTTTGTATTGAGAAAAACTACTCAAAAATCCTCATTAAACATAGAATTGTAGAACAGAAGTCTTCATAATGAGGATGGGCATGCAATTTGTGCTAATTAAGCTAATGAAGTGATCACTTTAGCATGAATAAACCCACGTCCAAGAACCAGGGGCATCCAAGAAGAACAAAGGAAAAGAAAGAAAACTGTAAGGTATTTGGACAAATTGAAGATCATTGTGTTGGTGATTTTTCAGATAAGCTTAGCGAGTGCAATTAGATTTGTGTCATGATAGGAGGATTCTCGTTTTAAACATGTCCAGGGGCTGATAATTGGAAAATTAGAGGAAATTAGTTGATTAAACAATTGCAGACTAATTGCATCCATTCAAATACTGTAGCAATTTCAGTTTGATTGTGTTTTGTCTTGCAGAGATGGAAAATTGCATGCCGTCTGAGTGTCAACTAAGTCTAAAAGATGAAATTATGACTAGGTCTATTTGGGCTGTAGCAGAGAGATACCCTTACTGATGAGAAGTAGAAGGTCTGACTCACTCATTGAGCTGAATAAGAGTCCTTAAATCTCTTAAGACTGATTAATCAACTTGTGAGCCAAGCATTTATCTGACCCAAAGTGCGCTTGAAAAATAAAAAAATGCTTGGGTCATGCAAAAACAACGTGTACAGAAAATGAAGAGAAAACACTGCATTTGTTACTCAAAAAAAGCTGTTCAGATCATATTTTGATCTTTAAACTTCGCTGGTTCAGTTGCCTGCGATTTAGAGCCCACGCTTCAACAAATTGTGAAGAGAAGGTCTGGTCACCACTTCCCACCTGCATTTAAAATCAACTCTACATCGTACCGAGCAATCAGAGTTTATTTGCACGTCGCAGATGAAAGAAAGGTGCTGATTGGTTATAATTTAGACCAAAATCTAACTTCACTCACCTCTGATTAAAATACTTTTTCAAACTACTTTTTGCTTCACTCATTGATTCTGCAGAAATCCGAGAGGTTTTTCAGTTCCATGTTATATTTTTTCCATATTATTACACTTTTTTTTTTTTTTTTTTTTGTAAGCAGCTCACGTTGGTTTTCATATTGACCCTATTTTGTCCCGCCACTTGGCTTGGAAATGCACTTCCTGTTTAGCTCTGTTAGGTAGCTAATGTGTTTTTTTGTCTGTCTTGAGGGGCAATTTTAATTAAATATAATGACAGTTAAAATAAACCCATCGACTGAAATCTACAAGCTAAATGCAACTAAACAGGAAGTGCATGTCCTAGAAAAGTAGGCGGGACAAAATAGGGTCAATAGGAGACAATGCATGTCCCTGATTGGCTGATTAATCAGCCAATCATGCCCACTGGCACAATGGCCAGACGACATACATTCATCAACTAAAGGACTACAGCCCTATAGGTTTATGCAAGAAGCTAAACATCTGGACTATTTGAATTTAAAATAGAAAGCATTTTTTTGGTATTGATCTTTTTAATTTCTCATTTGATTTTTTCCCCCTCTTTTGGAAAACATAGACAGCCATCAGCCCAAAGTAGAAAAAGACTTCAAAGTGGTCATCTGGACAGCGATTTCAAAGATCAAGACATTTTGACTCTCATCTGAAAGTCATTTTTAGTCTGATGGAAGTGACCTGAGACTGGCTGCATTTATACTTAACTGAGGTTTGTCCTGCCCCTGAGGAGAGACCAGTAATAAGCTGGTTTGGTGGGTCCTAGTTGTGACTGACGCTTCCCCTCTTTTGTTTGTCCAGGCTTTATTGTTCTGACTGAGTACCTCCCCAAAGTTAGGATCACAATCTAATGAACCGTCGTCTTTTTGGGACAGCTCTAGTTTAAATTCCAAAACTCCACAACAACACTAAGAAGAATGCAAAACTTTCCACCAAAGGAACATGTTTCCTTTGTGCTTTTGCACTGCACAGCTCTGGCAGGTGTAACAAAGACTAATAGCTTTTCCTTTTCCAAGCAAATATTGTGGGTGGTTACTTTGAAGCAATCCCAGGAGCTGTGTTCTCTTGCTTGTCGACACTATAATGACATTTATATCAGACACATCTGATGCAGCCGCCATGTCTGTTTATTCGTGTCTTTTCCGGAAGATACACAAGTCTGGTTTGTGTTGTGACCTCGGCTAAGTTCATGGGCATGTTCCGGTTAGAAGAAAATGAATGATTTAAACAGGAATAGAAAGGTTGCATTGGCTGTGAAAATTAATACTGAAAAGAAAGTAATTGTGTGGCGCAGATGTATGCTTTTGGGAATAGAGTTGTGTGGTGACTGAGGTTCAGCTAACCAAACAGAATCCAGACTTCTACACACTCAGGCTGCTTTGGTCTTTGACCTTGTATGCATACACAGTGTGAGCTGGGCTGGGCCATGTGGGGAACAAATTATTAGTGAAATTTATGTTTTCTCATTTTGATGGAGCTTGATTTTTAGAGACTTTATTTTTGCACTTTTAAAAACTAAATAAAAATGGCTATCAGTAATGATTTCTGGAACATAATCTAAACAGATGTCTAATCTTTGCTATTTTGTACAGAAAACAATCTACTTTCATCTTCCCAAGTCTGATTTCTGCTCCAAACCATGTTTTTGCTGACAGAGGAGTCAAGGAGCTCCTGATTCAAAAAGCACACATAAATACTTGACGATTACACATCACTAAATTGCGATCTCACTATCTTCAATTATTTCTCAGCCCGGTGTCAACAATTGTTGACATTGTATAACCACTGTGTAATCATTGGTAGTGGCAGTTCAGTCAGTGCATCTGTTCTAGGTCCAGCTGGGTCCTTCACCTTCCCCTGCTCTCTGTAGAATGTATTTCTTCCTATTGTTGTAAAACCTTTGTGTGAGCATATTGTGCTTCTTGGTTCATGGTTTTACCCTCTATTCAGTAGAAATAGGTCTTGTGAGAAAAGATAGTAGGAAACACAGTTTTATAACATAGTGTAATTTTAGAAAAACATGTAGGTTGACCTTTAAAGCTAATGCACTGTAAGATTTCAATCACTATTTCTTCTCAATGGAGAAGTATATAACTTATATCTCCAGTATATAGGAACTTATCTCTATGGTGATGAACATGTGGCGCTACCAGGCCAAGCTAAAAACTAGATCATCTATTTATTCAAGCATCAGGCCAATAGTAAAACATTATCAATTAGCTGACTGTGTACCTTGACCCAACCTTCCAAAACTCATCCTCAACTGTTTGACCTAAATAAACAATAAGTTAAAATAAAGCTATGTGGTCAGTGTAATAAAACATGTTCTTCAAAGTATTTTTGAGCAAGGAAAGCAGAGGACACCAGGAGACAGGACAGAACAGTGTGTCTCAGTGCAGACAGTTTGGTTTTATCAGAGGACAACATCATGAGCAGCAAAGTGTACCAAGTGTGAGCTGTTTTTTTTCTAAATGTTCACTGACTGTGCCTCGCTAATGTTTTCCTAATACATTTGTATGTAGCGCTGCAACTAAACATTGTTTAGGTAATTGATTAGTTCCTTAGAACGCAAGTCACTTAGAGATTTCTTGCAAATTTAGTTTTGTGAGAAAACATTGCTTTAAAACATTCTCAAGGTTTACAGGCAAACACAAAATGTACATCTCAGGACATGTTTTGAAGTTAATGATTATTTGATTGCAAAATTAGTTGATAAATAACTGATAAGTTGTGATTAACTTGCTGTAGCCCCACTTGTATGTGTGTGTTTTCTGAATAAGGCTCATTAACAAAAACTTCCATTGGTTTCTGGCTAGCTATGATATGCTTGTGTTAATTTTTAGAAAATCTCAAGCTCAACAGGTGCTAATGACTCAGATCGATGTTGTACTTGTAGTAGTTATGTTTTTTTGTACAAATGTTATGTCTTTGGGCAAGACACTTCACAGACTTTAATTATGTCTGGATGATGAATGCGGTTTTAGAAGAATGCCAAACATCTAAACTGAAATGCAAAACGTAATGAAAAATCATTTTGGAATACGTTATCTAACTGTTGTATGACAAATGATCACTCCTAAACTTCCCATAATCATCCGTTTTTAACCTTACATCCCATGACCCACTTTTGGATCAGAAAGCACCAGCTCAAATCTGGAGCAAACTGTTCTAGTGACCCACATTTTATACCATTCGTACTCAAGGCGCCAGTCTTAGTATGGATGGCACGATACCACTCTCTGCTTTACATAAAATCGACTACGGCAATGCAGAGAGACTTCACAGAAAATTAGGTCTCTAAATTCTGTCAGCATCTATTTATGGGCTTTTACTCTCCTCAAGCCTGGAAGTTCACAGGAGCTTGCAAGTTTCCCAGTTTCCAAATGTGGGTAATGCTAACTTGACTGTTTGTAAGACATGAATTGTTGGATTTAACCTAAAGCCAGTGTTTAGGCCATGCAGTTGTGAAGTGAGAGTCCCTCGATCGACTCCCACAAGTAAGATTTACCTTTTAAGTGACATTTTAACTTTTTCAACTTTTTTTTTAAAGGGGACCTATTATGTCAAATTAACTTTTCTTAGTTTTTAACCTTGTTATGATGGCCTTCCTTCATCATTAGTTTATCATTATATTTGAATTGATTCTGCATGTTTGAGTAATCTTGTATTATTCTACAGCTGCAGCTCAAGTGCTCAGAAAATCCCCGTTCTCACCTACCACCTATCCCCTCCCACTTGTCTGTATTTACCCGTTATAATTCAAAAGATTATTACTCAAAGTGAAGCACATATTGTTCAAAACTGTCCCATATCCACTTTACAACAATAAAAAATTGTTTTTAAAGATCTGTTGCTTTTTACAGTTACATTTTAAAATAAAGGGGCGGGCTTATCAGTCTGCAGTTTGAACAGGAAGTCAGTAGAGCTGTTTCTATTTTTAGGTTGTTTTAGATCAACTTTTTGTTTCTACAATGAACAAAAGGTACATTACTGATCTGAATATGTTCTAGTTTCTTACTAAACCCACACAATAGGTCCCCTTTAATGGACCAGTTGCTTGGAGTGCATCATTAGCTTATTCTCTGTTGAAAATGCAATAAGTGCTTATAACAATATAATAAATAAATAAAAACTAAACTGTAATCAATAGCTCTGTGCATTCCAAATGTAATTTATACTTCCATCAGTTTGTATTGACAAGTTTGTGGTGTTTATAAATATAACCAAAAATATATACCAAAGGGACCTAAAAAGCACATAATTGACCTAGGGGAAAAAAACATCACAAGAAAACCAGATGGTGGCTTACATCACATTTGTCACATTGTTGTAGTTTATTTTGCAGTGTGTTTTAGCAAATTTTTAGCTCCACTGTTGCTCTGTGTTCACTCCTTTTCCAAGTTGTCAGCTCATGAATGGCTCTGTTATTGTGCATCTGTGAGTTGCAAACATCAAATCATGAACCAAACAATGGACACAACAAATGCAAAAGATGGACAAAACACTCTTTACGTATCTGTACATCTCAAATGTAGAGCATAAATGAGCCGTAGGACACCATTGTCTGTAGTTCTGTAGCTCTTTAGACATTTAGTCGATTAATTGGTCAAGTCAAGTCTTAGTTAACAAAAACTAAAATATATAGATGCAGCCACTTTAAGTCAACTAATCAATCGAAGGGACATCTTTTTAGCTAGAATGTCTTTGGTCAGGTACAGTTAGTTGTTCAATTTCAATGGTTAAATGGTTAAAAAAAACTACAACTCTAAACAAGAATGTTTGGGAATGTGTTAGGAAAGTGGGAATAACTTTGGACTGCTGAAAAACTGATAAAATGGGCTTTTCTTCCACATTTTCAAGATGATAGACATCACGTACAACATTTTTAACAAAAGAGCCCAAGGACACAATCTATAATGTATCAAAGATCTTAAGAGTTGTTTCTGGCCAACACACGGCTTCATCTCTGTTTCGTGATTGGTTAAAGTACTTCCTGGTTTTTGAGGATGCCTGACTTAGTTGGAGTGAAATGAAATTGAGCAGAGAAACTAAGTAGCTATCAACAGCAAAAATATATCTTTTAAATGGTTAATAGTCCTCAACAACCTCAGGCAACAAGAAAATGAAATCTATGAATACTATTGTAGTTCCATGGAAGTTGTGGTTTATTCTTGAGCCTTGTGTCAAACAGCTGGAGTTCTTCACAGCTGTTCTCTATTTTAGTCTTAATTTAAACTGTGTCAAACTCCGGACAGTCGTGTTTGGGTAAAGACAGAGCGGCAGATAAACAGAGAGACTGGAGCTCTGTCTTGTGTTACACAGAAACGTCATCACACATTCAGGTTGTGTTCCGATTAACTTTCAACTAGTGCTGTCATATTTTTAAATGTTGTGATTATTTAGAAAAGAAACATTTTGTTAAAGGCACTATAGTTGATGTTTGCTATCTTAAAAAGTAAACAAACAAACTTTTTACATCAATCCACATGTTGCACGCTTGATGCATTCTGAATCTCCAAAAGATTCACTAAGATATGTTTTGAAGCCGTTTCACAGCCAAGACACGTTGTGCTATGTCGGTATGCTAACGTCATTATCCAGATGCTGCATAACATAAACAGACGCTCTTCCTGGATGTTAGTGGACAAACTGAGCCCCAGTGATTCAATATGGCTGCCGGGTTGAGTCAGTAGCGATGTCCTTGACACATGGCTGCAGTTGGCTAGGTTAGAGTTTAGATTCAAACACACAGAGAATGATCGGGTTGTGTTTTCGGGTTTGGACACAACGTGCGCGGCTCAGGCCGGGTCGGGCTGGATTTTTTTGGGTCGATATACGTATACTCTAGGCTAGCTACATCCAGGGATTTTGCAGCCCTTGCAAGTGCGTACAACGTGACGTCCATTCAGAGCGAGAGCTGCTACAGAGGAACAGAGCAAGATGAAGTAAAGAATAAAAAGCTATTTATAATAAGACTGAAATATTTTAATCTGGAAAAAAAGTTAAAGTTTTGAAAAAAGACACATTGGCCAAAAATTTTACTTAACATCGCTGCATAGAGGGATTATTGATCAACGTCACTTTCTGCCTACGGCGCATGCTCCATGCAGAAAGAGACGCTGTCCATTAGCTTGGCTGGGGAAACTTCTTTGACTAAAACAACAAACGGGACGAGAGCAGCTGTTTGGATCAGGTCTGAACCGGTCTGACAGACGTCAGTCTCCTGAAGCTTGAGACAGTTTTTTCTCACTGTTTTTTCACCTGAATGTAACTTTTAAGGCGTAGGGTCGAATTTCATTCACAAATGTTGATTTAATAGCAGCATAACTTTTGTTTTCGCACAGTGATAAACTCTTGTAGTTAGTGACAACCGTGCTGGCACAACTTGTTTCCACTGTTTGTGTCAATCAGATCTTTCAGCATACCAGATGCACGTGCAGCTACCATTTTGATAAACAAATATTCCCTCACACTGCAGTACCAATGGACTGGCCTCAATAAAATGACTTCAAATTCTGAAACCTTGTCACTGGGGCTAAACTCAGAAAAAAATGTAATGATTATTGTATTTAGTAATTCTAAAAACAAAATATAATTGACATGTAGTAATGATTTTGTGAAGATAATTTATACTGTACCATTTAACACAAATACAATCAAATATCTTCTTGCACAGTCTGACTTCTGCTCCAAACCACATGCCTTCACTGATAGAAGATTGTCTGTGAAAATTTCACTTCAAAAACTGACACTTTTGCCTTCAACTTCTCATCAAAACATTCATATAAACCTCTCTCTCTCCCTCCTTGTTCTTGCCAACAAATATGTGTCACAAATGTCCACAGCAGCAAAACACAGCCTTAGCAACCACCAGTACATATAAGCCACTCAACACAAGCTCTTTTGTCAAACTTATTTTTTCTGATCAAACAGTCTTTTCGCTCACACTCACTGACACCTGTTTGCGTTCAAGTAAAACGATACGAACAATGATTTACTTTCACTGTAGTGTGATGGATTACGCACATGAATCTTCAACAGACTGGCTTGTTGAAGATGTGATTTTCAATGTAAAACGTCTTGTCGATTTCGTACAATATCAGACGCACTAAGTATAGAATAATGACTGCGAGCTGCACGTATCAATCATCAGCATTGCATCTTCTGTCACTACACAAAATCACACGCTCGCTGCTCGAAATGTGAGATAAGCACTACTATTCTTTGTATTCTGCATCGCAACTTTGTAAATACATTTTTCAACCGACAGACTGCTGGATCCCAGGCAGACAACGTTTAAGAACAAAGTGTAGAGGACAGCAGGGTTGGTTGTCTCATGGGTAGGTTGTCAGAATGCCTTTTATAACCACTCCAGGGGGCGCTGTGACTAGATGTTCTTATCAAATATTAAAGGGAACAAGCTGTGTTATGCAAAATTGGCTTTTTCAGTTTGAACATTGCTTTCTCATTAAAAACACAGCTGGAGTTTTGACTGTGAGGCACTAGTCGTTTTTCTCTGAGCCTCAGAAAACACTGCTCTGAATGTCCTAGATTAAGAGATTAAGTAAATCTCTGGGTTTTTCTGCACCTTAATACAGATTAAAAAAATCAAACAATCATTTGCAGAAACTGTGCTGAAACACTTCCCACAGTCAGTGGTAAATGTTTTAATATTAAGTTGTCTTTAATAAAATGTGCTACCTATTTAAAGTCCATTAAGGTTTCAAGCTTTTATGAATAATCTCTGTGGGATATTTTGTTTATCAGAAGACCTTATTGGACGATCTCTGCAGGGTGTATTGATGAAGAGCAATTTGTTAGTGGATGTTCCTGATTGGCTAATTCATCTGTCACACACAATCATGGATTATACAGACAAGTAAAATTTAACTGTAATGGTCATCAGATTTTTAGAATTTGTTGTGGTTGGAAAGCAGCTAAATAATCATTTTGAACCCTTCACGTTTGATTTGGAATCTGAATTTTGTGGACGGGGATAAATGGTAGGTGAAAATTAAACTTTTCTGAGCCCTCAAGCATCGACTGCAGGACAATACATGATTACATGATTACTAAAATGCGTGAATCAATCCAAACACAACTGTGAGTAAACTAATGTTGAGAGGAAACTTAAAAGATGTTTCAAACTCATTACAGTAAGTGGATTTAACATAGTGTTTCCCTTTAAAGGCAGGTCCCTGATTTTCACAACACAAAATCAGAACAAAGACTTAAAATGGTTAATGGACAAACCCTTCAGCACAATAATATCCAAAAGCATTCATTTTGGCTCCAGTCAGAGCTTAATGACAGCGTCAATGTTTTTCATTCATAAAAAAAAAACTATGCTGGCCCCCGTAGTCTAAAAACAAGCTGAGCATTAATTGATGGTTTTGTCATTTACATGTAAAAGTTACTGTTTTTATTTTTAAACTGTATTTTGTATATAGATAAGTGGATCTCTTCTGCCACCATAGTCTAGGCATAATCCTGTGGGAAACACTGCAGCTTTTTCAGACAGCAAAGTGAATCTGGAGTGGACCAGTGCTGTGTTTGACCCTCAATGAAAACTAACAACGTTTAGCCTATTATTAGCTTCAGTCAGCATGCAAGAGGTTAATTTTGTCTCAAAGTGTGACTTTCGCAATGTACTATTTGATAAGAATAGTACATTGTAATATTTACACACAAAAAGTTTACCTAAGTGACTTTGTGCACAGAACGCCAGTTGGCTTGTTTATTTTCGAAACATCTTGCCAGCATGTTCATTTCCTGTTAAGTTCATTTCTATGGGGTTTGTCATTCCCCAATCGGAGTCACAATTGAGTTAATCGTGCTCACTGTTAGCTTGATTATAATTTCATTACTTAAACTGCCAGAAGTGGCTTAAAATGTCTCCGCCAGTTGTAACTTTAGATCGCCAATTACATGAGATTAAAAAGTCCGCTAAGAAAGTTAAATAACGTTTATTTTTGATAAAGTAATGTGAAAACTTGTAACTTTCTACACTCATAAAATCATACATTTTAACGCTAACATTTCACTGCTCTGAGCTGTTTGCTTAAGTTTATGAACAGTTAAATATTGTGTTTTCGCAAACTTTAAACCCATATTTACTAAGATTAGGCACAACTAAAAAGTTAATGATAGATGTAGCATTTTCTAGGTTTAGGGTGATGGGATTTTTCAAATTAAAACAATTATAATATATTTTGTGAAATCATGGCTCATACTCTCCAAACTTCTGTCCATGTAATGTTTTGGTAATTTTCAAGCATGGTTTTCTCTATTGTGACTAAAGAAATAGCAAAACATTTTTCATTCACTGTTGGAAAGTGTCAACTGGGACATGTCTTGTGTAAAACTTGGACAAATCAATGGATTTGGATACTTTTGGTAGACATGGGACACAGAGCTTAAAATGGGGACCAGATAAATAGGGACATGTGGTCACACTATCTATGTTGTTTGTCTTGCCGTCAAACACCTACGTTTACATAAACTTTTGACTCAAATTTGGCACTGACTTTGATTGGGGAATGACAGGGTTTTTACAGTCTCAGACCGAAAAAAAAAACTAAGATTCTGCAGTAAACAGTGTGAGTTGTGATTGTTTTTCTCACACAACATGTAGGACTTCACAAATCAGGAGAAAACTTCACTAAAGAGCAAAAGTGTGTTTATAAAAGGATGTTTTGTGCTTGACTGTTTGGAAGTAAACACTGTCAGTTACCTTTAATATCATAAAGTATGTGCTTCAACTTTTGCTTTACTTTCACACCTCACTTCCTTTACCTTACATCCTGATTTCCCCAATTCAACCCAGCGCATCCCAAAAGTTGACCTCAAATGACTTTAAAAGCGACGCATCTGCGCTACAGGTGCTGAGCCTGCTGCTGCATACAGACATTACCCACCAGACAGCGTCACACTCAGAACCCCAGCCTCACACGTTCACGTACACGCACACACAACAACAACAACACCTACTCTGCGCTCTTGTCGTAGAAGGGCAGCTTGTCGTGGCTCAGGATGTTCGCGGTGGGCTCGGCGGAGATGGCCTGCCTCTTGGACCGCTGGTGCTCTCGGAACTGGTTGTGCTTGTGGACCTGCTGCGTGGCCGGCTTGATGACGGAGCGGTACTTGTCCAGCTCGTTCTGCAGCCGCTGGATCAGTTCGTCCTTCTGGTCCAGCTCTGCCTCCAGCTCGTCTATGAGCGCGTCCCTCTGCCGCAGCTCCTCGATCTTCTGCTGGAGCGCGTACTGCAGGTCTCGCAGCGTGCCCATCATTTCACTTCCGCAAACTTTCCGATGCGGGCATAAAAAAAAAAAAAAAAAACTTTGATCGCGTCTTGAGTTTAGCTGGTTTTTCAAAAAGAAGAATCCCTCGTGTCTCGCGCTAAGGTGAACCCATGGCGCGTCTGAAACAACACCAAGCAAAGTTTCTTCTTCCTCTCTCTCTCTTCTCTCTCCGTGTGTGAGCTCTCCTCCCTCCTCTCCTTCTTTCCTTCCCTCCCTCCTCTCCTCCTCTCCTCGTGTGACAGTCCGGTCCGTGCGTATTTGGCTGCGGCGGACAGACAAGAGCGCATGAAAAGGGTGCCTACAGGATTCCAGCGCAGTCTCGTCTTCTCTCACTGTCTCCCAGCCGCGTCTCGCATGAATTATGGACCCGGAGAGGGAGCAGGAGAGAGCCAGCGTGTCATCATCACCACCGTCTTTATACCTCCACGAGTCGCTCTGGGGCAGCCGAGCGCGCGCGTAAAAAAAGGCATGCAGCAGGCGAGGATGGAGGGAAAAGGTGGAGAGAGGGGAACTTCTGTAGCCTACGCAATTTGGAGGTGAAACGAGGCAGTGCGCGTTTTGGGCTGTTAAATGAGTGATTAAACAGTCAAGTGCGTTTTGGAAGAGACCCGGATCACTGCTTCTTTTAGTGCTGTAACGTAATTAGACAATTTTTATCAAATTTACTTTCCTCAAAGATATCCACGTGACATTGTAACATTCTACCGATGGCAATAGGCAGATAAAACTAATGTTGATTGAATACTGTTTTAGAAATATCACCTGACCTGCCTGAAAAATTGTGAAATTGCTTTTTAGATATTCTATGGCAAAGTACAAAGTTCCCAATATGAAAAGCGTTTTTTTTTGTCCATCATCAGCCCTCATGACATCATCAAAACCTATTGAAACTGATGACATCAAACAAATGCATTATTATTGACAAATACACAACGCAACCTTAACGCTGGGGTTGTTCATTTGAAACAGAATCCAGTAAATAAAGATTTAGAATACAAAATAATACTTTTACAACTACTGAGGTGAGTCTGGAAGTTTCCAAACTACTGAAGCTTACCATAAATAAAGAACTTACAGTCTGCGACAGGCAGTCTGGAATGAGTTGATCCACAATGGCTGCTTTGACAATCTGTACTTTTTTAGTCAGCTTTTAAGGGCTGGGCGATATTGACAAAATTATCATCTCGATTACAATATTCAGACGATGTTATTTTAAACCATGCATCAAGCGTGTCTTAAGTTTTAGTTGAAGTTTAATGAGCAAAAATTGTGTTGTGGTCGACTTGAGACATGGTCGACTTAAGACATGGGCTACCAAGCAAACAAGCGTCTGAATAATCTGACCCAGTGGTTTGTGTTATTGTCACCCATCAGGCTTTGGGAGTTAAGGGGGCGTGGTTGTGTCTTAACAGTTCTTTATGTTGTTTTGCTTTGCCTTTTTGTCCATTGGCACAATGAAATAAACTTGACTTACATACTGAACTTCACAGTCTTTAACATTACATTACTTCACTGCACATTTTTCTTCAAAAAACAATTTTGGGCTTAAACAGATCAATAGGATAATAACAATGGGTTTATTGATTTCCTGTTCAAAGTTGCAGAACTTATAGCTCCGCCTCCTCATAGTGACTAGCAACTAATGTTTCATGGTTTTGTGACTATGAGACTATTTAGAATGTTACATGTATTGTCTGTGTCCTCACTTTGCAAATAATCAGAACTAGCTTACAAGGAAGTGGGTGGGGTATGGGGTAGGTGAAAACATGAATTTGTCCAGCACATGCAATGCAATTTGAGTATGAAATCATTTGTGTATCGTCTATAAGCCACAAACATGGAGAAACTGTTCCCATTAACTTAGTTAAATGTTTAAATTGTGCGTACCTGAGTTTATGGAGATTTAAATGCTTTTAGTGTGACGTCATCTTTTAGAACTTCTTAAATCTTGATTTTGTGCTTTTAACAAAACAAGCTAAATATTGTTGCTATTTCCTCAATAAACTAATAACTCAAAGTCCTATTTGGAGAAACATAAAGACGCGAGAGTAAGTTTTTCTATCATTTGGACACGTGCACGTTCTGTGACGCAAGGGACTACTTGTTGCGTGTCCAATATGACCAATGACGCTCCTTTTTCACAAATTCTTACGCCAAAACAACTATATCCAGAGCGGAGTCGTACTTTTAGAGCTATACACTTTTGACTATTACTTTCAACTCTGTATATGTCTGAAATGCAAAGGGAAAAAGTTTTCTATTCCCAAATGAAGCATATCAAAACAACCCCTGCGCTACATTCAAAATAGCCGAAATATTTTGACTTTTTTTGCAAAGGAATTCCCCTCGCACTTTCCAAATTTCACACCTCCGAGTCGGAACCGAGAGCTGTGACCATCTCAAACCGTAAAAATAGACGGATTCCACACGAGGCAGACATGCAAATCTCTCTCTCTCATTCCCCTCTCCCCTCTCTCTATCTATCTCTCCAGACGCATCCTCCTCCCTCCTTTTTAGCACCCCAAACATTCCTCCCCACCATTACGCGTCGTCTCCGTCTTTTTGGCACAAAGTCAGCTCCATCCTAAACGTGAAAGCTGTCAAGGTCGATGTGATGGACGATACAAGGGGGGATAGTAGAGGACGTGCGTAATGTGCGTAAAGAAGAGACAATAGCGGTTAAGCCTGGGGTGTTACGTGGATATTTTGTGTGTGAGTGTGTGTGAGGTGTTGACGGTGCTTTCCCTCGGTCCTGACAGTGAGGCATGTAAACAAATACCAGACTAGAGAGAGAAAGAGAGGCTAAGAAAAGACCACAGCTGCCCTCTTGTGGTTGTTGCCTGGTATAAATAATGGAGGGAATTAAAGGCTCGTGCTCTGTTGTCCTATTGACAATAGTCCTGTGTGGTTATATAACGTGAAGTGTGCGTCTGATGTGGTGGACAAATGACCTCGGATTATAGCTGGACAATATATTGAATTTCACACAATATCGTGAAAGAAATATAATATGAACTATTATAGCCTTAATATACATATAAGGATACAAAAAGAAGCTTATTAAAAAATATCAAAAAGTTATGTTGTGATCTGCACTTAGTGATTAATTTACACACATTTCACATTCATCTAACAATTGTGTAAGGAAAAAGTCTTAGCAAATACATGAAAAATACATAAATTAAGTATTTTATCATTATAATTGATGATGGAACAACCTTTATAAGTTAGGAAATGGTCATTGTTTTCTTATTTGAAGTAAAACTATATATTTTGTGCTTGTACAATTGGTAAATTAACTTTTAATAGTTGTTTTAACCACTTGTTTTAAACATTAGGAATTTTTATGAACCTTTTAGAGATTATTTCTCATGTAACCTTAACTAATAAGTGTACAGACTTGTTTAAACACACTTTGTTGGATTGACTTAACATTGTTTAATAATTATCATCAAAATGAGCCCAAAATCATGAAGATATTCATTCTTGTCAGTATCACTTGACCTCTGACCCTTATTAAAGATGGGGCAGCTGATTTCTACACTACAAGCACAATTTAGTTTTAAATCTGACAACTTCGTCTCATAAATATTTCGACATTGACATGTATTAATTCTGGTTGCATCTACGGCTTAAAAACGTCTTTTAACAAACAACAAAGACAAACTGGAGAGCACCACCCCAGCACAGCCAATCAGAGAGCTGCATTTGGCTCCAGATTAGAACTAAAATCTTTAATATTCAATTCAGACAGGACTCATTGGTCTTGTTTTTTCACAAAAGTGGATTTTTATTTATTTTTTTACTAATTTACAACTAAAAAAGTTAGTTACCCCAACATTTACAAGTTTTTATTTATTTATTTTTCTTTTTTAACATACTTTTTTTATAGTGTTGGGAACTTCAAATTCATAAAAACAACATTCACAAATCAAAAAAATGCCTTGATAATAACTTAGTATCTTATGCTGATATGTTTGCAGAACTAAAATATTATTAAGGGTTTGCAGGTTTGCAATCCCTTTCTGAAATGTTATACATGTGGAAAAAGTATTAGTATAAACAAACACAGACCTGCACAGACACAAAGTATATTTTGTTTAAATGATACAGTTTATCTGAGTATTTATCAAAATGTAAATACTGTGGCTTCTGTGACTTTCTGTAAAAGTCTTGGATGTTCCAATCTCGGTCAAATACCATCAAAATGACTAAGGCTATAATATATGGTCAAGTGCAGTTGTGAACATAAATCCTACTAAAATATAACACTTCGATTCATCAAAAGCATCACAGTATAAATGCAACATAAAAATAGTATACAATCTGCTTAAATTGTTTAACTGCATTTTTTTGGAATGCAAAAGGTTATTTGGTCTAGATCAGGGATCTCCAACCTGTAGCTCGGGAGCTACCTGTAGCGCGCCACCACCTTCCAAGTAGCTTGCCAAAGGATTTTAAATTATGCTTTATAAATTCTATTTATTATTTGCCTATTTTTACTGTAAAAGTATCTTTAGATGCCTAATCGTGTCCACTTAAATATTGGCTATACATTTTCACATAGGCATCTTAACTATGACACAGTTAATCAATGTATGGTCATCGCTAACAGCAGTAGCTCACCGCCTATTTATTTAGGCAAAAGTAGCTCTACTGGCGAAGGTTGGAGACCCCTGGTCTAGATATTGTATATCAGAAATCACCAGATTATGTGTGAAGTAATTTTACAATAAAGGATAATATAATTTATTGGAAAAACCTTATGACCTTATGAGATCATCACAGTCAGGAACAGGTGAGGATGAATTCTATGAAGCATTTGTAGAAAGCTGAGTCAAACATTGGTTACTGAACTGCAAAGTCTAAAAATGTTTAGTTAACGTAGCAGAAGTATTATCTAAGACAAGACCTCTCCTGTGTTCCAGGCAGCTGCAACATTACAAGTTCCCAGTTCAAAGTGTTCCAACTGAATCAACTCGTACGTAAACAGTGTGGCTAATGCTAACTCATAGTTTAAACAAAACCAACTTTTCCAAGACGATAAAAGAATATTATTGTTGGATTTAACCTGTAGCCAATGTTTACACAGGTTCTGCAGCTGTAACCTCCTCACATTAACTGTTCCCATAACCAGCTCCCTGTTTGTAACCAGTTTGATTGGCGATCCAGCGCAAGTGGGAGGTGAGTAATATCCAGCTTCCCTGTTGCCTGGAACACACCATTCTTCCAACATTCTCAATATGTGAGCTTGTTGTAAAGTCATTTCTGCCAGAGTTGCATTGCACATGTCTGTATCTACATGCATAATCCCTACAGAATCAGAACACTGGACTTTACAAGCAGATTTTGCAATAAAATGGACTTCTAAGTGACATTTATATTTACGTTTAGCATGGTCGGATTGGTCTTGCTGAGGATTGATTACATATTCTCAAGTAAAGCAGTGTTTGTACGAACAAGTGGTAACAATTTATCACAAATATGACATCATGGCAGCAACAGTCTGGATTCTTTTCACATAGAAAATCACACTTCTTTGACTTTATGTTCCATTTTGAGATTTCATGGCAAAGCACTTCATAGAAGAGAAACTGTCGCCTTCCATCTGAAGGTGAACGCAACCTATTAAGTGCCTTAGCTGTTTTTCCTTTTTGGTGAGTTCCTTGATGCCATTACTGTCTCTGAAGAGCACAAGTCTACTACTAACCAGAGAGATTCAGAGACCAATCCCAGTCTCCTTTCATTTCATATTTTGCTGATTTTCAGGCACAATATGGGTCTAAATGATTTAATAGAAAACTGGTCTCCTTCAGCTTAGAGGTCAGTGTAACAATTAATTTAAAAAATCATTTAAAGTGAGACTAAACACGCGGTCAGAGACTTAGTCTGCCCACAACTGCACCTCAAACAGACTCGCAAAAGTGCCACTGGACTGTGCACAGATCAGATTATTTTTATTAACTTTCCAGACATATGTATGGAACCTTTGCTTTAGCTTACATAAGCACATGAGCTTAAGATATGAGTATTTTCTAAAATTGAAAATGAGAAAAATGAAACCTTAACCTTAACCTTAAACAACAATTGAACATGCGCACCTTCGCACCTCACATATATTCAGCTGAGCCAAATGACTGATGAATGAAAAATTTTTCAAAAATGCCCAGAAACAGAAGATAATTAAATTTTGACCCCATATATACAGTTTTGATGAATGAAGTTGGTTTTGCATTTAGTTTATCTTTAAATGCCTTTATAAGAAAAAATCCTCACAGCAAAACAACACACTCCATGACAACTCATGTAAAATTGTTCAAAAGCAGTCAAATGTGCCATGCAGTATACTGTATATTGAAGCACTGGTTGACTGGTAGTATAATAGAAGGGCTAGGAAAAAACAAGTTCTTATGAAGGTTAGTCAGAGGATTGAGATGGGACTATATTTAAATGCCAATTGTATTGTGTTTTGTTTTAGCTATATTTTGACATTCTTCCTATTTTCAGGCATTTTTCAATCATTCACTTTAAGATAGTTCCTGCTTTGCTCACTAATTCTGCTGGTATAGTTTTTCATATTTATTTCTTTGCTAACTGCCATGTTTGTTTTCATTCAGACAATGAGTGTCACCGATTCTAATTCATCTGTCAGTCACGTCCGCTGAATGTCAAGGACAGAGATAACACTGATGGCCTGTTGATTTATTTCTCATAGTCTGGATTTTCCAGGCAATAAAATTGACCCAGGATTAAAATATGAACTTCTGAAGACTTTTAACCTCACTTTAGGCGTCATGTTTCAATAAAGGTGGTCGTAACCCTAACAATCAGGAGAAAAACACAACCTTTTTAGACTTTGTCTTTAACATTAACTAAATAAACTCTTGTAATGTATTCAAAAGCTATATTTTATTTTGCAATTTTGCTAAAAGTACTTTTTGTTATTCTGAGGTTCTATAAAAACAAAATTATATTGAAAATGTGACCCCTGTACCCAAAATAACTTGAATCCTGATGAAACCTCCCATCAGACGCATCAGTAATGTAAACACAACATAAATCAGGTCAAGATGCTTAAAGTCTATTACACTACATTTGACTATAAGTGTGCCTCTTGTATACTGTAACATTATGGTTGTATTACTGTTAGAATTACAATACTATATGACTTTTAATAAGATGTCTTCATTACAAAGGAACCACTTTTGATAACTTTCACATTTGCTCATCAAAACAGTTTTGAGTTGTGGTCATCTTGCTAGATACAAATTGTTTGTTTGTTTGTTTTTGTCTTTTTTTACGCAACAAGTCTCATTAAACAATTTGGAACACGGTCGAGTCAGCAGGTCTTTTACTTAGTGTGTCTTAGTTCATTAAAATGTGTTTACGCTGTGTTGTAAACCCAAAGAAAATGTCGCCATGCGGCTTCAACAAAAATTCGTGGTTATTTTACGTTTTGGCTTTCATAACATATTGATGTAAAAAGGCGTGAAAACTTGTTTATTGTACATTTTTGACATTTCGTTGTATATCTACATTTTCTTCGAAAAATGGGCTCAAATTTTGACTGAAATTTGACAATGACTCCGGGGAATGACACTGGTGTTAGCACACCAACATGGCAAAATTTATGTCTTCTTTTAAAAGTGCTAAAAACACATTGTGGTGAATAATTTGGAGACTCAGAATGCAATAAGTTACAAAAAAATGTGTCCTGCTGTAAAATACTTTAACAAAATATTTGAACTAAACTTTGTTTGCTTTTTTGAGGCAGCAGAATCAAGAACAGTGCCTTTAAGCCGGGCTTTACTCCGCTATGTTAATTTCTAAACACTTCTAACAGAAAAACAGTTTATCTTCTGGGAATAAATTTGACAAAACTAGTCTCAAAAACAAGCTTTGGTCCAAGTATACTTCCCACACCAGTACCAGTGTTTGTGCCCAAGTATGTGAGCATGTGCAGCTAGAGAAACTGAGCCAAATCAGACCACATTCCAAATCAGGAAATGACAATAAGTGTGATTGTTGGCCTCACGGGAACAATGAAGACATATTTTACTGTGTTTAAACATTTAGCTCTTACATCTTACTTAAAGAAGGCTGGAGGTTCAATCAGTGAGCCGACACATCTAAACCTGTGTGCATGGAGCCTTTATGTCCTCGTGGTGCTTCCGTAGCTGCTCTCCGGATGCTGTCAGATGTCTGTGGACGTTAGCGTTAGCCCTGTGATTAGCTGACAGCTGGGACAGACTCTGGCCCCCACAGGATGTTATTTATCAGCTGGTATTTGAGGCCTGTGAGCCGAGGAGGGAAATATGCTGTCAATGAATGTGTCTGGAGTGTTTGTAAATAGAAATGAATTAGTTAAAATGTAAGTATCAATAACGCAGTACTGGTCCTAGTGACTTTGGGCTTTAGGCAGGAGAACACAGTGGCCAACTCATGACAAGACAATCATTCACTCTCTCATTCATTCACTGGGAGAATTTACAGTGATCCCATTTGGCTTGGATAGTATTTACCAGAGTTGGCACAGTGTAGTAAATTAAACATTAATTTACAAAGACGGCACTAACATCTAAGTACAAGCAAGCGGGACACTTTAACCTCATTTAGTCTGTGTGATCTTGTGTTGAGAAGGGAGCAGCTAAACTAAAAAATAATCAGTTGTTTAATTTGTTGTCACTAGTATTGTCACATAAATGCATAATTTAAGACTAGCATCATTAGGTGTAGGGATAGAAAACGTTTGAAAACTTCAGAAATTGTTCGAAGTATGCAGGGATCGAATCAAAAGGTCAGAATCACTCAGTTTTGTTCATGCACTGAGATTTCAGGCCATAAATAACATAGACTAGTTTGGAGCATTTCTGCAGCATTAAGATTTGTTTGACTATTTCTCATGTAATTTTCTTTGCAACCAGTAGATGGAGTTCTAACTCAGTTCTTTATGTGGGAAACTGTCATGACTTTTCACACTTATTTGGGAAAGGTCCTAATACATATACAATGCCATAGTAAAACAATGTCATGATTAAAATCCAAGAACAATGAACATAATACATTCTCATTTAAACTTCCTCAAAATCAAGTGTCCACGAATCTCATAATTAAGAATGAGACGAGATACAACTGAAGCAAGATTATTCAGATGAAAAACCGAAGCCAACGCAATTTACACTCATTTTAAGTAGAAATGGTATCAAAATCTGATCTTTTCTTGTTCTTATGGACCCAAACCTATGCAAGTATTCCAATGTATTAGCACACATTCACATCTTTACTACATCCAAGGACTATAACAGAGCCAAGCTGTTCACATCAGAGCTAAAACGTGCTGAGTGTAGGCCAGACAATGAGTGTGAATGTATGCTTAATCCACATGTAGGCTATTCTTGATCCGGATGATCCACCTCTGTCCTACAAATCAAACGGCACACACGTACAGACATCTGGATTAACAGCACAATGCTATCGACAAGTCTGGTTAAGTTAGGTTGGAATAACGTTTCATTTCTCATTATAAGATTAGTGAAAGTTATCATTTGATTAATGTTTCAGAAGTCATGTATAGTTCAGCGATTGAGGCTTTATTTTCACTTACAACATATCCTCACTCACGCAGTGTCTTTGTACTCTGTCTCTAACAAATACTATGCAGAGTTCTGAAAAGTCACTTATCACCCTGATGCTAAATATCAGGTATAATGTCGTTATAAAAGGCGGTTGGTGTAACCCGGCATTATTCCAGGAGTGATCCATAGTTTTAAAAGATCAAAATGTTTCAACTTTTGATCCAAAAGTCATTTTCAGTCTGATCAAGGTCAAATGATAAACTGGATGTTCAAACTGTGCTGAGATCTGCCCTGGAAAATGTTTTTGGATCAAAGACAAAACGTCTCCATCTTAGTCCATGACTGCTGTTTCTTTGCGGTAAACTTGCAAACAGGTACAATATCATATCTGATGTAATATCTGACACAAGGTCAAAGGAGAAGAACACATACAGTCTGATGTCAACTCGGGTTGGTTCTGATCAACACACCTCTCTGCTCATCTTTGCTGATTGGACGACCGTACTTCCTGCTTTTGGGAATTGTCTGCAGGTCTGTGATACCTGAACTAGTAGCTGGAGTGAAATTAAATTGAGGGAGGCACTAACTAACGTTCGACCTCCAGAAAGTTTTTACAATAATAAGAGATGACTTCATACAAAATAGTTTATAGGGAAGAAAAAGAAAAACAAACTATTAACTCTGTCACAGCTGAATATTTTTTAAACTGTTTGTTCATAATTAGAGCTGGGTGATATTAACAAAAATGAATATCTGGATATTTATTCGACATTTCTCGAAAAATTAAGACAATATTTTGTCAACCCAACCCAAATATATTAAAACGTGAATTAAAAATTGTTGTTTGCGTCAATAGATTGAGTTCAAGTTGCAGATTTGATGACGATGTTGCAGTTTTTCTAGTGTATATCATTATAATGTCACACATTTTCAATCGGGTGATGTTTATTAATTACTGGACCCATTTGCGTTTTTGCATTACATCAACTTTTAGCTGCTCAGTCCTCATTTGTGTTAAATATTACAGGCCTATATAATGTTGTTAATGCAACATATTGTCAAATGACAAACCATATTGACAAATGTGAAATGTAAACTAAATTAACATCACGTTTCTGGCCTCAGTCGAAAGAATATTTTCATTTTTAATTGGCTCTTTTTGTAGCACTTTTTCAATAAAATATTTAAAAAAAATCATATCTCAAAAACAACATTGACGATATCTAAAATGTGATATATTGTCCAGCTATATTCATAAGGCATTTAGTTTTAGCTGATGTTTAATTAAGGACAAATGTGATGCATTGTCTCATGCACCAGAACCAAACCAAAAGTATGATAAAGCAGGGGATCTCAAACCTTTCAGCCGTGCAACCATCTCGCGACCTCCATAGCAAAAAAATGTAATAATTTTGTAATAATTTTAAGTCACAAAGCCATTTAAATTAGGTTAAATTTTGTTTATTTTGATAATGTATTGCTTCATATGACCCCAATCCTCAAAAAATGATTAAATGCCAAGTTATAATTGTAATACATTTTGAAATCATCTCGCAACCCCCAGATTTTGCTTCGCGATCCCCTGAGCACACAATAAAGCACACAGGACAATCATGTGTTTCCCACATCAGGAATAGAGTCACCGTTGTAGGTACTGGCTGCAAAAAAGGCAACATGTGAAAATAATAGAGCTATCTTCTCTGATATGCTAATTCTGCAGAAATGCCTGTAACATGTCAAATCTAGGACAGTGTTTTCTGGAGCTCAGAGGGGAATGTAAACGTAATTATTTCTCACAGACAGAAGTCCAGCTGTGTTTTTGATGAGCAAGCGATATTAGAACAGGATTAATGACTCAAAGAACTAAATTTTGCTGAACATGTGCTCCTTAGAACTAATATTTATTTTAGTTTGTTCAGTTTGTTTTCTTAGATACAAGGAAATAAAAGCATTAACCTACGCAAAAGAGAAAAGCTTTTTGTGCCAGATTAGTGCAGTTACTCTAAAGTTTTCTCCTGATTTTGTTGCATTCCGAGCCGACTCATCAGTAAAGTTCCGTCACTGCCTGATCCGCAGTCTGAAGCCCAAACTCCTTGTATGTTGCACATCCTGCTCAGTGTCCTTCAAAGCACCTCTGGGTTACATTTCACCTCCCCAACCGTTTTCCTCTGCCTCTTCTTATTGATCGAAACTAGATCCGGAGCTCCATGCCGCGGTAACATGAGCAGGCTGATGTACTGTCCCACACCAGCTCGCTCCAGAAGGGGAGGGAGGATGAGGATGAGAGGAGGAAGGATGGGGGAGAAGTGCCAGAACTGCCCCAGGACAGAGCGACTACAGGTGAAGGGTGTTTGCCCCGGGACCAGTTCTAAACAAAGGAGTGAACTATAAGAGAGGCAGTGTCAATGAGCCGTAAAAAGCAGAGATAGCTGAGTTTTGTGAGAGAAGATCAGATACAGAGACAGCTATAGATGTCATTCTCTAAAGTAGTTTGTTTTATTGTGTAGCTGACACTGCAGGCACATTTTCTGTGTTTTATTAGAAGTGTATAATCAGTCTTTAAGTAAGCATTCATGTACAGAACAATGTTTTGTAGGATTGTACAACAGAATTAGTTGTTTCCATTTCATTTGAGCTTTTAATCTGGTTCTAAAATTGCACTGTTGGACCTTTGTTTGGGAGACACTTTTCTTTCTCTCTGAGCCTCACAAAACACTCCTCTGAAAGTCCCAGTTTTGAGATGAACATTTCTGCAGCATTAGCGTATTAGACATATTGCAGCCAGATGAAGCTCCAGAAAACTCCTGATGTGGGAAACACATGCCTGCCATGTGCTTTAATACATTTTTTAAGACTGTCACACTGAAAGTTCTCCAGACAAGACCTGTGCAAGGAATACATTATATTTGTTGTTGAAGTCAAGTCAGCATGCAAAACACATGATTTATGCTTACTTTATTAGACATTTTAGACAATTGCATGTTTTGATTTTTAGCTTACCTTTTTATTTAGTTTTATCATCCTTCAGTATTCTCTGTGGCACCTCAGCACCAATGTAAGTTTCTAGTGAATTTTGGCATCATTTTCACTAAAGTTTATGCAGATAAATAAGACAATACCATGTTGTTTTGCAATAATGTGCATTTTTCACAAACAGAGGTGGAAGTTATGGGAAAAATGTATTTCACAATTTCTTTAAAAGCCAGAACATGATTTTGATTCCAGTGCAAGTCTACTAAGTATATTTTGTGTTTGTGTATGCAGTAAATGCAGCTTTTTCTCTTTGTCACTCAGAGCCTTACAGAAGCTGACCAACAGGTTGTGTTCTCAGAGATCACAACAATCTACAGGCCAATGATATTTAACACAGATGTGATGAACATTTTCATTATTTCATAAGAAAAACTGTCTTTGTCCAGCATATGACCACCACAGAATGAACTCACAATTCCATATTTATCACCACAGCTCAGCCACAGCATACAATGTTATGAAGACAATGTTGTCTCTGAAAGAATGTTTTTTTGTTTGTTTTGTTTTTGTTTTTTGAAGCAAATTGCAAGTAAATACAAACTAGTGGGCGGGGATAGGTGGTAGGGGAAAACAGAGCTTTACTGAGCACTCAAGCATCATCTGCCACAATAATTTTTCTTCTACTGATGGATCTCATTTTTTTAATTTAATTTTATGTCGTCTCTTTTCAAAAACATAATAAAAAGGGCTTTTGGTAATGAACATGAACTATACAGTGTAACACAGAAACATTTCACTTTATAATAACTACATTTTCATTCACCACAGTAAAACATGAATGAAGCCTTAATTATTTATAAACAAATGAATGAAAAAGTTGCAGCAGCTACTTACTTAAAGGTGCACTGTGTGATGTTTTGACCAAAAATGGATTTCAACAAAAACTTTTTTTTTTGGTCATTTGTATGTCTTTGTAGCTTTAAGTAAATAATAAAATCTGTGTTTTTATTTATTCCCATTGAGAATTTCTCAAAGTATAGTTTTAACTTTCTATTTATTTTGAAGTGTGTTGTTGACTTTCACCTACACAGTTCACCTTTAAGGAGTTTAGTAGGATTTTGGGTTGGAGAATTGGGTTCATATGTAAATATAGTTTCATCTGTTAATTAATCATTTATTCATAGAGAACTAAGTCGTTATTAAGACTTTATTAGGACTTATTAAGGCAACACAGTCTCCAAGAAAGAGTATATACAATGATATCTCAAAAACGTACAACAAGCATGTCTTCACACCTTTTTTTTTTTTTTTTTTTTTTTTACGTCATTATGTTACAAAAAGCCAAAACGTAAAATAACCACAGCCTTTGGTTGAACCCACGTGGCATTTTCTTTGGGATTAACAGGTAAATCTTAACCTACTCCCAAGCCCTAGACCTAAACGTACCCATTCTGTTGTATATATAATAATAATATATATATATAATTTGGATGTACAGTAGTTATTATAAAGAGTTAGCAACATCTCTTCTTCAATTCACGTTTTTGCAGACAGAGGATGCTGTGCAGCTCTCAAATCCAAAACACAACCAAATATTTGACAATATGACATGACTCCATTTTGATCTTCTCATCTTTCAATTAACCACCCAGGCTAAAACTCAAACATGAATCAATCCAAGCACAACTTTGACTAAATGAATGATGAGAGATAACAAAATGTGCTTTCGTCATCACTTCCACAGTGATGAGAATATCTTAAAACAGCAAAACGTTTAGAATAAAGTTTATCAAGACACATCCAGACAAGCTAAACTTTCTCCTCGATCTCTCACTTTAAACCGAGGCCTTAGGTGTTCTTGGACTGGCAACAACTACAACAACAACGTGCCCTCAATTTATAAATGCAAATGAGCAGTCAAGCTGTTTCGCCCGAGAAATAAAATTACCCAAACTGTCCAATGCATTTTATCAAGTTAGCAGCTTGTGTCTGCTGGTGTTTATAATCCTAATGAAGCAATTTGTTTAGATGAGTTTCTGATTAGTGAACGCTAATAAGGACAGGCTGCTCCAAACTTGCAATAACCCAGTTCAAATCAAACGCCCGAGTGTCTGTTTACCCGGGACAGTCCCAGAACTGAGCGATGTGTCCCGTGTCCCAGCAGGACTAAACAGAACCACTCATTTGTCCCAGTTTTGACCACTCTGATATGCATAAACAAATAAGAGGAAGGGAATATGACACAAAATCAAATCTAGGCAAGTTAAAAATTCTGTAATGAAGAACATATTATCTTGAGTTGAACAGATTTCACTTGTCAAGTAAAATTATCTGCCCCTAGGTTAAGACTTTCTTATTTTAAAATCTTGTTTTACTTCACATATTAAAAATAACTCTTTTAGCTTATTGTAAATAAAGAAACTGTACTGTATGTCACCTGTATTAAGGCAAGACACTGCATGTGATAGAAAAACACTACATTTACAGCTATCAGTGTGACACTTCTGCTGTATTTTGCTCATAAATCTCAGAAGTAATGTATTATTGAGAGACTGATTCTGTCATATCGAATCATCAGTTATTGGTTTTATTTGTTTGGAGGTTTGAATCAAAAGATCAATAGTCATTTTTTGTCTGTAAAAACTTGTAGCTTGGAGCAAAAGCCAAACTTTGAGGCAGAATATTGGTATAAATGATAGTTTGTGTAATTTAAGCTCATAAATCATTACTTAAGCAATTTGTATTATGTTTTTGGAAAGCTCACAAACTCAAGTCAAAAATTGAGATAAAATCATCATGATTTAGTTTTTTTTTTTTCAGATTGCCCAGCACTTATTGCAAGTTTGTTATGTTTTCAGAAAGAAATAAAGCTTTTTATGTGAAACAAAATGGCCAGAATTGCACTTTACAGGTTCTGCAACTCATTAAAGTAGTTTCTACACCAAACTTTACTGTCTTGGACTGAAGGTTTTTACTGACAGGTTTTGGGTGTCTTCTTTATTTTTGACTAAACTGTCTTGACTGAAATGTCACATTTTTTAGATTTAAAACTTTAATAAAAACAAATCCTTCTGGAAAAACATTCAAAGTCTTGTTCAGTCCAAGACTGTAAAGTTTGGAGTCTTTTAGAGGCTGATGCTGACATCCCCAAGAGCAAAGATGCATTTTGAGAAAATAGACGTTAAAGTGACATTGTTCAATAGAACTCTGTGAATGAAGAGATTCATATCAATAATAAATCATTTGTAAGAATAGATTTGTTGTTTTCACTTGAAAGCCTTAATACTGAGAGAACAAACTGACCAAAAAACTGAAAATGGAAAGAAAGAGTGTCTCCCCTCAGCATATGAGAAAAAATATAACTTTTAAATCAAAGTAGGCAATTGTGTGTCACCTGAATTAAGAAAAAAATATCTTGATCTTGATTGACAGATAATCTTAGTTGACAAGTGACATCTACAAGATCAATACTTAGCTTGCCTTGCCATTATTTTTTGTAGTGTTGCACAAAAATCCACTAACCCTCTCTCTGAAACATCTATCCAGACAATCAAGGAACTAAAACATGTGCACAATGATGCACTTTTTGACCCTGTTGGTCTAAAATGTCCAAAACCCAGTGACACTCCGAGCAGAGCCTAAAGGTGACGAAGGAAGCATATGGTCAAACAAAGCACTTTCTAATGGTGTATTAAATATCCTCAGACATGCACTTCTGGTCCTCCGCGTCCAGCTACTAAAAGCCAATAATGCATTGCGCTTCTTCCTGTCTGCGCCCTGTGGGACCGGCGTGATGGATCCGATCAATTAGAAGCTCTTTTCTGAAGCCTGCTTTGAAGCTGCGTCATCGGCCAAGAAGAAGAAGAACGAAACAAGAACCAGAAGTGTTTTAAGTCCATTCACAAACAAAACACGCAGCGGGGAGGGAAAGTGCGTGTACGTGTGTGTGCGTGCGTGTGAGTGCGTGGAGAATGCGTGCACAACAAGTTTGCCCAAATGGAACACATGTACTCACCATTCCGACTTTGCGTATTTCCGAAAAGCCTGTTTGGACAAGTCCTGCTGCGTCTGGGGCTCCGCGGAGATGCCCTGAGCTCGGCGCGTTCTCGGCGCGATAAGTTGCTGAGCGCAGGGTAGAACCGACTGACATTTGTGTAGTTTCCTCTTTAGTTCCTGGATCTCGTCGTCCCTGTCCGCCAAGCGCCTCTCCAAGTCCCGTATCCTCTCCTCTTTGAGCAGCAGGATCTTGGCGAAGTCCTCCTCCAGATCGCTCATGTTGGCGGAGAAAACTTTGCGCGTGACAGAAGATACGACTCGTTGTTTTATCTCCCCCAACGCAGTCTGCTGGAATAGAGGCTCTCAAATCTCGCGCACGAGGATGGGAAGCGGTGATGGAGCGAGCGATGATCTCGTTTTCGTGTTTATTCGCGTCCGGAGCAGCTCAGAGCGGGCAGAGCATGCTAGAGCAGCGGCAGCAAACCCCCCGGGAGCAGCTGATGAGTCTTCATTGAGAAACCAATTACAGCTCCTTACTTACGCCCTCCCCTCCTTTTCTCTGGACGCACGCACGCACGCAGCAGGCACGTTCACGCACGAGCCCGGCCGGACAACTCACAACACGCGCTACTTGACGATACAGATGCTATTTCTGACTCCGCTCCCGCTGCTGCTGCTGCTGCTGTCAAAGATCTGTTTGTGTGAGTAGCTCAGGCTCGGCTCCACACCCTGTCCTGTCCTGTGCTGTCTGTCCTGCGCTGACCCGGGACTCACCGGTGTCCTGCGGAGAGGCGAGGCAACATGACGGAGACACACATGTTCAGTGCGTGTGCGTGCTCGTACGTACGGAGAGAATGAGCCACAAGTCTTTTTAATTCAGAACTTTTTATTTCAGACATATAAATACACTGAATAGACTATAGACTTGTCCAATGTCCTTAGAATGTTTTATTATTTCATTTTTTCCAAGATGCATTTTTCCTGCAACACAAATTTCATATAACATAAGAAATATACATATGCCAAGTTTATATTTGTAAATCACGTTTTATTTCAAGATTTTTAATATTGAAAATACTGTATATTCTAAACTAGTGCTAATTTAGTGCATATCTATGTTTTATTTTGACACATGCCTAGTTTGCAAGGCTTCTTAAAGGTCCACTGCAACATTTTAGCCAGGGTAGAGTTTAATAAAACATGCTCATTGGTGTGCCTCCTGATTCCATGTGAATGTGATGATAAGGTAAAACTATTCCACATAATGGCTTTAAACTGATCTATGATGAATATTCTCCAAAAGTATGGTTTTAACTTTCTATTTCAATAAGATTATGCAGCTACAGAGAGTTACATTAAGTGTTACATTAAGAAGTTATTTGATTTACGGCACTGACAAAAAACTTCTAGTCCTGGGGTCTGCAACCTGCGGCTCAAGGGCCACATGTGGCTCTTTAAAGACTCCAGAGCGGTTCTTTGGACTCTGATTGAGAGTAAGAAATTACACTAGAGTTAAGTTACGAGTAAAAGAAAGAACATTGTTTGGTATTAATGAGTGTGAATGTGACACTTGTGTATTGGGGGCCCCACAAGTGCTCTTCTTAATGGCTATCAGCTCTCACATTGTGATCATTGCATGATAAACTGTACAAATACATGTGACACAAGAACAGGGTCGATGAAGGGAAACTCAGGGTTTTGGGCCCCTAACAACACGGTACAATGTTAAACATTCCAATCTTGGACAATCTCATCTCCCCAGACCAAGACTTCTAAGAATATGTACAGTTATTATGGAGTTTGTTGACTTTTTTATAATTATCATTTTCTATGTTACAGAAAGTGGCAGATTGTTTTCTCAAGCATTTTCAGATACTACTTTGTAAATGTGTGTATACTAATCTTGTTTTTTTAACAGTTGCAGCTTTCTGATTTTAATGTTCACCCCTGCTCCATTAAATGTTTAGTTTTCTAATTTTAAGTGAGTGTCTTTTGCAGAGTACTTTCACCAAACTTTGCAATCCTGGATTACACAAGACTTTGGAGATTTACAGAAGGGTTGCATCACTTATTAAATTACAAAAAAATAAAATAAATAATTAAAATGTAGGCCTAGTGATAATTGTTAGATTCAGTTTACCCAGAAAGTAAACTGTTTCAAATGCTCAAACTTTGGATTTAGTAGCCTATAGATCAATACAATGTGTAAACTATTGTTATTAGTTTTCCATTCCTATGCATAAACAACACATGATACAAAATGCATAATGCTCTGTCCTCCAGGCTTATTTACGTGATCAAACTACAGAAGAAGTTTTACATTAACAGTTTGGATTTAGATTTAGATAAATGTTTTACTGTCAGAGTCTCCTCTTAACTTAATGAACTAGACTTTGTGCTGAAAAGGGGCATGGACTGTATAAGGAGTTTGATGTGTAATCCTTTAATAAATGTTCATAAAAACTGAAGAGGTGGTGCCAGATGATTGATCATTAAAAGTGATTAAGTGCAGGACATAAGTGAGAATGGACAGGCTTATAACTGCAGGTCATCAGAAGCTCCTTACAAATTTAACAGCAGACATGGGCAATAATAAGACATTTTAAGGCAATACCATTTTATTCATTTATTTACTTCTCTTTAGTCCTAGAGTAACTTCAAAGTTTTTCTCAAAATACACTTTCCTTCACAAGTGTCGTCAACATCAGCCTCTAAAGCAGCTCCATACCAGACGTTAGTGTTTATGACGGAATAAGATTGTGAACGTTTTTACAGAAGGATTTAAATATCTAATTTAAAGCCTGATTTATTAGCTTTCATTCTAAAAAATGTGTTAAAAGTTTTAGGCAAATTTCAGTAAAAATAAAATTTAGTTTCAAATAAAAAATAAACTGGGAATCTAATATGTCAACAAAATGAATCAAACTTACACTTGGCTCTGATCCTGTTATGTGCAGTTTTAGATTTTATTTCATTTCATTTCATTTTGGTTTATTTTGTTCACATAAAATGCCTAATTTCTAAAACAACCATGATAAAAAAATGCATTTTCTTACAATGTCAAACTTCAAGTTTCACATAGTTATACTTTTTTTTTCCCTAATCACTTGCAGTGTCTCGCCTTAAAGTGTGTTTAGTATTAAATTGTTACTGATTCTTCCCCTCAAAGAGAGCTTTGTTTGGGTATCTACTAGAAGGTTGGGACCCCTGTATTATATAAAGTCTTTATACATTTTCATAATAATTTTTAAAGTCATTGAATAAATAGGGCTGAGTAGTGATTAAGGTTAGGAACAAGAATAAAGCTGGAGTGTCTTTCACGCTGCAGATTTAGGTTTCAAATCTGGCAACTTCCTCATAAATCCTCTGACTTATGGTTAATATCCACATGTATTCAATTATTGTCTATAAACTTTTAAAAACAAAGTGAAACTGTTGAGGGCCACCCAAGCTCAGCCAATCAGAGCGCTGCATTCTGATCCTAATCAGAAATAAAATTCTTTGTCATTCAATTCTGACAGAACTTAATGGTCCCATTTTTCACATAAAGCTGAATTCATCATACCTTTAGTGAACACAAAATGTGCTAATTTACAACCAAAAACCTGATCTACCACAACTTTATGATACCTTGGTACACTTTTATTGTCCAAAAAGTAAACTGTCCTCTCACTCCTCTGCATTTGAGCTTCCATTCTTCTGGAGCATCTCCTCAGGAACAGTGAGCACCACAGGGAAGTCTTCTGTGTTCATCTCTAGACCTTATTCTGAAGGTTTTGTTTGTTAGAAGCAACAGGAGAGGCTGAAGAAAAACTACTCATACAAGGAAGAAACATGCAAACTGGAAGTTTTGTCAATAGGACAAACTATTGACAAGCTTTCCGTTTGCACAGCTTGACTTTCTGAAAGCTTCATGGACGATTTGAGAAAGGGGTTGTTGCAAAACTGATGATCCGAGACTTTGTTGGAATCTTGTGACCAAACACACACGACCCCTGGGAATACAGCTGTCCTTATGAACATCAGTGTGGTCACATCTTGCTGCCAGATACCACAGCCTGCCTTTAAGAGACCAGGTTTGGACTCAAGAGGACGGTCCAGAGGTGAGGAGAGTCACACAAGTCTGACCTGTTTGGGTTTAGGTGATATTTACACTGCATGCTCTCCTTTCACTTTTATCAGAGAAAGTCTTTTCCATAAGAGGTCCTTTCTTTAATGTAACTACAGGTAAATGTCTCTAATGGTATGACTAATAATACCTGGTCAAAGTGATTAAGTGTTGTCATAAGTGAGGATATGAACAGGTTTATAACTGCAAATGGTATGAGTAATGGTCTTACTGAGGTGCTTTGAGAGGCGTGTCAAAACTGTAGTTATTTTCAAGCATATTTTCATTATCGTTATTATTAGCACTCAGTATTCTTTTTCATCCAAATTGGAAAAGAATGATGTAGTGTCCCCAGTCATTTTTCTATTCCTTACATGTAGCATTCAAGCTAAAACTACAGTCACGTTTCAATTGGACACTTTTGACGGTTACCAATAGAACATTTTAAAGTGGTTCTTTTCATGGTTGGATTAAGTCTTTCTGCTGGTGTTACTCATGGGACATTATGCAGGACAAACCATGACTCCTCTAAATCTAAAGCATTCCTAAATGATTTTCTTTTTAACCATGACGTCAATCTCAGCAGTTTGCAAAAAACCATTAAGTGATTCCAAGCTTGGCACTGCGAGACGTGGCCCTATCTAAAAGTAAACAAGAAACTTCTTCTGGTTTATAGTGAGCATTCCACATACGCTGGGTTATGATTATGACGATACATAAAGCTCTGTTTTAACTTACAGTATACAGTATGTGTAATGCATTGGGTATTAATACTAGAAATATTTTAACTCTTAATTAATGCAAGTGCCATACACAGATAACAAAAACGCATGGCACCACTTGCTTTGTTTTGATCAGTCAAACAATTGACTCTGTGCAAAGAACTTGTTTGTTTTACTTAAGACAGGGATGGAACAATGATTTTAGATTGGTTTTCTCAATAAAATGTTAAAAGGAGAAAATCAGGAGAATACTTCACCTAAAGACCAAAGTGTGTTTTTAAAAGGATGCCTTTGTTTGTCAGTGCTAAAGCTAAACCTTTACAATTTGCAAATTAACACCTGATATGCACAGTCCATTCAACCTGAAGCGAATAAAGCTGCATTTGGTGTCATTGCAGAAAGCTGAATGTTAACGAATGAGTCCGTATTTACCTGTGAAGTTAAATGTTGTTTCATAACTGTCAAAGGCCAGCAAAAGTTGAGCTGTGTCCGCGTGCTAACAAGAGCTAACCCAGGCTAAAAACAGTGCAAATTGTTAGAAATAGACAATACAATAGACACAGTTGTCAAGACGTCATATTTGGGGGCGTGGCTTGCCGTGGGGTAAATTTGTGGTTAAAAATCCATAAGAATCCATTGAGAACTGCAACTTTTTGGCTCTGTTAGGACATTTCTGTCTATTTACTGTAAGTGAATTTTGAACACAAATATTTCAGGTCGAGTCACATTTAGGTCTTAATATTTGTTGTTGAAATGGGGTTATCTCAGAAAAGTAAACAGGCGGTCCTAGCATCACGTTAACATCTAACTAGCATTTAACCCGCAGCTGCTGTTAACATTGTTGTATATATTTACATAGTTAGACCGTTAGCTCACGTTATTCATCTCCATGTCTTCGTATCTATATTTGACACAGTATATTTCATTAACTCCACATCTGCTGTTGTAGTTGTTGATCAGTGAGTGATAATGTTGTTGTTCTGATTCACTGTTAACGTTAAATTTCTCTCTCCGAGGTCCGTTAGTGGGCGTTCCCTCAGTTGCAGACTGTATCTGCACACACATTTCATGTGAAATATTCCAAATTTAGCTCACATTTGTTTTGTGTGAGATGTTACTTGCACATTTTACAAAGTAAAGTGGAAAAATATCATTAAAAAAGTACACTTTTGTCAGTTTATACTGTAAAAGTAATCTGATGCATCAACTGTCATCGTCTGACATCATACTTTTGTACTTTAACCAATCCTGGACACACCAGTGTAGTCCAGGAAGCACAACCAGATTCACTGAAATGCGTGATGTACCAATTTCCGTTTGCTCTGTTCATTTCTATGGTGGATGTAAAAAGAATATATTAATGAATATTTATGAAATCCTAACCTTAACCAGCTCCAAGCTCAGACCTAAACTTAGCCGTTAAACCCAAAGGAAATGCCTTCGAGAAAATACGTGTCAATAAGACGCTAAGAAAAAGGAGTCGAAACAACCTCATTATACACACCTTATAGACGCCAATAGCAATTCTGCACCAAGCTGTTTCAGCCTCTTTCTTTTCAGACTTCAGATTCTCTGCTTGAAAAATACAACACACAACTCCGTACCAGTAGTTTTATAAACAAAATCGAGAAATATTCTTGATTCTCCAGGTGACATGTGATTCCCTGAAAAACTTCGGCACCTAAAAGGTTAACATGTTGTTGTATAGATATGCATTCCTGCAAGGACGTGCTGGTCAGCGATAGTTACATTTCGAGGTCAAAGGAGGAGACCACATACTGTCTGCTCCCTCAGCTGTGGTTGGTTCTGACAAATATACTCCTTTATCTGTGTTTGCTGATTGGCCAATTGTACTTCCTGGTTTTCGAGAACCGCCTACAGTTCTGCGATACCTGATCTAAAGTAGCCGGAGCGAAATGAAACTGAGCAGAGTTGAAAAAAAAAAACTAAATATGCTAGAATTTTGTGTTAAACATTTGTCAGTGATTTGTCAGAAAAAAAAATGCAACTCCAAGTCTGTTTTGACAAAGAAATTGCAATAAAACTATTCTTTTGGATTGTCCCATTCTAGACAAAGCAATATCTCCTCAGTTTGGAGAGGAGCAGATGGCAGACCCTGAATAGCAAAGTTACACACTCAGTCTTTAAATAATCCTCCATCAAATAATTATATCTTTTACTCTGCGTCCAGCTGTATTCTTCTGTTCTGTTCAGTCATTGCCCTCTGAAAACTCCACCGAGACCACATTAACCCCTTCATCCTGCAATGTCGACTATCTTCTGTGACAGTTCAAAATAATTAGCCATTTAAATTTCCCCGACACATCTCACCATGTTGCTCCCGAACGCGTGACTCTGAGGACAAGAATAGCCTGGCGCACTCTGCTTCGTCTCACTCACCTCTGCTGTCAGATTAACACCTCAACATCGCTATGCACCACTTTCCCCGTATCTCACATTTGTTTCAACTCTTTCATTGATAAAACCCACAACGATTCATTTCAAAAACTTCTTCTATAGCCGTGGCTTTAGCAGCTCGTTATTATTCCGAACGGTTCTTATTAGGGCCGTAAAGAGCAAGTCTATTTGTTCAGATTATCCTATGGAGAGTATTGCCATGGTTGTAAAGCCCTGTTTGAGAAGCAGAAGTCACGCCTGGCTTGCTAATCGCCGGCTAATGTTATCTGCTATGGATCCTTTTACTGTTTGAATGGATGCTATGGCTAACTGTGCACTGAATTGTGTGGTAAATAAATACTAGAGGTAGGAATTAGCATCATTAAGTGTTGCCAATTAGCATCAACCTCATTAAGACTGTTTTGGTGAGAGACTGAAAGAGGAATGTGCAAACTATTATCAGACTATGTTTTGTAGTAATTGTTATAGAATGGATTGCAATGGGGCTCAACAATGTGAGCTGACCTAATAAACTCCTGATTCCCAAATGAGTTAGCACTGACCTGAGTAAACTGGTAAACTATACTAAAGCTGTTTTATTGATTGAACTTGAAGTTTTATGAGATTAAACTCATAATTTTACAAAAAAAAAATATAAGAGATTTTTTTCGACACTATTTATTTGCACTTTTATTCTGTCGAAGAAATGCATTTGCAATAATGAGAATTTCTTATGCCAATGTTGGCAGTCCATACTCAAACCCACTATTCTGGGTTTGAGTATGGCCCACCCCTGAGCTCGCAGTTAGTATTAAGATACGAGTAGTTAAGCCAGCGACAAGCCTCTGAACTGTTAGATCAAATATGTTGTGCTCCTGTGAGAGTTCAATAATGAATGTAATAATATTTTACATGTTCTCTCTGAAACACACTCATAAGACCAGTACAAATGTGAACAATGTTTTCAGATTTGTTTGGGTGCGAAAACTCAACAATGACTTCAGACGAGGCTCCTAATGTATTCCATGAGTTTGCACCAGTTGACAGTCTTTAAACCTGTGATTTCTGTGGGCTAATTAGCTAGCCACTAAAGGCTATAGGAACAATGAGGGATCGCGAACAAAAACAAATACATTGCCTCAGAGTCATGGAAGTACATGCCTGGAGTCTTTATACAATAAGCTTCTGTAGAAATCAGCACAAAATAATGCACACAGGTGCAGTTTACTGTGAGTCCAGTTCTCCACTTTGTTGATAATTAAGTAACACAATTTACACAAACATCTTAAGCAAAAGCGATTTGTATGCTCAAAGTTTTTTCCTGTGCACACAAGTTTTTTCCACCAAATATAGGTAAATATCAGCTCACTGAATATCGAAACATTTACTAACGTCACGCTAACATAACTGTACATGGATCTGGAGTTGCTTGCCATTTGATAAAGTTTTGCGATCTTTTTATGATAATGCACCTGCGTAGCTTGAAAAGCCTGGGACTGCCACGCTACTCAGGGCTCCAGTTTGAGCTCGCAGCCATCTGTTTACTAACAGTAAATGGGTCTAATGTAAATGCAACATATGCACAGAGGACAGTAGCAGCATGGATGAAGCCTTTTTCACATTTTTTTTATTATATACATGTATCTTGGCAGCACAGTTCTGCACCATTTTGACACTGACAGATGTAACAGATGCGTTTGTTTGTTGCTTGATGACTGCTGTATTCTTTTATTTTGCACTTCTGATTCTGCTATTTAGTGTGAAAATGAAACTGCTCAAATATAGTCATTATTGAGTATTTATTTTGAGTAAAGCAGGACTTGAGCTGTTAGTAAACTTTTTATTTTATTTCAGGTGAAAACTAGTAATCGTTGTCTCCTCTACATTACCGTTCGTCTGCTAACATCCAAGAAGAGTTTGGTCCTTAACTATATCAGTGGTTCTCAAACTTTTTCAGTCCCACTAAATCATAACCATAGCCATTTGCGACTCCCGAAACACAAAATGTACGCTACCTGCAAAGTGATAAAGTAGTCTTTAGTCTTATGTTTGATTTTAATTTGAAGACACAAGCCAATAAAATACATTTTCTAGGCCTGCACATAGGAACATAACACAACCTGGCAAAGCTTGTTGCACAAAGCGCTTCATAACACATGATAGTGAATAATTCAGTGACTCAGAATGAATTAAGTCAGAAAACTGGTGGACTGATGTAAAAAGTTTGAAAATTAAGTACACTCTTTCAGTTGTTTACATTTTAAGATTGCAATAATAAGATATAACACCTTTAATTGTAAAACTGCTGTGATCAGCATTAGATAGGCCTATGTGACAAGTACCTTTCGACCACTGCAAGCTGTTAAAAGGTAACTTTAGTTTTTAGGTTTTAAGACCGCTAAGTCAAGTATTAGCAAACTTAGTCTGTTTTATAAATGAATGACTCCAAGGAGAATTTGCATACAGTGATAATAAGCAGCAGAAATGAACGTCAAAGCTGCAGATCTGAGGGAGGCTTTTGTCCTGAGGGTTGTTACTCTCCTCAGAATGACGTCATCTGCTGCTTCTTTCCTTCTACAGAAGTCATCTTTATAGTTCATTATCATCTGTGTTGTGGGTAGCTAATTACAACCTACTGCAAAAGGAATTCTTTAGAGATTATGAGTTTACAAATTCACAGAAATCCATCTTGTTTGGCTCAGATGATTCACTTGAATTCAACAGGCTGACTGCAGGGCATGGTTGCAATGTGGCGAAGAGGACTGTTTAACAAAACAACACAAACAGGGTAAAGCTGAGGTCAACAAGAGCAGGGAGGGAAACTTTGCTTAGATATTCATGCTTAAGACTAAGAGAAAAACAAAGAATAATTTTGTTTCTCCTCGACAAAAAAGTATTCATCCCAGATTTACTGTATATGTAGAACTTGACTCACACATACTCAGCATTTCTACACTTCACAAAACTAAACAGTGAGCTACTGTCAAACTCTCTGAAACACTTTTGAGACAGCTGCAAAAACTATCTAGTCTAGTTAAAAAGCACAGCTTGTTCTCCTTAAAGCTCGGATACCTGATTTTCAGACCACAAAATCAGAAATAGGAATTAAAATAGTTTGTTGTTCTCACAAACCTTTCAACACTGAGTTAATTTCCAAAGATCAGTTTCACTTTGATCAAAGATCAAAGTGAAACTGGAGTGGACCACCCAAGCACAGCCAATCAGAATGCTGTTTTCACTCCTTCATAAGAACTAAAAATATTATTATCTTTTTCAGACAGTGCACAACAAAGTGATAATTTGCATTATGCTATATTTGGTGGAAAAGAGTAATTTTTATTATTTACACAAAAAAGTTGGGTACTGCAGCTTTAAAGGAACCATATGTAAGATGCACAACTAGTGGCTTAACAACAGTATTACAATCACAGATGGACTTGGAATGACAGAGTGTGAAATGGCCCATACATTGAGATAGGAAGCTGCTGATCAATCAGGATCAAGATTTGCTATGAATCATGGGTAATAGCCAGAAGGTCACTTTCTCAGACACCTGACACTTTGTCATGGTTTGCTTCCAAGATTTACATTTTAATACCCTGTGTATGGAGCCCAACAAGAACTGTATGAAAACCAGTGCATGAGTCTATCACAGACACGTGTGTCTCTGTAATGGTGCAACATCAGTTCAAACTTAAACATGTTCCTGTTCTAAGAAACTAAACTGGCAACCCAAATGAGAGAGTCATGTGATGCTCATTCTTCTTTCTGATTGGATAACCATTGAGATTGAGAACCCAAACACTAAATGTAAACATTAACAAAGGAACATCATGTCCATTGCTTTTTAAAATAAGAACAACTCAGCTTTACAATTACTTTCAGTAAAAAGAATAGTATACTTGGATATATAGAGGTTATGTTTATGAAATCTGAAATCAAAATCTTACATACAGTTCCTTTAAGATAAAACAAAAATTACTTTTTGCTCTTAAAGAAAGAAAAACAAATCTCATGTCACCTGAATCAAGAAAAATTGGCAGAAAATTATAGCCAGGCTGACTTCACCTCGTGCCTCCACTCAATTTAATTTCACTCCAGCTTCTAGTCCAGGTATCGCAGAACTGCAGACTGTTTACCAGGAAGTAAAATTAACCAACCAGTGAATAGAGACAAAGTGAAAATTGAGATAGCACACATATACGTACAATGTCCTCCACTGACCTTATGTCAACTTAGAATATGATATTGTTCCTTTTAATTTGTACGTTTACAGCACACAAATGGCACCAATCGCTGAAACATTTATTTACGCTGCTCTTCCTGTGTGCAGACAAGTCCCCTTTACCTTGGAACAAACGAACACCAATGGTGCAATGTTTCCACTAGATAATAAGATCATTTTCTTGCCAAGTAAAATCTGCTCAAAGAAGGATTACGTTCTTAATTCATTCAAGAAAGGCTTTACCTAGATATTAGTTTTTTGCATTACTGAAATGCCACACTTGTGAGGTGAGATGGATTATCTCAGCAAAAGAGAAGTGCTCACCAAAGTAGCCATATTGTGAACATTAGAGAACAATAGAACTACAGAGAAATGGGTTTTTAGAGTGAGCAAGTGTTGCAAGTACATTTCTGTCTAATGCTAATTTCACCACAGAAATTGATTGCTTTTTGACTCTACGCTTATTCTTTCCACAGTTATTGTGTCATTTACACTAGTATTTTACACTCCATAGTTTATATGTTATATAAGGGGTCGTGTCATCGCTGGTATCAATATACAAAACACTTGTGGATTAATTATGGATGCAGCAGGCGGCGTGTCCATTATGACAGAGGTAAATTAAGAATCACCTTTTGTTGGCCCTGTCCATCGTGGCAGATTCCCCACAAAGACGACACGCGCTCGACGAGGACAGGAAAAGAAAGCCCTATTGACATTGCATAAGAAGGACGCATTCATCTATTATCACAAAACACTAGTTAATATTCCATAGACACAGATATGTTTTCATCCAGGGCGCTTTATGCTAAATATTGTGTCGAGTTGAAGATGGAATAATTTGCTGTTGTTGTAAAAGATGGAAGAAAAATGTGTATTAATGACTGCTTTTAGAACCTTTTTATTGGATGAAGTTGCTTTAAAAGCCCAGCCAAGTCAGTTTTTCTTGACGTTTGAGCTCGCACACAATAAAAGCATGTCGAGATAATATCAAAATAATATTCTTTGATAAAGTGCCTGTTCAAATCAAGGAACATTTTGTACTTTCTTAGTTTCATAGAAAAATGTTTCAAATGGACTCAATTGGACCTTGTTTTGTATAAAAGGATTATGGAGATACGAGTGGATTCTTCAAAATGGCAGCTGTATCCAACATTTGCAAATCAGATTTTGTGACAAACAGTTGCAGTTGATATAACAATGCACAAGTTTTCATCAACAATTCTAACATGGCTTCCCTTTTGTGGTATGTTTGACCATTTTGAAAACCAGTGACGATTTGTTGCCCTTGATTAATTGTGTGTGTGCTATACTCTTCCTTCCTTCTTTCTTCGCTCCCCCAGAGTGATCCTCATGGATCTATTAAGGCAGGCAGACACTGAGCGATGTTTTCAGTCTTGGATATGCAGCACCTGCTCAGACTGTACGAGTGAATCACTAGGATCAAAGGTTAGCAGGTCACGATTCATGTCCTCACACTACACAGCCGGATGGTCTTATGCGATCTGAGTCTCACACTGTACGTCAGTATGTCAGACTCCTGTATCCGAAGTGGAGATGCCCCGTGTTTAACAACAAACATTGTTTGCGCATGGGCAGTGTGAGAGAGAGCATCAAATCAACTGCTTCTACAGTGCGATGTTCCCACAAGGAGCCACCAGGATTTCAAACAAGTTTGATTTTCTTGCGATCTTACGATTGTTGATCAAAAGCAGGTCATGAGGTGTTAATTGCTTCTCGTTACCCCATGTACACGGTGGACAACGCACGACGGAGCTGAATCTCATGTCGATCTCCAAAATTGTCTCATGAGTGAAAATCCAAAAAATCGCTTAGGGTTAGGGTTAGGATTAGGGCTGGGGTTAGAATAGGTAATATGGGTAGAATAGGTAATATGGGTAAGTTTATGACTTTGTGAAAAGTCGAGAGTTGCCAAATATGGATGTCCGGTCTGTATGGAGAGCTTTTTTGGCCTGTAGCGAGAACTGTGAGGGGCGAAAGAAGCCACGACGCCTCTCTGTTCGAATGGGCTGCAAAACTCTCGAATGTATAGCCTATTCTGGCCAAGTGCTAATGAGCGTTGCCACTGACTCAAAGTGGCGGCTATATTAAAACACTGTGTATGCTTCCCAAAGTTAGGAGTTTGCACGACTTAGATGTTACATGTGGAGCTGTTTACAGACCGGCATCACTGCTTCAAGCTTATCTTTCTATCTATGATTTGAACTGAATAGGATCATGTCAGACTCACCACCAGTAAGTGAGGCAATTTCAGGTTTCAAAGCAGGCCATCGTGTAAACAAGGCTTGTCCTATTATTTCTGTCCTCCGAAGCTTTTGTCTCCTCTCTGCAACTTCAAACACCATTTTCTCCGTCCTCTTGTGACTTTCAACCGTTGTCTGTGCTCACGGATGGACATCAAAGCTGGAATGAATAAAAAACCAGCAAAAGTCTCCACAAACACAAGTCCATGCTTGTAGATCTATATTTAATCTAAACTAGAGTTCCTAAACTTTCTGTTACATTATGTGGAGCAAGTAGCGAGGAAAGGGATGTTTGTATTGGATGTATGTATGTATTCGATGACATGAGCAACTCTATGTTCAAAACTGCAGAACTGATAAGCCATGCCTCTTTATTATGAAATTTAAATGTAACAAGCAGCAGATTTTAAGTTCTTCATTTCTATTGTTGGGGAACAGTGTTGCCAGATGTACGATAATTATCGTTTTTGTACGATATATTCACCTCCTGTACAATGTACGATCAACGATTTGTTTTGTAAAGCACTTTGAGTTGCTCTGAGTATGAATTGTGCTATACAAATAAATTTGCCTTGCCTTGCCTTGCCTAATTCTAAGTCACTGTGTAAATGTACGATAATTTTGAAGCGCCAGGTATTTTCTTCGTCTTGACTAACTTGAGCTCGCCTAAAAAACTGAAAAACTGATCCAGGATCAGCAAACACTTAACACAGCATGAGCTTTAGTGGTGTTCTGTGATATTATTGGTCAACAGCACCAATAGTTCCTCATGGCTGCGCGTCTGCGTCTGCCCCAATGTACTGAGACCCAACGTAAATACACAACCAGCTGCATGAGCAATTATGGAGACATCGATCAAGGGAAAGAGTGAGTGAATCAATGCTTTATTTTACTTATAAAAAAGTATGATTGAGTTCTATTCATATTATTTTTGGCTGTGAAGAGGAGAAAGCTTGCTGTGTGCAATGTATTGAACAGCAATGTTTTATTATTTCACCCTCCCAACTGAGCGGAACATATTTAAAAAATACATTTCATTGTCTAAAGAGGTCTTTATTTATTCTACAAATTGCTCTGGCCCGAAATAGAACACAGTTTGGATGTGTAGATATTTTTAGCAAAATACAATAATTTTGAGGCACTGGTACGATAATTCAACATTTCCCATTGGCAACACTGTTGGGGAATTCATTTATCACAATTTTGAATTTTTCTTTTCAGATTTGTGGCAAAAAAAAGTACAAGCAATTGAGCAAGAATAGGTGGAAATCAGGAATACAACTTTAAGTAAACTAGATAAACACGATTAGAACATAAAAACTCAAAAAGTGGATTTCATATACCATGTCGCCTTACACTACAAAAAATGAATTTCGAGACAAGTTAAAGTTGCTTGATTCTAGGATTTTAACCCTAGTTCGAGCATTTTGACTAATTTAACCTTAATATATTGTAGAAACATAGATTATTTCAAGCTGATTCAAAGACACGGCTTCTTATTTCAAGCCAAATTATTTGCCATTGGGTTAAGAAAACTGGTCTTACGCCATTAGCAATTTTTTGTTCTTATTTTAAGCCAAGTTCTTTTGTAACCAGTCTTTAAACCAGTGAAGTATTCTACATTACATACATCTTACCCAAAAACAGCTCAAATCTGGATTAATTCTGATTCCAAGTCATTTTAAGCAAGTCTAGATTTATAGTTTTTGCAGTGTAGGTATAGTCATCAACCATTTTGTTTCATCCTGCCTGCCATGCTTGTTTCTTGAGTTTACTTTTGGGTGATGAAAATTTTTGGTATCTCTGATAATGATGTGTAAGCATATGTCTGTGCTACCAGTACAACCTTATAGATAAAGCAATTTACAAAAAAACTGTATCTATGAAAAGGTTTTCAAATAGTCTTTAAAAGGAAAAACAGATCCGCAGTTTGCCAATAGGAGCCATTCTTTTGATAAAAAAATAAGAAATGGGATTAACATGTCTAAAATATGTCCCACCTTAACATTTGTATAAATTAGTATAGATATTTGCATTATGCGCATTCATACTTTGATGTCCACTGCACAGTACGGCTTCAGTTGCAGGTATACATCAGAATACTGCAATTACATGCCACAGTACTTTGAATATCCCAGTGTGAATAACCGTTTTTCATAGTCAGAAAACTTAAATCAGGATACGGTGTTTACACAGACACAAACTAAATCCTGATCACGGCTGAGATATTTAAACGTAAGTAAACACACTCCAATATTTAGAGTTAGTAGTACCAGCTAACCTAATCCATTTTTTTCTCCATTTGTCTCTTCATTCGTGTAGCTGAACTTAAGTTGTTATTACGAGTGGTCCGAAAGTGTGCAGGCTTATCTCATCGCGCTATTTCCGTGTTTACATAGTCTGAGTAATGCGGCACTACCAGTTTTAGCTTAAGCGCTGCATGGGTCATCTCCCCTGGATGTTGTGGCTTGGTAATGGACGCCAGTTAACCTTGTGGCCGTGCAGAGACTATGACTGCACGCAGACTGGCTCCGTCCATTCATAAACATTATCGAGCGCATTACAGTAGTACAGTATGACTCACAGGCGGATGTGTCAATGGGCTAAGGGGATAAAGGCGTTTAGAGTGGAGACTATAACAATTCAAGACACTTATAGGTTTTATTAGTCTTGACATGAAGAGTAAGATTATACGTATAACAACCAATTTGTATTTATTTGACAAACGCAAGGTTCATTCTAAAAGCAAACCAGTTAGCATTAGCCTCGCTAGTGTTAAATCCATCTGTTCTGGCTCCTGATTTTTTCTCCAACCCAGTTATGCCACACACCATTACTTTGCATTGGTGTTTATACTAGCAAAAGGTTATTATTTAAAACGTAGTTGCTTCAGAGATTCAGGTATGGTTAGAGTTACTATTAGGGTTATGCTTAAGTTAATTTGTTTAAAGTGCGTATGACAGGTTTGAAATTTTTCAAATTTGTATTTAGTTTGGTAGATTAATACCTGTTAGAATTATAAATGATAGTTTTACGTTTATCAAGAACAAGTTTGAGGAGAAAAATATGTTGAAAATACCAGGAAGTAGAGCAGAATTTTAAACTCATGACATCACACGAGGGAGTCGAGGACATTTTCAATTTTCTCACAAGAACTTTTTCATGGCTTTATAAACACACATTTAACAAAAAAAAAGTGACTTCTAGTATATTTTTATGGCTTGAGTAAAAAAAAAAAAAGTTACATTAAAGAGTTTTGCCCAATTTATTACATGGTTGCTAGGCAACTACCTAGCGTGATGTCATCATTGATGAACAGGAAGTACATTTTTATTGCTAAAAATTGGCCAAACTGGAATGAAATTTGAAAAATGTTTAGTAAAACCTTAAATATATTTATCTTAACTACATCTTTGTAAAATGAGTAGTTCAACCTGTCATGGACACTTTAAGTGTAAAGCATGCTAACCAGGGAAAGTCGTAACTGCGTAAAGACGCTGTTCAGGCTATTAACTTGGATATTTCCCACTTACAACTTGAAAAACAATTCCCTAAAAGTTGCTCATACTGGAAATTTCAAGTTGTGAAATCAGTAATGACTTACAGACTTACATCTTACAAAAGGTTGACTTTATTTGGAAGTTGCTTTGATATACTTGCTGTAAACATTAGTGGTAGTTTTACATGAATAAAGAACAAGTTATTTAAAAAAAAGTTTGAAAATAAATTGACAATAACAAGAAGCAGAGTAGAGTTTTAAACAGATGACATGGAGAGGATAACATTTTTACATTTTCTGCCAGTAAAAGCGTTGTGTGTGTTCTGATAAAAACTGTATCTATCAAATAAAATATTCTGTGTTGGCCCAGTGTACATCATGGTCGCTAAGCAAATTCCAACACAGTCTCTGAAGAAAACGTAGATATAGACCTACAATGAAATGTCAAAAACCTATGATAAGCACATTTTCATATCTTTTTTGTGTCAATATGTTACAAAACGGAAATGAATCACAAATTTAGTTGAACCTACTTGGCGACATTTTCTTTGGGTTTAATGAGTAAGCTTAGGCTTCAAGTTACTAAGATGGGTAAATTTTGCGCTGGGGCTTTGGATAGGTTAAGATTTGCCCATTAAACCTAAAGAAAATGTTGCCATGTTTGTTGCCAAAATTTTTGTAACATATTGACGTAGAAAATGCGTGAAAACGTGCTTAATGTACATTTTTGACATTTTATTGTATATCTACATTTCTTTGCCAACTGGGCAGACAAAATCCTCATTTATGATCAGGAACCTGACCCTTCCCACTCTGGACATGGACTATTTGAGTCACTCCCCCCGGATAGGAGGCTATGGTCCATTCCAAGGACTGTTTCTTACCCTTTGCTGTTGGACTTATGAACACTATGAAACAAGTTGGATTCTTGCATCCATTATATTGTCACTTTACACCTGTTACTTTATTCATGTCAACATCACCTGTCACTTTATTAATCATGTCAATACGACCTGTCACTTAAGCTAAATCAATATTCTGTCATTTTAATGGACATATCAGTACCATCTCATCACACTGACAGCTTGCACTGTTGTTCTGATACTTGTTCCTAGTTTGTGAATTTTGTTCAGTTTTAAATGTTTTACAACAATCACATGTTTTGCTCCCTTACCTAATGCATTCAAAGCCTTTGAAATATTCACTACAATGTGTTTTGCTGAGCTTTTCTCAAGTTTTAGAGCCAGTGTTGAACCGTGTCTTCATGCTAACGCCGGTTGACAAAATGCTAACATAAAGACCTTTTTAGTGGCTTGTGATTAGATGTCGACGCACAGTGTGAACTAATTTTCACCTAAATACAGTTGATACTTTGACAATATCTCTGTTCTCGTTAGCTTAACATTGTTAAAGAATGAATCTGAGTGATTTAAATTTTGCAAGACTCGGAAATCGGACTTTTCAAGATGAATAATTCAGACAACTTGGAGTCTAACCTTCTTATCTGAATAACCAGATGAGAAGGTGAGGTTTTCATGAATGCAGTAATGAAACATTAGACCCTAACATATTACCTTTCTCTAGCCTGCCGTTTAGTAATAACCACATCAGAATTTAAGATTAACCTAAACCAGATTAGCCAAAATACTTTTTGTCATTGCTATGTCTGCTTGAGATTATCCCGCAAGACAGACAATCTAATGTGTATAGCAGGAAGCACAACACTAAGAAATGACAGAATTGGGACGAGATTTTAAAAGAATTTGCACTAATTGTTTCAATTTAGAATTTTAACAAAGCAATTTACCCCCTTTCTCTTCCCCCTCTGCTGCTGCAGACAGACGCACACAGAGAAGAAAGAACACGTCTGTTTTACTTTTTAGATTTACATTTACATAGATATATTTGTCACATACAATGCTATAAACACATTATAACATGTAGTGAAATGTTCATGGAATCTTCCCTTTGTCGTAAAGGAAAATAAATGAAAAAACAGTCAAAAATGAATGAATGAATGAATGATTTTATTCGGACATACATGTAAAAAAAACAAAACAAACTGTGCAACATAAAATCAGTAGTCACAATACATGTGATATACAGTACTTTTTAGCAGGTTATAGATGCAATGGGGTCAAATATTTCCTTGTGGATCCATTTTAAATTATGTTTAAATGTAAAAACATTCCGTGTATATTTGACTGTATTTCTTTGCGCTAAACAATGTTTAGGACTAATTATCTTCATCAATATTTGTCCTATCAGAGTTTAGACTGTTTTCTGTCAATTCTGTGCTCTACATGTCTATATGTGGAGGAGACTTTTTACTACAGCTGCTCAAAGATACACAACTGAACCCTTTATGAACATTCCCAATACCATGAGACCATTCTTTACGAGTGCACACGGTGTCGTGACAATTTGATCTCGTGAGATCTCGTCCCATCCCTAGAGGAAGGTGAACAGTCAATGAATCTGGCTCTTTTGTTTGTCGAGGAGCTATTCTAGCCTATCAGATTTTTAAATTGTAGACGTACGTTACCCTACTCCTAATTTGACCACCCAACCTCCATTATTAAAATCTGTGGCATTGAATTAATGTCTTACCGTTTTGTGAAACATCTTTGGACAGTGAAAAGCCCGTGCCCTCCAGATTGCCTCTGGGGCGATCGAATTACAGAAGACAACAGGGCAGACATTAGTCACTGTTTTCCTGTAAGGCTCTCTCTCTCTCTCTCTCTCTCTCTCTCTGTCTCTCTCTCTCTGTGTTTCAGCGATAGATCGAGATAGAGAGGGGAGACAGCGGGCAGGGGAGCGAGCGCAGGGAGGGGGTGTCTTGGGTATACTCCGCAGACATATGCTTGCACATCATTACCACCCACTCACACACTTGCATACAAAGATTTATGTAACCATTCATAAAATCCCCAGCAGCAATGCCAGTAACAGCTTAGAGAAACATAGCAACCGAAGCCGTCCTGAGAAGTTCCAGTACGCTCCGGAACATGCCGTCGTCCTGTGGGAGCATGGGCGCGGGTATGAGGTCACCCTGTGCATTATTTTTGGGTAATAGAAAAGTTTGTTCTGACAGAAGCCTCAGAGTTTGATGAATAATGTTGTGCGAGCTGACGTTCGTTTGGCATTGTCCGTGAACTTATTATAGCTTCACTGTGAGAGTTACTATAAAGCACAATCGCCTTTTATAGATTTTCATAAAAGTTTGATAAAAGTCTGGATAAAAATGCGTCTGCTGGAAAAATGGAAGACAGCAGAGAGATACAAATTATTTTGACAGTTTTCTAATTTTAACTTAGTTTGGAAGATTCTTACCTGTTGTAAATATAAATGATTTAAGATTTAAAAAAAAGTTTGTGAAGAAAACTTTGAGAATATATTTAAAATAAGAGGAAGTAGAGTAGAGTTGTGGACTGATCACAATTTGGGAATTCACAATTACCGCGATAATTCATCTGGCTGGTCTATTTTTATGACCCTTAGCTTTATTTTAGTGCAATGACTAGTTCCATCTGTCACTTTCAAAGAGAGCAGTCACTCTGAAGCAAAGGTCAACTGTTTGTATTCTGCTCCCGACATGAAAGCAAAAATAGTGGTGATGAGTGTGCTATATATGTGACTAATCAATCTTCACCTGATAAATCAATACAGTTTATATTGCAGTAATCAATAGTCGTTTTTGCACTAGGACTAGTTTTCAGTTCTTAGTACTTTATTCAGTTCCAGTCCTGCTCACACAGAGGAGGAACTACCAGCCTGGTCTCATGGAAATATGTCTATACCACCCAATTTAAAACAGTGTGTCATCATGTGAACACAATTTCTATGATTTGCTTGTGTATTTCACGTGATGCTGCCCCTATGGTGGTTGTAAAGACTATATTAACAAAATCTTAGGCGCAGACCTGAATTACCCATTTTTGCAACGTCAGAACTAAACCTAGTCGTTAAGCCCAAATAAAACCTCCTGTGTGTCCTCAAGCAAAACATGTGTTTATAAAACAGGCGTGTATTGGACATGTCAGAAAATGAAAAAACGTCATTACGACACGTTTTGCATAGAGATGCAATCCATGAGGACATGTTGGAACTACAGCCTGGAGCCACACTTCAAGGACTTTTTCAGTTCCTGCTCTGGGGCAGGTCAAACAAACGTTGGATTGTGTAAAAAGTAGCACGCTATGACAAATTGCGTGTCATGACGATGCCCTCTGCCTGTTTTGGCATGCAATTACACGCCCGTTTTTTTCTGGCGTGGTCTGGACACGCCTAGTGGTTGAGACAAAGGAGATTAATGGCTGAGTTTAGGTCTGAAGTTGCGAAAATTTGTAAGGTTAGGTCTGAGGCTGGAGTTGGTTAAGGTTAGGATTAGGATTGTGTTAGTATTCATGAATAATAACATGTCTTAACATTCACCATAGAAATGAACTGGGACAGAAATGTGTGATGTACACGCGCACAAAATAGAAATGGCGTTCATATGAAACGCTGTTTCAAATTGTGTGGGTATTGACACGCTTATCTGTGAGAACAGGCTGAAACAGGACCACTAACTTTGTTGTTAAACATGTTTATACATTCTCACACTTACAAATCTTTCTTATCCTTAAGAGAAATTAGTTAGATGCTGTAGCTCCCACAATACAATACTTAATTAGTAAGTTGTTTATACAATTTGGAATACCTGTTGCCTGTGAATAAATGTGTTTTATTATTGTAAAAAAAAAAATTGTATGTGAAAGAAAAAACAAAATACTTTTGTTTCCTTAAGAACACTTAATTAATTCTCTAAATGTATCAGAATATACACATTCTACTGTTAAAGCCAGTTAGACCTTAGTACTTAGTACTTTAAACACTCACTGACTGATGATTCTCTAGAGATTGTGTTGCAGACTGGTGTTCTGAACAAAATCATACAATATATGGCTTATTTTTGAAGTAACTATTAATACTGACTCAAGAAAGCCCCAACCTGCTATTGTGAATAAACCTTGTAATAATCCCAAAGGAAAGTTATGTTACTAGAGCACAAAAGTCACGAGAACTGGACTGAAAAACAATGACCGTGTTTAGCCTTCACTCAGAGCAATAAAACTACATCTGGTCAAGGCCAAATGTGAACATGCAGTTTAAAAAGGAAGTATTCTCATGAGATTTATTTTTAAAATTACATATTTAAACTCTATTATTATTTTTGACAGTGTGTCTCTTGCCTATACTTGCCTACATGGATGATCCAAGCGCACACTTCTAATTGAACAGACTGTAAAGGTCGACCTGTAATCACGCCTGAATAATGCTGATTCGACCAGCACACTGCAGGTTCAGAAGAGTTCATGTGAGAAGTGCTGTTGTTATGTCCCCGTCCAGCTCCAGGTCGCTGTGGTGTCGAGGAAAATTAGACTTCTTATGGATTCTTTCCACAAAGCTGCAGCGCTCCCACACCTGCGTCATAGGCCAGTGTGATACATGCATTGATCCATAATGACTTTGTTCTTCTCCTGGGACCCACGTGAGGCCTGAACTGCACCGACTACATAATGTGGACATGTAGTGGAAGTGTATTGCCCAAAGATCAGATGAGTTTCTTGTCAATAAGACCATTGTAAATTACAGATATCACAACTGTCTACAGATCCATGAAACAAATCTATTGTTCAATTCAATTTGAGTTCAAAATATTTTTTCTTCTGAAGTTGATGGCTGTGTTACTTTTATAGAATGGGATTTCATAAGAACAGATTTTTTTTTCAATAGTTTCCATTTATTAGCCGAATAATATTGTAGCCTGCCCTGATGGGTTTAAACATCTTTATAACTAATCCTATTGCCTTTCTTCACTACAAAAAATGACTTCAAACTGAATAATTTTAGCTGCTTTCTATCTGGTCTATTATTCTAAGTATTATTGACCTGGAGAATGCTGTGATGTCTCCTCAAGATAACCAATAATGAGAAAACAACAGCTTCCATATCAGTATTGGTACTCTGTATCAGCGAGTACCATATCTATATTTGAAAATATTGTATTGGTGCACCACCAAGACAAGTCACAGGGAAAACTTTTTCAACACAATTTTCAATTTTCAAACTGGCTCATAAAAGTGATATGAATCTATAGTTTAGTCACAGAGTTCAATAGAACATTATGATTTTAAAGTCTGTTTTTTCCGCCAAAATGCATTTTCCTTCATTGGGTCATCAGTCTCACTCCCTAAATTAGCTCCACCCCAAGCTTTACAATCCTAACCTGGCCAGCCAGATGGTTTATCTCGCGATATTTGTGAATTCACAAACACGAGATAAACCATCTGACCTTTCTGCCGCCCGATTGGTTTGGGAGTCCGAACCAGCGGTGTTTCGGCGGGGTTAAGACGACTGTTAGCGCCTCGGTGCTAACCTACCCTACATTCACGCTAAACAAAGATGGCTGCTCTCGTGGATGTACGTGTTTGTGCTGCTTTTGATTCGGTTTTAGCAGAAATACAGGAGTAATTTCTTTTTGAAAGAAGAGCCGTATGTCTGCTGCGTACTTGTAAGGTAGGCCCCACACCCAATCACTAAACGCCCCGCCTTTTCTCGAACGCTTTGAGCAGTCAAGTCCCAGATGGATATAGTGAGAACTCAGATAGGAGCTCAACACATATCCATCTGGTGTGAGCCAGGTTATTACAATCCTGGACTGAACCAAATTTGAATTTTGAAAAGTTTTGAAAGTTTGTTAATATCTGACTAATTCCAAGCCTAATTTATTAATGGGTCAAGTTTGAATTTTTATGCAAATTTCCAGTCAGATATAGTTTACTCAAAAAGCTAAGTTATTTCAAATCCTCTGTAAACTTTTGGTTCTAATGTCTTCAAAATGAATAAATACATTTATGCCTGACTCTGTCAATTCTACCCAGTTAAAGCAGAACTAAGCAACATTTTTTACCTTGTTTTAAATGTCTGTGTAAGTCACTGAGATGATTGCGGCTTTCTCAGCTGCCATATGCTCCAAATACGGCAACTGCAACTTCTCTGTCTCACCCCCATCCCGACCCGAATTACTCTCCTCAAAAACTCAAGCTCTTTTTTTCTTCAATCCTAAAGTTAAAAAGATTGAGATAAGGCAACAAAACATTATTTGTTTGTTTTCTATATAAATGATGTTAAGTTTCATTTCTGTTTTCTTTATATCAAGTTTTTTATCTTTAGTTCAGGAGCAGAACATTTAAGCCCTTCCAGTGGCCACATTATTTAACCAAACTAGCCACAAACAACTCAACTATTTGTGTCTCAGAGCCTCTTCCACCCTCTCTTTTTAATTATTCTCTACTTATTTCTCTCCTCTTATCTCCTGAGTGAGTTTTGGGACCTGGGAGCCTGCAGACAGCCCTTGAAAAAAGCCGGCAACAATGTCTCTCGTACTTTTTCCGTAAAGTTCTAGCTGAGAGTGTGGTCCTTGTGATGAACTTGCATTTATGTGAGTAAACTACAGCAGAAGTTTCACACTGATAGCTTTAAATTTGACATTTTTTCCTCCTTTTTCATAATCAATTTGTTCACTTTCTGATTGTCCACATATCCCACCACAAACAAGCCCCGCGATGAAGAGATCAGTGGTTCTAATGTTGCTTCCGATCGATGGACATTTCCTCAGAGACTCTGCATTGACCTTCTTGGAGCCTCCTTGAGCTGAGCAGACTGCATCTCCCCTGAGGATGTAATGTTCCGTCTGTTTGCCGCCTGCCTGCCCGGACCTGCCTCCCCACTGGGCCAGACGAGAGTGAGAAGAGGTGCACCATGGGAACAGCCGGTCCAGAAGAGGTCCACTTTAACGGCCATACCACACACGCGGCCTAGCATCTCGCCGACGGCTTTGCATTGTAACTCGATATGCTTCCCGCAGCCTCACGTCGGGAGATGGATACAAGCAGGGCCCAGGAAATTGACTTAGCAAACGCAATAATGATACTTCCTTCCTGTCTTCCTGCTACAGTAGTGTCAAAATCAGATAGGTGCAGATGAGACGGGGCATTATTCCACGTTTTGGAGCTGAATGGCAGAATATGAGGTCCTGATACAGACGTGTGTGTGACTGATTGTGTTGATGTAAAGGGCTCTCCAGTCAATCTGGCTCTGCTCACTGGAACACTCGAGTCTCCGGAGCTCAGCGAGTAATCAGCACTTGCAAATCACCCTCTATTGATCATTAGGTCCGGGGAGAACGCTCATGAATCCATACGTACACGCAGAATAGAAAAACAATGCTAATATAACTGAAGGAAAACTTGTGAATGGATATTATGAGGTGAAAATGAAACCTTGTCTGCCAATGTTTTTCCAATGTAAATGCAAATAGTTAGTTCAGTTTGAGATAAATACTAAATGGAAAATGGGCCCGTTCTATGTTGTGACATGAACATCAGGTCAACAACTGCCTAGGATTTAGAACCCACAATTCCACACTTTGTGAATGGGTTTGGTCACCACTTCTTCTGTGTCATGTCAAATACCATGTCATCAAATGTATTTATGAGACACACGTGGATTAAAGGATCTCACTAGTCGTCAGTCATTTAGAACAAAAAATCTTGTTTCCCCCTCCTCACATTAAAATTGTGATTTGCTTGGCCCAATGAAATCTGCAGCTTTGTTTTTTATAAGCAGCCAAGGCAGATGAAACATGTCCCACAAAAACTCAGGAGAAGTTGGGACCAGATATTTGTATTCACCCTTTAAGTTCCAAAGGAGCAATCTTTCCATCTCCAGACTCCAGGCTCTTTGTTGTGATAGGTTTCAGTGGCTTAGAAAATTCCAGACTCATCTTTGCACCATTAGTTGTATTAAATAATATAGAGAGATATCAGTTTGGATTCTCCAGGCTAAAGTTTACAGTCTCAATCCATTTACTGAATCTGCTTTCAAATAATGAAAATGATAAATGATAACTAGCATTTGTCCACAAACATAAAGGTTGATGTATCCTTTTATGCATCTTTTATTGCTTTAGTTTGTTAATTTCTTCAACCATCATAGCAACATGAATAGTATTTGCTGCCGTATTTCCTGCAGAGCCATTCCAGGGCTGCTTACTATCACTGAGTGGGGAGGGGTTCATCTCACTGTGAAGCACTTTGTGACTCTGTCTATGAAAAGCGCTGTACAAATAAAGATTACTTACTTACTTACTTACTACCCAGACCATGAAATTACAAAAGTTTAATGTTTTTGCAAACAATGTCAAAAGACATTGTAATACATGTAATGTCCACATAAAGAAAGCATAGTTTGCTGGTGTTCATGTGAGTGATTGAGCTGTATCAAAGAAGCAAAGCCTCACATCTGAAAGTCACACCAGGAAGTCGCACCACAGAGAATGAAGAGAGAATAATGTGATTTATTTAATAATGAATGCACTGTAAACTCAATATTGTGTCTTCTCCTGGCAAGGTGAAGAGACTGACAGGACTGCTGCAGGTGCAGAGAATTCTCCATTCTCACGTCTACATGAGTCTGTGCTCGCTCACAGTATGTCAGACTTGGCCCCTGCACCTGTATTTGCAAATGGCAGAACGTACAAAATTTTCTGTATGCTTCATTTGTTATAGTGCGATTTTACTTATGGTAATTATGGTCTAGCATTAAGCTCATCAATTACGATCTTCTGGGTGAGTTGCATTTCTTGTAGTTTTTTTGGTATGTCTATTAAACATGTAGTTTAATTGGCATATGTATCTGAGTGAATGACTGAAGAGGAAGGTCTTCTAATGCGACATTGACTTCAGGGTGTAAGCCAAGTCACTATAGGCTAACATTAAGGATAGAAATGATATGTATCAAGCACACTAAAATGTTTTCAAGACTAAAAAAAAATAAAGCAATGTTGTAATTGAATGAATTTTTATATATGTTCTTATTATTTCCTTGCATTAACATTTGCACTGGACCAGGTGTGTTTGGACAGTGTCTCTCACAGTGATCGTTCCTCAGCTCTGAATATGTGCAAATGTTTAAAGGCCTGACATGGTCCGTGTGCTGCCAGTGTTTGGCATTTACACACAGCCATGTTTCAGCATAAGGTTAGAGGATAATTGAAGTGTAGGCACAGTGCACGTCCACCTTTGTGAAACCCTGGAGGAGTCATCATTTCTAACACACAGATGCACGCAGTTACAGATGGAAGAGACATTCAAACAAGACTAAATAACACAATATTTGAGTTAACCAGGGCTTACTTAGAATGACTAACAAATACTCCGCTGTGTAACTCAAAGCTCTTCTAAATATAGCATAGAAGCATTAGATGTCTACAACTGTTCAAAGAAAACAATATCTAATTATAAGCACAGAGTTTAAATCATTTTCTTATCTTGAGTTGCCATGACAGTGCACAATATGACAAAACCACAATGGTGATGCAATGGACTTATAGTAGGAGCTTCCAGGAACTGTAGAATGGTGTCAGTGGGTGAAATAGAGGTCAAAGGTCATGTTTGGAATGCTGTTTTCCCATCATGCTCCAGGTGTAGTGTCTGACTAACTGTTAATGACCTCAGTCACATGACCACCCCAACACTGGGCAATACAAGTGTTTACCTGCCCGGGACTCGTAGATTTGCAGTTTGGCAATTTGAGATTAAGATTATTATGATGTTTATAACAACAAAATGTTTCCATGATGGCACTTTATCTATGCACATGTAAGGTAAAGTCATGTTTATTAAGACAATGTACAATGACATTAGGCCAAAGGCAGAGATGCTTGTACCAGATTCTAGTTTTTACATTTACTTATTTCCACCTGTTGAGACTATGTTATGTATCAAAATAGAGTCAATTTTTTGTTTATTTTTTTTTCAGATTTTTTTAGCATCATGCACTCATTTAGGAGCCTGGCCCATAGAGCTTAATGACATGTAGATCCATATTAAAAGAAAAGATGGTCTTTATACAAACGTACATTTTGGACCCAGTCATAAAGAATATTCATTCCACTGAATACAAAGTCTCTTGTCTCAATATCCAGACTTTGTCCTCAAAGGTTGCCACACATTTTCTTTTTCAAATACCTGATGCATTATTTCTTCTGCATCCAATACAATTAGAATCTTTATTTCCTTCTTTATTTATTAAAGGTGCACAGTTTTAACTCCTTCACCAAAAATAGACTTGAATAAAAGCATGTTCAAGGTCTTATAAGATTTATTTGAATATTTATTACCACAAATTATGTGTCTTTTTACCAACTGAAATGATTTGTCTAAAATTGAAAGAATAATTCATTTCATAGACTTATGCAGATGTATGTGCAGTTTTTGTAACTTCGATAAATATACCAACTCAAATACAGATTTGATATTTGTGTTTGTGTGTGAAGGTTATACAGTAACCACGTCTCTTTGATGACAACTATGATGCCAATGTGCCCCTTGATGAAAATGAGTTCGACACCCTGCTCTAAACTGAAATAAAAAATCTGTGTTTTTACTTCGATCAAGCTTGCATGGTTGCACAAAAAAACTTTGACCCGAAGAGAGAATGCTCCTCTTTGTTTCCATGGAGAAGAATGTTTTTCCACATTATGGCTTAATAGTATCACAATGTCCCGAAGTTGTAAAATTAACTTTCATCTCTTCCTAAGTGATTCAAGGTGTGTGGCATTTTAACCACAGTGGAGCACTTCTTGTACTAAATGACATCACAAGGTAGATCAGAGACTTTGAGTGCAAAACACAACCTAAACATACAGTTTGCTCAGTAAAAATGTGAATAAAACAACCACTTCAGACAAGTTTTTGACTTAAAGATGACATAAAAAAAAATATCAGCCCTTTAGCGTCAGAATCAGGCCAGATCAGATTAGTACTTGAGTGTTATTTTAAAGACCAGTGCACTCAAACTGTAGCCTGTATAAAAACATTACACATGCTTCTGTCATCGCTACAGTTCCTTTGAACACCCTCCTCTCATATTCCGTTGCTGAATTGAAATTGGAAATCGGGATGCAAATGTGAGAGGGAATAACCGCGCCGCACGCAATTGCATCTTCCCCGTTATTGCCCTGCCATCCCTGATTCAGTTTCCCGAGCGTTTTGGCTGATCAAAATGGCCGCCGCGCCTGAGCAGATTGCCAGGGTTCCCGGTGGAGGTGCTTCTGTTCACGCCTGCCCTGAGCTGTCTGACACTGTACTTCTGCGGTTTGGCGTTACCCGCTGTTTGCTTTATGTGTGTTTATTTATACCGCCGCGGGCCCAGAGCGGCAGGAGAGAACGCAGCAGCTGTGCAGGTTGTGACCGTGAGAGAGTTAACAGATAAATAAATAGTTTTAATTAGGGGAAGTTGTGAGGAGTGTTTTTATTTAGGGATGTGTGACAGTAACAATGCGCTGGTCTCTCATTGTGGGGGATTATCGCAGGCGGAATGGGAAAATGTATTGTTTTTGTTGGAAAAAAGTGTCAGCAGGAAATGAGTTTTAGTAGAGCCAATGACATGTAAGCCTTATAAAATAAATAAGGAACATGATCAGAAAAATAATTATTTTGTAGTTTATATGTTATTGTTAAACATATTAAATTGTTTTGTTTTTTTATTTTATTCTATCACTACAAACAAGGAGATACATTATAAATTGACAAACTAAAAACTAATGAAAAGAGAAGAAAGAAGAGATCTACAAATATTCCGATTAAGCAATTTACATAATCTTACTAGCACATTCACAGCCAATCTATTCTTTTAACCACAACAATTTATAATCTGTTTTATACCTTTTCAAAAATTCAGTTTATGTATTTCTTATAATGTTCCAGATTCTTTGATTTGATTTTCAAGATTTTCCATAATTGAACTCCTTTAAAGCAATGCTTCGTTCCACCATCTTTGTTCTAATACTGGGTTATTGAAGATGTCGATTCCTTTTAAATTATAGTGACTTGTTCTTTTTTTCAAAGAATCCTTGAATGTTATCTTTTTACATAAAATAACTTAACATCAATTCCCCACAGCACAATAATATTCGTGTAAAAGTTAGCTAACAGTGTAGACCAGGGGCGTCCAAAGTTTTTTCATAGTGGGCCACATTTTGAAACTTAGATGGAGCAAAGGGCCACATTTTAATATGAAAATAAACATTAATTTTAACATCGTATAACACAAAAATGTTTGTTATTTTGACTATGACGGAAGAATTGCTCAAATCTGACATTAAAAACTCAACTTTTTGCAATTTGGGCTTACAGTATGCAGGAAGCATGAGGGACAAGAAAATTTTAGCCAAGGGCCACATTGGGCCCCCAGGCCAGTTTGGACATGCCTGGTGTAGATCTCTTTTAACAATAAACTCTAAAATCCAGGAAGTGTTTTGTTTCTATTGCTTGCATTTGGCTAGCAGCAGTTAGCATACTGACACAGCTTGACTTGTCTTGGCCTTTAAAAGTTGTGAAAATGCTTCAAACTCATCACAGTGAATGATTTAGAGGGTCATAATGAAGTCCAATCCAACAACAGACAATATTAAAAATGGAATTTCAATGAATCAATTTATTTATGTAGCCTACGACCAAAAGTCACAGTTACCTCTGAGGCCAGTTTAGCAAACAGTAATTATCAACATTTTCCAACTCATTTGAGATGTTGTTTATATTTTTTTATTTTATTTTTATTTACAGATATATATGTATTGATCTACAATTAACTTGGAGTCCTGGGAGAAGGAATGTAGATGTTTTTATTATTGTATGAGAAACCCAGAGGAAACTGACGCAAACACAGGGAGAGCCTATAATGATCTTTGTGTGGCTTTTGGATCTTAGTTTGTATTTAAATAAAGTATTTCATTTACATGTAACTAAGATAAACTTTCTAAAACTTGCTTTGTAGACATTTTTTTAATGTAAACAAACAAAAATAATTAATTTAAAGCTTCCTACATGAGTCTTTATACCTAATGTATTTTCTGAATTGTTCACCACGAAGTGTTAGGAGCGAGACGTGTTAGTATGCTAACGGGAGAGAGCCACAATGCTAACAACAACAGGCAAACTTAGCAAGGTGAACAGACACATTTCCACCTGAATGAATACATTACCAAAAATTCTGTGATAGGAGGGGTAGAATCTGTCGAAGTCTTGTGCAATACAAAACTGTAAAGTCTGGTGTGAACAGTTCCAACGATCACTTTCTGATCTTTTTATACCTGGGAAAATTCATTTTTAGAAAACTGCTTAAAAGTCACACTGTCATATTTTGTGTGGTTCTGGACAAATATGGAGAAACACCTTCTAGCCTTTTATTAAAAGGACTCTGAGCCTGCACAAGTGTCTCCACATTGCTCTAGTAGCTCTGTGCGTTGAGAATGGAGGTGTTTCAGGAGCTTGAGTCTGATACGTGTGGAGTTTCTATTTGGAGTGTGCGATTTGCACTAAAGGTGTGAGTGTCACTTCTGTATCTGTCAGGAGCTTTGACTAACACGACATGCAGGAGGCTGAGAGCCTGGGAAAAGAAATATCTGTGCTATTCGGAGAAATAAAATCTAAGGAAAAGTCATACTGTATGAAAAGCCCTTGACTTATCACCAAGAAAATACACAACTATAGACATATTGTTGCATTGTTCTCTGCATAAACTAAACTCTTCATTTTTATTTCACTTTTAGTCTGAACCTAACATTCTTCCAATTCAATTTTGCCAGACAGACTTTGCATCACTTATGAATAACTGCTTGCATTCCTCTCAGTATTGGCACCGGTCCAGGGGGGATCAAATGACTGAAGAAGAAATATTAGATAAGCTGTGGACTGTCTCTTCTGAGGAGTAAGATAAATAGTACTACTTTTCTTTTGACCAAGGTGGTTTAGATTCAGCTGAAATGGCAAACTAACTGAAATGACTTTGGGGGACTGTGATGCTTCTATTAACATGTGTAAATGAAGTGTGATGAGTTGCGTACTGAATGATAAATCTGGATGGTGATAAAGGAGAAAGGCTCTGGACGCAGCAGAAGAACTGGATTGTGTGACCTAAGCAGCACATCTACTTTCTGTTCCAATGCAGAGAGTCTAGAACCAAGACACATGAGAGAGTCAGAAGTACTGTGCAGACTGGATGCCCGTTTTCAGGTCAAAATGTTATGAAAAGCCAAAATGTAAAATAACCACAAATTTTGGTTGAAGCCACGAGGCGACATTTTCTTTGAGCTTAACGACTACATCTTAACTGACCCCAAGCCCCAGTTCTAAACTTACCTATTTGTGTAACTTAAAGCCTAAACTTACCCGGTAAACCCAAATGAAACGTCGTTTCTGGCTTCAACCAAAACTGTGATTATTTTACGTTTTGACTTTTCGTAACATATTGACGTAAAAAAAAAAAAAAAGGCACGAAAAGGTGTTTACATTTTTGACATTTCATATATCTACATTTTCTTCGAAGACTGTGTTGCCATATTTGGCAAAACTCAATTTTTCAAAAAGCTGTAAACATAACCAAAGAACCTATCCTAATCCCAGCCAAATCTTAACATTAACACAAATTTAGGGAATAAATATTAAAAAATATTAAAGTTTGCTAGCATAGGGACGTGCGAGAGGTGGACAATGGTGATCTGTACCAGGAGATATGCAGTTTGAATCACGTCTAATCTGTAATGTAAATTTTTGAAATGCAGACATCTGTCATATATATTTCATCACAGAAAATGACATTTTTTTCTTTTCTATATTCCTCACTGCTACTGTATCTTCTGTCTTGTCAATCACGCCCACTGGAAACATCTCCAGACTAGTTCAGACTTGAGAAGTTTTGGGAAATCATGTGATTTCAGCCTAGTATTGAAGTAGCTGCAATAGAAACTTAAGGACAGAGAGTGAATCAAGAGAGAATGAAGTGTCACTGTGTAACTTTATGAAGGTAAAGTCAACTGCACAGTTCAGAAGAAATAGACAGTTAATACCATACTTTAGAATATTAATAGTATAATTTTGGGTTTTGACATACTTTGAAAAAATATAGGTAAAAGAACATCTTTTTGACTTGGCTGATCTTAGCTCAACACTATTTCTCTTCCTAAACAGACTCTTCTCTATGGCATCACTGGCACAGCCCTCACCTGGTTTCACTTTTGGTTTCAACCACACTTCAGTTTTTAATCTCCACAGGTGTTCCCCAGGGTTCAGTCCTCGGTCCCCTCCTTTTCATCATCGACCTTCTCATCTTCAAACACCACATCGACTTCAGTGCTACAGTATGACACCTCGCTCTACTTCTACAGCAAACCACACTTGCATCAGCCCTTCTCAACTGAATATCTGAAGTCACCTCTGGTTTAACTCCAACTTTCTCAAACTCAATAGCAATAAAACTGAACTTCTTCTGTGGCATCAAATCCACCCAAAGCAACATCAACCATTTCTCCATTTCCAGTGATGACTCTCCTCACTTCAAATTAGTGAAATTCATCATCACTTCTTAGACTGAAAACGTTATGAAACCCACAAAACTTACAGCTGATTAATCAATGAATAAGCTACAAATGGCCCAAAGAACTAATGAAGTGAGGGATAAGCACACATTAAACTGAGGATAACTGTAAATTTCACATTATGTAGGTATGTGCATGAAGAACAAATATCTCTGAAATCTGAGTAAAGGTACATATAAATAAAGCATGTAAAGAAAAACATACACATTTGTTAGAAAAGATAGCCTAACCTTTTTTTTTTGTCAACTTTCACTTGTTAACTTATTCACGTCGAGTAACTAAGTATTTGCAAAATGCAGGGAGCAGAAAGCTGATATTATAAGCAAATGACTGTAATATGAGATTATTACTGTTTAAAACCTGAATGCCTGATTAAGCTAGTTACGGCTGCTAGCTGTTAGCTTAAAATGGTGATAAATAAGTTTGGCATTTTGGGTTTTCTCTTGGCAAATTTTTGAGAAATATCAATAATAATATTAGCTGTACACTTAAATAATGGGTTTGCGTGCCATGCATAGTTTCGCTAAAAGCTTAAAGTGGCATCACCAGGAGTTAGCCACAATGCTAACAACAACAACAGGCAAACTTTGTGGACTTGAGTGAACAAACGGACAGTATTAGATGTAGTCAGAACATTGTGACTAATGTTCACAAGAATATATACCGTGACAAGATTCTGTTCTGGGGAATTGATTTTAAGTTATTTTATTGTATAGATCAGCATAGTTCTTTAAGTACTTGAGTAAAAACCATTGAACCGTTACTTGCAGTCTATGGAAATGTTGTCATCCTCTGGAGGCATTATCCACTGAATGAGTCGGTGCAGCCGGCAGACACACCAGGGAGAGAGACTTGTTTGTTGTGTAATAGAAGGTAAGCACACCTGAGTGATGATTCAGCCTGTGGAGAGAGCTCATATCAGGCCTGTCACTGCTGCTGCTGGAGAGGAATGTGTTTAATGGAAGTGAGTCCGAGGAGGAGCACGTTCCCTCCCTCTCTCCAGTAAGCTGTACCATATGGTGGCTATATGTCAGGCTTTAGGCTCAAGTATTCTCGGCGTTTCTAAAGAGATGGATGCCCTCGCTGATGACATGTACAAGTGTAGAGGCCAGAACACACCTGATCTTAGATCTTCTGGTAAATCTAAGATGGATTATTAGTGATGTATATTGGGGGCAGGTGCATAGATATAAGGATAAAGCCGAGTTTTAGGTGTATCTGTATCTTCTCTAGTAGTGTTTGGTCAGTTATTATGCATGTTCTTAAAGTTGGGTACAAAACAAGTCAGAAATAGATATTTAAAGGGAAATATTTGATTTCTTTTAAAAATGTAAACAAACTTAACTATTTTCATTTTAGGCTTCCTATATCAGTCTACATGTTTCTCTCTCTTACCTAATGCATTCTGAGCCTCAGAATTGTTCACCACATGGTGTTTGAAGCTTTTTTCACAGCTGTCAGCAGCGAGACGTGCCAGTATGCTAACAGCTAATGATGATCAAAGATGATCACTTTGCATCAATGGCTTTAGTTGCCATATTGGCTGTTAGCTTTAGCATTTTAGGTGCTCTACAGGTGGACATGCGAGTTGTGCTTCTCCCATGATCCTTTGCGTGATGAGCGGGACGAGTTCAAGCAGAATAGATCTGAATAAAGCCGGAAGCTCACGCAGAACCACTCTGACCAATCAGAGCAGGAGTTACAGAGCAAGCAATGGTAGCCGAAGCTAAAGTTTAAAAAGTAATTTTATACAAAACTTAAACCTTTTGAACCAGAAAAAAAGTTTATTATGTGAATATAGGTAAGAATTCCCAAAATCTGACCATTCTTAAAGAGAGTACAGCTGTTTCAACCAAACACAAGCACTTTGTGTTTGCGTTGGCTCTAGGGAAAATAATGCTTTCTAGCCTGTAGATGGATTTTACTGTTGCAGCACCAATGGAGCAACCACTGGGGCTGATTTACAGCAGCTACAAGCTAGCAATGTACTAACCAAATAATACAATAGAGATGGGTGAATAAACGTGACATTATTAGATGTGGTCAGAGCATTGTGGACTAATTTCCATCCACATTAACAAGATATCTGTGCTAGGGGGAAATTGACTTGAAGTTATTTTATTGTGAAATCTGTACAATATTTCCTACCTCTCACAAACCTAAATAATAATCTAAGCTTCAAACATGGCTTTACAACAGCCTTTTACAGACAGCAAAGTGAAACTGAGGCCACCCAGCTCAGCCAATCAGCACGCTGCTTTCACCTGTCTATGAGAAATAAAATAGTTTATATAGAGAGTCAGACAGTATTCAGCAGTTTAATTTTTGTCACACACTGCTACTTTTGCAGTATACTCTTTGAGGGAAAAGATAAAGTTTAATTATTTACACACAAAAATGTGAGTTGAAGTAACGCTCATTGAGAAAGTTCTGGAGGCACTAATTTGTTTATATCAATAACAAAATTTACACAGTATTCATGTCATTGCTGTTTGATGTGAAGCTTTTCCTCATGTTTTGAAGCCTATTTAAAGACCAGTTAGTGTTTATACGATTACTAAATTAGTTGGAAATTACTTCAATCACTCATTAGTTGTGATTAAGTTGTTGCCGTTCTGCTTTATAGCGTCAAGAGCAGTGAGTAATTGCTGTTATTTTACTGTTCCCATTATATGTATTTCTGTTTATCTCTCCATATGTTCTTGAGGCTTTATTTGCGTTGCAGTGATGTTTTATGCTTGTCATTTCACTGATATCACACTAACACCACTCACATGAACAGTGCAGCAGCATGAAGATTGCTCACATAGATCTCAAATCCACGGGAGATGTAATCATGGCTGTAAATTCTAAATGAAACATGTCAAGGATTGGTTCTTGGGCTCGTCTGCGACTCACTAGCGATAAACAGTCTTTAGTTTTGCAGAAATGGTCAAATGGGTAAATTATCCCGCTGTGTGTTTCAGGCATGAGGATGGATATAGTAGCATGGTAATATTAGGTGTTTTTGCTCTGTAGAAAAGAAAAAAATCAGTTCCTTTTTTTAGTTCCATGTTTCCATTTTAGGCCCCATCACACAAAGCTAAACCTACAGAAAGTGGTCACACTTTGGGGACTTCATTAGCTCCTGCTCTGGGACAGATACTTTCAATCAGACCAGGCAACTTCTGGTGACACAACTCTGCCTTTTTTGGGAAACATGTTTGACTTTATACAATCTCAAACTTAGACAGCTCATTCTATCCTTTAGAGAAATTAAGACATAGTAGGTTCTAATCACATTCCTAATTAGTAAGCAGTTACTAAAATGAGGAAGAACTGTGAGTAATTGTGACCATACCTGCTTGTCCAAGCCTGATCTGGTCAGAACTCAGAAGCTAAAAAAATCAGTAGTTGGATGGGAGATTGTTGGAACTTTGTTATGCTGTTATGTTTTTGAGCAAAGGAACTTCATCTACCTTACCTGAGTGTTTGCATCACTGGGTGAGTGAATTCTTGGTAGGAAAGTGCTTTGATTGCCTTGTAAAGTGGAAAGCAACGTTTATGAAAATTGCGTTCTTTATTTTGACCTTTTGTTCATTGTAGTTTTATGTGAAAAAAGTGCACTGAATAACTTTTTGCCCCAAAATAGAATAATAAAATAAGCATGCTTTTATCATTAGACGTTTTTGATAATAAATAATAATAATAATTAAAAAAAAAAAAATAACTGCACAGTAGAAGAGTGGTTTGAGTTCTGGCTTCCCAACAAGAACTGTGGGTTTGACTTCCGGGACGAGCCAAGTCAACTTTGCATGATCTCTCTGAATGTTCTCCTCTTGTTACTACAGGTTCTCCTCTTCCACCTCCAAACACATGTATGTTTAGGTCAGATGACAGGACTCCAAATTCTTCTAGTGAATGAAGGAGAGAGTGAATGATTGTCTGTCTCTGTGTTAATCCTGTGATGAGTTGGGTATTGTCCGGGGTGTTTCCCGCCTAAGGCCCAAAGTCAATGGGATCAAGTTCAGTCACCAGCAGCCCTAAACAAGTACAAGCAGTAGAAAATGAATTAATAAACAGTGAACCTTTAATTACTTTTTTAAATGTTTGAGGATACACAGATGTTAATGTTAAAGTCTTTACACCCACTAAACTGAACAAACAGGGAGAGAGGGCAGTTCCTCTAAACAGGGCCTGTAGGAGGTCTTAGTTCTTGGTACTTTCATGTGAAAACACCTAAAGTGATGCAACTTGGAGACTTTCAAACACCAGGAATCATCAACCAGTAAAATGTTTGTATTTCTCCTGTGGTGATTCATAGAGATTTCTGAGCAGCTTGAAAAAGCGTCCTGACAACGTGTGCAGACAAAATATAAACAACAGCCGTTTTCCGGGCTCACTGAAAACATGTCCAGTTTACTAGAGATTTATACGACGCTGGAAAGTCCAGGTTGGCATAACTCTTGTTTGGCTAAGAAAACTAGCCAACGGTTTTAGAGAGAAAAAATGAAGGGAGATAAATAAAAAATATGATCAGTCTATTTTTGGTTCATGTTCATGTCCTCCCCAAACAACAAGCATTTTGGCGTTCATCATCTAATACAAAGTTTATCGTAGCGTGTAAACTTTGTCGAAACGTTTCTTTTATCGTGGCTGCATTGTGTTTACTCAAACCAAAAGTCATTTCTTTCTTTCGACATTTTCTCAAAACAATTTAGCCAGAATTACATTCATTTTTTAAGCCTGTTTCCTTGTGGAGACATGGGTATATGAGAAGCCTCTTAACTGAACTAACGTCGCTGGGCTGAAATAACTCCAGTGCCGTGTGAACAAAAGTGTTTCTCTATTGTCAAAACATATAAATAGGATTCTTTTTGGCTGCATTTGACAACTTGACTGACATGGTGGTTGTGTGGGTGCATAATAGAACCATACTGACAAAAAGAGAACGCTTTGAACACTCCAGCATCACTTCAGTTTTTTTGTTTGCACATGTGCTGTTTGAAGCCCTAAAGCAGACATGCTTTTCAGGTGCTTAGTTATGAAAAGATAAATTTATTCTTGTTCAAAACTCAACTTCTTTTTGTGAAAATATAATTTTCTAAGCACTTGTGCTTCAGTTACAAAACATAACCACATTAAGTAAGCATGCAGGAATCCAAAGACCATGGATACAAGTGGACAAATGAGTTTCCTCCGCTGGGTCTTCCTTAGAGATAGAGTGAGGAACTCCATCACTCCGGAAGAACTCGGAATAGAGTCGCAGTCGCTGCTTCTCCAAGTCGAGAGGAGCCACTGAGGTGGCTCGGGCATCTGGTGAGGTGTTCTGGGCATGTCCCACCCAGAGGAGACTGTGAGGAAGATCGAGGACACTTTGAAGAGACTATGTCTCTCGACAGCCCTGGAAACGCCTTGTCAAGGAGGTGTGTGTGGACAGAGAAGTCTGGGCACCGTTGCTCAGACTGCTGCCTCCATGATCCTACCCCAGATAAAACAAATTAAAATGGATTGATGGACCCTTATTCCAGTTGATGCCATTACTGTCACCTTGATATAATAATCCCATGCTCTTCAAATTCAAGTATTTCAAGTGACAAGTTATAACTTTCTGGACATCTTCTCACAGAAATGTGTATTGTGATTTTTTGGGTCAGGTTTTTGGGGACGTTTTTTCAGGGATATCAAAATTTGCTGCGTTAAAGTCTAAGATAAGAATTGGTAAAAATTTGAATGTTCTTGCATTCACAACTTTTCACATGCCTTGATTTTTGTGCAGCAAAAGTCCAAAAATAAAATGTTACACAGTAAACCTTTAATGTTGTTTAAGGACTATTTGCCTATATACAGAAAGATTTATATATTTGTATAATGGACATAGCTGTGAATATGTAAATAGAGTGAATGTGATGTTTACATAGAGTGCCTCCAATGAATACAGTCTCAGTATTTACATTCATGTGCAACTGCACCGACCATTAGGACTGAGCCAAAATACTTTTTGACAGTTGGAATCTCATTCATCCATAGAATTAACGCTGCGTTCCAGACAACTGGGAGGTCGGCTATTTCCCAGTTGAACATTACCACTGCCCAGTCAAAAGTGAATCAACTCGACTTATGTAAACATTATGGCTGATGCTAACCTGTATAGCCTAGTAAACACAAGTAATGTAGCCAATGTTTACATAGTTTTTGCATCAGTTAAACCCCCAGATTCACTTTTAGTGGTGATTCTTGTAAGTGAAATGAGACTCCCTTGACTCCTACTCCGCAATTGGTATTTACCAGTTTGAGTGGCGTTCCAGCGCATTTTTACAAGTGGGAGGTGGGAAGTATACAAGTTCCCAGTTGCCTCTGTACAGAAGCTGTTTATATTTAAACTGATAGCTTTAGCATTAGCATTGAGAGAGAAAATCACTAACAATTTATTGTTCACTACCTAGTAGGGTTTTTTTTCATTTTAGTTTAGGTAGTGAAAACCCCATAGAAATGAACTAAACAGAAAGTCAATCCAACTGGGGTTCTTTGCACAGTCAGTTTTTACCTGTCCACTTCCCTTTGTTAAATCTGAAAAAGACCACACTGCCTCTCCCCGGTGTCATTTCTTCATGCTTACTTACAGCCCGTTGCCTCCTCAGACAGTGTTTTTATAGCCCTGTCCAGTCCGTTTGGGTGTGGATGCTTGGTGTGGTCGGGGGGTTGTTAACACTGTTGTTGACATGGAGCCGGTGGGGGCCTGTAGAATGTCCAGCTGAGCCAGGAATGTGTCCAGACCCTGTGGGCACGGAACGACCGGGGATCAGCTTCTGGAACATATGGGACTGTTAGAGCTCTGCGGCGCAAGGCAATCACTCACAAGACTCGTGTGATAAAGTAATTGTTCACTTCTGACCAGTGCAATGTAGTAATATTTAGAGGTGGGAGATCTGGACACAAAATAACATAAAGTTGTATTGATTCAGATATTGTTTGTCATTATGTTTAACTGTATCTTGAATGAAAATAATGTAGATCCTTATCCTTTGTGCTTCTTTAATAGATGTATATTTTATTGTTCTAAATTTCAAATCAAACCTCAAGGAGTATATGTTGATATTAGCCATGAGTTAAAACCTAAATCATGTTTGCAGTGTACCCCATCTTTAACAAGACTCTGCTTCATGGTGAAAGATGGTGGCTGTGTGGAGGACCAATCACAGAGCAAAGGCAAACCAATTACAGCTCAACATTGTGTTTGAGCAAAAGCCAAAGGTGCAGCACTCAAACAAACTCAAGCCAACATGGTGGACATCAGCATGACCTTGGCCTTCTTTACTTGGATTATTTTCCACACTTGGAAAAAGAACTTTTCTCCAAAAAAGAACTTTTTGAACTGTAACTTTGGAGTTTATTTTGATTCATATTTGACCAAGAGTGGCTGTGGTTTTTGACTTTGAAAACCCTATACACAGAGATGCTTTGTGCTGAAAAAAAAAACAAAAGTTGATGTGGGGCTTTGACCAATCAGCTTCAAATATATTTGTCATGACGTTCTTAGTTCTGGAGTCTGTTCAGATTAGTGTACAGCCATGTTTCCATGAGCACGGTTCGGGCGGTCTGTACGGTCCAATGCTGTTTCCACTGAGCAAAGTGACCGCCTGTTCCTCTGTTTGATGACACGAAAAAACTCAAGTGAAAACCAGCAGATAAAAACAAAATAATGTTCTTCACTAAACACTGACTTGATTCTGTGACAAACTGCTGCATTTTCAGTGAGGAAAACTTTATTTGTTATGCCGATGGACTTAAAGCAAAGCTAGTACGTTAGCATCATGATCAGCGTTAGTTGAGGCAAAACACAGTAAATATATATAATATAATATATATAAATCCTGTGCATAATGCATCCAACAGAATCCAATCTCAATGCTTTAAAATAAATGAGTTTAAAATGCATCTTAGAGTAGCTTTGCAAAAACAGCGTATTTTGACCACAATCTCACAGCTATTTTTAGTACTTATGTTACGCCGTGCATTTAGCACAATATGAAAAAGCGTAAAAATGACACGAGATTTTACAGCTTCAAAATAGGACGAGTTTTGGGAAAGTTTTCTTCAAGTGACACGGGTAAGTTCAGGCATAAAGTTACTAAAATGGTAAGATAAGGTCTGGGGCTTGGGGCGGGTTAAGATTAGAATCAGGATATATTAATATTCATAAATAAGAACGCGTCCAAAAAAACACCATTGAAAGTCCACTGGGATGGCTGTTGCTGTGATTCTGGGCTATATAAGAATAAATTGAATTATTGAATTGAATTGAAAATGAATGGGGACTGTGATGCGTACTATAATTATGCAGGACAGGGTTAGGGTTAGGGTTGGTTAGGGTTAGTGCTAATCATACCTAATTTACATATTGTGTAATGTCGTGGTAAATGTACGCTTTCTTGTGAGATCGGGCTCCCATGCCAGGAAGGAAAAAGAAAAACAAAATTTTTTCTTTATCATGTTGTATACAGAATTTTCAGTTCAGTGTAGTAATATTGTAAAGAAACACTTATTTTGCCCTGAAGTCCTGTCAGTTTTAGACATTTCCAATACAATAAGCTTCCCTACAACTCTGCAAACAAATACGATAGATATTGTTAAATCCCTTCAGTACAAAACTGTCTATTTTTCCGGCTCAAAAGCTTCCAAACAGAGCTGGCGTTGTGTGGCGACAGGCTAACGAAGGCAGCCTAAGCCACACCATCTGAGGACCCAGCCTCCAGGGGTCCACGGCTGTGATTTATGACTGTCCCTGTGATGGCCCTCTGTCTATCTTTAGCTCTGTCCTGTCTTTTTACGAGTAGTGGGGGGTTTTGTTGTCTGCTCTGGCCTCAGACATTCAGAAAAACCAAACTATAGCAAGCCACCACTACAGCTGTGACATAACACGACCCCCATCGAGCACCACGCAGAGTCAAAAGCGTTCACACTATTCATCTGCTACTTGTCAAAAGCAACATCCACAAAACACAATGACATAACGATAGCAGATGATGTAATCGCATTGTAAAAGTCTAAAGAAAGGCAGCAGCAGCAGCGACATAAATATTCCAGAGGTGTGCAGGAGTCAGAGGGCCGTGACGAGCCTTGAAAAGCTTTTGGGCTGCTTTGCAAAGACTCTTTAATCTAAATTTAAATGATAGGCCTTCTAATGGCTTGTCTTGGCTTGTGTAAAATGGGGAACTAAGCCAAATCGGCCAATCAATCGCAAAGTCAGGTTTGAATTACTGAAGTATTCATCAAAGTCTTCCAGGGATAGTCATTGTTTTCACTGGTCATTACTAATGCTGAAAAGTGGTGTCATGTTGGTATCTGTAAGCAAGATTTACACAATATTTATCAGTTATCAAGACTCTGCTGTTAATGTCATGTTTTCAATACAAAAGATGTATGGGTCTAGTTACAATACGTATATTTCACAGCACAAAAGTAAAGAATGGGTTTATGACAATGAACGGCTTCATATAACTAATTTCAACCCATTCCATTCATCATTCCAGCCAATTTCCTTTAAATGTCTGACTGAGATTGTCTAAAATTTAAACTGAATTCTGACTCTTTGTGAAGATGAGGAGATGTAGTTTTAGCATTTGACAACAAACAAACAAACAAACAAGTAAATAAATAAATGTCCATTGTCGTCCTAATCATCAAAGGTGCACTGTGTAACTTTTTTGACCAAATACAGACTTGAATAAAAGGATGTTTTGTCATTTAGATGTCGTGGTTGCACTAAATAAATAATATTAACCCGTGTGTTCACTTGCTTGACCCCAAAATGGGCTGGGGAGCCTCCTCTTGTACTATTTCACATAAAGCTGTTCCTTTAGCATGTATTTTTCACATTTTGGCATAAAACGTATTTATCTCTTTTACAATGTCACACAAATGCTTTTAGCTTTCTCTTTCATCTGAATTGTGTAATGACTTTTCATCTCCAGAAAGTTCCACAGTGCATCATTGATGATGAATCATTCTTAATCATAGGGCGGGCCCAAAGTTGTACATATCAGTAAAAAATACATTGATTTAATATGAGATTGGGCCCCAGGTTACTTTGCACATGAAACTTGGGCCTCAGATCAAAAGATTAAGAACGCTGATCTAGAGGTTATTAGTCGATGTCACTTTCTGTTTACTGTGCATTCGGTCTGCAGAAAGAGATTTAGAGAGGTTAGTTGGCTGGGAAAATTTGATTAAAACAAAATTGCTGTTAACATATAATGTCTGCTTGGTAATAGTTTCTGAAGTAAAAAAAAAAAAACAAAAATTCTTGTAGTTAGCTGACAACAGCGCTGGCTAGTGTTGCTGCTGCAGCTCTTTCAGCTTGAGAGTTGATAAACAAATAATTCCTCTCTAAAGCTTCACTTTTAAAATAAAAACACCAAAGACTGGTTCTACACTTGAGAGGTTGGCTTTCTGCTTTTTCCATTTCAGTCTTGTGAATAAATGTATTTTTACTTTAGCCTTTGAGAAAATGTCTGAAAAAGTACCCTTAAAAACCTTTTACATCTGTGCTTTAGTGTGCTGCTGTAGTTTCCCATATTGTGACAAAAGTGGCACAAACAGAGAAAGAAAGACTCTTGGCTGCCTCACCCAGGACTCTCCACCACCAGACCAAGCCTCTTAAACAGCTCACAGGGAGGAGGCGTGAAGAAGGACCACATATGGTGTAGTGGATACCTCTTCAAAGGAAAGCACAGAAACATGCCCTCTGGTGTTCACTAGAGTCATTTGAGTTGAGTCGTTTTTTAACTACAATAACAACTCTTTAAAGTACGTTTAGGTATTCTCAAATAATGTACACCGTGTTTTAACATTGAGTACCTTATGCATAATGCAGCTGTATTTAGGTCATGTACTTCCGCCTCCTGAGGGTGTGCTTCCAGTTGAACGGCAGTGCTCACTTGTATTGTGATCTGATTCATATGATTCTCGCTCATCAAGGAGAGATGAATGGACTGGCTCCCATACATACTCACAAATGTCTCTTTCAGCCTCAAACACAGAAAGACCTGTTTAGTTCATCGCTGTCTCCAAGAATTCACAAATTAGCTTGTGTTTTTGCAAGATTTAAAACATCTATATCTCTACATACATATTTCAAAGTTGACCAAGACCTACAGAGCTAATAGATAGAGTCAAACTATTCCTAATGTCAAATCGGGAAAACACAAAACTCTAGTCGTCGTAGCAGAAGATGTCTTTGCCATTGCAGCCTGAGAACTGTCTGTCTGTATTGATAGTTGAGAAACTGCAGAACTCTCGACACTCTGAAGTCTTAGATTGTTCCAACGTGACCTGACTCTTCATCCAAAAGCTTAGTTTGTAAAGTTTCCACTCGTGCTCTCAGACAAAGCGTCCCATCCTCGGTGTTTGAGACGTGATATCCTTCAGACTGTGAGTGAGACTTGTTGTACTGGCTCAGATCCATCCTCAGGTTCACAATGCAGCCTTTCTCTGTGACTCAGTGCCACACTTCACCAAGCTAAAGGCGAGACACTGCAGGTGAATGGGAAAAAAGAATAATCTCTATCTTAAAAATAAATAAAAGTTAACAGGGTCGTGAGCTGATTGATTTTGTCAACATATTGAATATGAAACTTTTTACAGAGGGACTTTTAGGTCTTTCTTTGTTTTTAAAGCTGATTTTCACACTGCAAACACAATTTAGGTTTTAAATCTGAAAACTTTCTCTCATACATCCATCAATACATGGTTAATATTGACATGTATTCATATTTAGTTGCAACTGTGGCTTAAAAAAAACACATTTTACAAACAAAGAAAAGTGTAGAGGACCACCTAATATTGGGAAATCAAAGCGCTGCTCCTGTTCAGAACTATTCATCTCAGACAGTACTCAGTGCTCTAATTCTTTCACAAATTGCTGAATTTTTCAAAGACTTATTAGTAGAAAACACAAAAATTACACCAAAAATAAAAAAAATAGTTACCCCAACTTTATGTAAAGTTTAAACAAATATTTCCAATGCTAGACTGGTGCTCTTTGGAGAGGGGTAACTTCAACTGGAAAAAATAGGATAGTTCTCTGAAAAAAAACAAGACACTCAGTCTATTTTCAGAAAGTTAAAAAGCCTTTACTCCATCATGGCTATTTGATATAGAAAAAAATTACTCACCAAAGCGTTTTGGCCCACACGGCCTTCATCAGGGCATAAGTTGTCTGCCTTTATCATCAGATAACCATCCTTTTTTTTTTCAGTTTAAGTAAGTTGATCTGACTGAAAATTTCCTACAAATTTTTTTTTTTTTTTACCTAAAGATGCATTGCACGGATGGCAAAGTTTTTGAACAAGGGCACCATCTTTGGTGTGTAGTAGTACTGCACCAGTCTTTATTACTCAGCTGAAGACTCTTATGTTTTCTGAGGTAAGAAAACAAAGGAAAGCAACAGTTAGACAAGGAAAGTCTAATAGGACGGCTGGAGCCACTCACATATAACACGCTGCCTGCGCTTATAGAGACAACCTGTGTGAGTTTTGAAAATATCACTGCATAAATCTGGACATTTGCTAATGGACTGTAATTTTATATATTTGTGACTTTGAGCACCTTTAAAATTTTAATATTTTAAACTAGAAATAAAAGCATCTGTAAAAACTATCTAAATCACTCTCTGACTGTAAAGTCTAGTGATTCTAAAGAGGCTGATATTGACGACCCTGTGAAGGGAAATTTACGATGGTCAATAGAACTTTATGGATAAAGTGGATTCAATTAAACAGTAAAATGTCTTTTAGAGCAGACTGCTGGAGAATCATGTTGTTTCCACATGAAAGTTTATACTTGGAGAGCAAACTGAAATTGTTTTGCCGATAGTGTCTGGCCTTAAGCAAACCTTTGTTGTCCTCTTTGCCAATCCCAGGCTTTCAAGTTATTTTTGTCAAAGAAGTGAAAGGTAAAACTACCTAAATATCATCTCAGACAGCTGACTTTGAAAGATAATATTTTGAGTTCATGTGGCAGTATACTTATCATTCTAGATTTGTGCTCATGTTAATATTTTGCAATTTGTCCAACGAGCAGTGTGTTCTTTCCAAACTGATCCAACTTTGTAAAAATCCAAATGTACCAGCAAACTTTTTAATGACACAAGAAGTCAAGAATTCAGTAAACTTTATGTTCCCAGTGAAAACTGTCCACAGTAAAAGTAGTGATGAGCCATGCAAAGCTTTGATTACAGCTACAACATGTATGTGCTGCTACACAAACATAGTTCAGACTTTTGTGTAATGCAGACATTGTTCAGGAGTCACAGGCTATTGTGACAGAAAAATTAGGCTTATATAATCATAGGCTGTTAAATGTGATTTAAACTTCAGGTGATGCTGTAGTTTTATGTTTTATTGGATATTCTAATTTAAAGCTTTTTTAATTTTCTGGGGCACTTGTTTGTCTGTATTTCTTGCATATGGATGGTATAAATATATTAAATTATTAATTGTAATTGGATTCCAGAAAACATTTTTCAAACTCTCCAAAATTATGTTCATATGAATAGGATTTCACATTTATCTGTTTTCAATAGGCAGTCTTTCTCCAGCTACTGGAAATATCTAAAATGCAACAAATTGACCAAAATGAACCTATTTTTCATTCTGTACTGTGAACTTTACACTACAGACATAATTGATGCCTTTGTTTCCCTGTGCTTGTGTGTGTGTGTTATCTTCTAATTATTGTGTAGAAATCAATCACAGGACACCGCCGAACATTTGGAGGCACTCTTAAAAGCATTTAATCTGGATCACAAGAAGAGTAAACTGTTTTAACACGTGCTGCTAACAGACAGTCTGCCCCAAAAGACAACGGACAGAATCAGCGTCTGTGCTGCTACAAACGAAAGTAATTGTGAAATAATAAATAAAAGGCACACAGAAGACAGATGATTTTCTCATTACAGGAGCTTACAAATGGGAAGATGAAATGACAACATCCCAATACCAGTGCACAGCTGGGAGCATATGAAGAAGAGTTGGGTGGACCACAAGAACACATAGCAAATCACCAGGTTGAGGAACCGAAACAGCAAAATAAAGACAATTTTGGGTAATTATAACAGTACATAAATGAACCAGTTACACTTGACCTACACTAAAACATGTGGCCAGCAGACTTGCAATTGGAAATTCTCCTGGTATATTTCAGAGCCCCACTCCGCCCTGGAGTCATTTCATTTTGCAAACGATGCTTAAACCATCAAGACTTCGCAGATGGTAAGGTGCGAACGCTTGACACCCAAGACGACGTGCTAATTAATTACATGATCCTAAAGCATCAGGAAGAACTTAAACATGTCAGCATTATATAAACAGCAGCTTTTCACAGGGAAATATCAAGGCTCCTGTCAGTGCAATTACAGCGTGTAACAGTTGTCGTGGTTGAGTGACAGTTGCCCGTGGCGTGTTGAAGGGCGAGTGGGGGGTAGGGGGGGTGACAGAGAAGGGGTCCTGTCTGAGCTGTCATCCTGGCTCTTCTCGTGTGAGGAGCATGCCCACGTTCTTTCTCCTGGTCACATCCAGAGCATCAGCATCATTCAAATGCATCATCGCGCGCCTATATACTTTACATACATGACTTGAAATCAGCAAATGAAGTAAACAAGCGTAAAAATAACAAGGCTAAAAGGATACCCATGACTTTACATTTATTAAGACCAATTACACTGCAAAACTATGTCAGACTTGCTTAAAATGACTTGGAATCAGAATTTAAACCCAGATTTGAGCTGTTTTAACATTAGATTTAATTTAAATAATGTAGAATATTTCAATATTGGTTTCAAGACATTTTTAACTGGTTATAAGAGAATTTGGCTTAAAATAAGAATGAAAATGTTCCATTGGAGTAAGAACAGTTTTCTTAACCCGTTGGCAAATAATTTAGCTAAAATAAGAAGTAACATCTTAAATCAAGTTGAAGGTCTCTACAATAAACAGAGCTTAAAGTGCCCATGACAGGTTGAACGACCAATTTCACAAAGACGTAGTTAAGATCATTATATTTAAGGTTTTACTAAACATTTTTCAAATTCTATTCCAGTTTGGGCATTTTTAGCATTAAAAATGTACTTCCTGTTCATAAATGATGACATCACTCTAGGTAGTTGCCTAGCGACCATTTAAATAAACTCTTTAAATTAACTTTTTTTTTTTTTTTTTTTTGAGCCAAAAAAAAACACTAGAACTCACTTTTTTGTTAAATGTGTTTACATCGCTGTAAAAATCAGTTTCTTGTGAGAAAATTGAAAATGTCTTCGTGATGTCATCAGTTTAGAACTCTCTCTACTTCCTGTTATTTTCAACAGATTTTCACATTTTTCTCCAAAACTTGTTCTTGATTAACGTAAAACTTCATTTATAATTGCAACAGGTATTAATCTACCAAACTAAATACAAATTTGAAAAACGTAAAAAACTGTCATATGCCCTTTAAATTAGTCAAATGCTTGAAATTACGGTTCAAATCCTAGAATCAAGCAACTTTAACTTGTCTAGAAATTCATTTTTTGCAGTGTACTGTCATAAGGAGCATATTATGTATCCACTGTAATGCATTTTTTTTTTATGTTGAAACAGTGTTTTCATATTTGGATTAATTTACGCATGAAGTTCAAAGTTCCGAAAATGTAAGTTTTTACCTACCATTATCCCACCCACATGATTATAAAACTGCTTGTAACCACTTTCCAACAACAAAAATTAAAGTTGCAAGGACGTCAATGATCTTGCCATGGTCTGAAATATAACACCAGTAAAATTGCAGTTAATGGCACAGGAAAGCAGTAAGTTGAAAAGTTTGTAAATTGTCATTCAACTTTGAGGCAGCGCCACGTATAAACTGTGTAATGTATCTGGAAAATATGATGCTTCTCGTCTATATTTTAAGTACTGGTTTTGAGACCAGTGAGCCAGCTTTCAATCCAAGATGGCGACTGTGTGTTAGATTAGAGACTGTGGCCTTGATTAGGTTTTTGTTTGTGTTTGTAAGAAGAAAGTGTGTTCACCCAGGCACTCCTCATTGCAAACTGACTTTCCCTTGAGCAGATACATGTACTTACTGCATTCTCTGGTGACCCTTGCAGGGGTTGATACTGTTGACAACGAGCAGCTGTTGCCCAGGCACTACGCCCTGCTGGGACTCTGACATAAAAAAAAAATTTCTGCTTGTTAACGTTACATTCTACAAGGGACTACAAGGGGCGGGTTATCAAATCTGCAGTTTTTAACAGAATCATGACCTGTTTATATTGCAATTCCAGGTTTCAGTTAGATCAGTTTGCGTTTTACAGTGAAAAAAGTATGTCAGTTAATACACACTGACCATCTCCTTTAATGCAGTTTGGGGGGAATGAATAACAAATCAATTATGGCAACATTTGGGATGTGTAAATCCCCCCAAAACAGCAACTAGTTGTACACAAGTTTTTACTATTAAGGTACAACTAGTATAGTAGGTAAATAAAGCAGTAATCGAGACCAAGACCTTTCCGACACCACAGAGTCCCAAGACCACTGAGGACCGAGACAAGACTGAGACTTTTTTAAGTCGAGACCCAGATGAGACTAAAAACGCGGTCCATCGAGAACAAATCAAGACAACTTTGTAATTTTATACAATTGTCAGTGTCAACATGATCTTATTGTGCAGTGCTGATTACAAACGTGCCTGGGACATCCTGTGCTCCTGGTGCAAGTCAACAGACACTGGATGAAATGTGGTCATGAAGACAAGACCGAGTTCACGATAGGCCGAATCCAAGACGAGATTGAGTCAAAATGTGCTTGAGTCCGAGACGAGACCAAGACCTTAAAAAAGTCTTGAGTCATTGCAAAAAAGGAAAATCTAACTTAATCAAATGACTTGAATTAAGCATATTAATCTTTGAAGACTCAAGATTTTTTTCACTTAATAAGACCAAGTCTTACTAAGATTATTTGGCTTGTTTAAAGATCTTCTCTCTGATTCCCCTTATCTAGATATAAAAACTTATTTTAAGCACATTTGTGTCTGTTTAAGTCATAACTGCTTGAATCAAGAATAGATTTGCTTAAAAACTTGTCAAGAGTGCTTTCAACTAGCATTTTCTGCTCAAAACAACTAGGTTAGTCAAATTTTCTTACTGCACTGGCAGATTATTTCACTTGAAATTAGACATTTTTATCTCAAGATAAGTACTACTTCTGTAGTATATATTTTTGCTAAGTCTATTTTAAAATGATCATCTTCATGTTCAATTGCATGCTTCTATTTCTATGTTGTTCTTGAACTGTGCGTTGCAACACTGGAATTTTCTCATTGTGGGACAAATACAGGATATCTATCTTATCTTAAATACATTTTGATTAGGCTACATTGTTATGCTTACCGTAACAATTCAGTTGATCAACAGGCAGGTGATTCTGCAAACACACAGTCATTTGTTGAACAGCTGCTTCAAAAATCAGAATACCTCCAACAATCTTTTCCATTCAAATTCAAACAAAACTTTTAACAGCCAGGGCCACTTTGTACGCCTGTAACTTGTGCTTTCCACTTCAGACAGACCCGGGCACATCTTTCCTTTTAGCCTCATTTCATCTGTGCCCATTAGGATTTGGAGTGCCTTTCTAACTCACCTTCATTATTGAAAAGATCTGTGACACTCTGATTACCCAAGCAACTGGCCATTTTCTTTGTGTGCCATTTCCTTTGATGTGAAGAAACAGGAAGACGCAGCTCACTCCTGATTACGTCCCGATTAGCATAACAAACAAACCAGTGATTAATATTTTTGTACGCGTGTCAAGGGTTTTGTCTTTGCTATTTCTTCTTTCTTGGGCCTGTTGCCTGGTAGCGAGCGTCGACCTCTTCGTTTTCAATCGGCATCACTTTGCGCCAGGGGAGATCACCCAAAATAACCAGACAGTGTTCCCCAGGGCTGGACTCCTGCTCACAAATGTAGTATGTACAAACAGAATGGTCACCACTTCCACTGAGGATAGCCTATGTTATGCTAGTGTCAAACTCCAGGTTTAACCTTAGCTGTTACTTGACTAAAAAAGCATCTGGAGACAAGAAGACAGGATTGTTTATTGACCTAAGGACAAGAACTTAAGTTTAGCGTAATATGTCTGTATGTTTTGCTTATTTGGATGTTTAGTTTGTTACAATAAAGTCTTGGTTCACAGAGTAAACAGTATAGAGAGATTATTTGTTTATCAACACGAGAGATACTCACACACATGTTATGTAGAAAGAGCTGCCGAGGATTGACCAAGCTGTAACAGGTGGAGCCAGCACTGTTGTCAGCTAACTACAAGAGTTTATCACTGTGCGAAAACAAAAGTTATGCTGCTAATTTGTGAATAAAATTTGTGAATGAAAGTCGACCCTAAATGTTCGATGCTGGTTACAGGTTTCAGGTGAGTGAAAAAACAGCGAGAAAAACACATTTTCAATCTTCAGGAGCCAAGCGTTTGTCAGACTGGTTCAGACCTGATCAAAACAGCAGCTCTCGTCTTGTTTAGTTGTTTTAATCAAAGAAGTTCCCCAGTCGACTAGACAGACAGCGTCTCTTTCTGCATGGAGCATGTGCAGTAGAGCGGAAAGTGATGTTGACCGATAATCCCTCTATAACAAAAACAGTAAACTGCTGCCGATGGCACCGTCCATTTAGCTATACATTTAAAGTAACTATAGCCTATCAATGTTTGCTTTCTTAAAAACATAAGCAAAGAAAAATAACACATTTTAATTTTCTTACGTCAGCATACATGTTTTGCTTGCCTAATGCATCCTGAGCCTTCCGAATTGTTTTAAGCTTTTTCACAGAGTTAGAAGCAAGACTTGTCAGTATGCTAACTGAAGTTAGCTACAATGCTAATAACATCAACAACAGACAAACTTAGTGCAGAGTTCATGTCTGAACAAGAAAAAAATAATATTGTGGCTCTGCCCTCAATGTTACAGGTAGTTGGTCATATTGAATCAAACTCGTCAATGGCCAAAACGCAATACCTCTATTTATGTTCCTCAGTTTTTGTTGAAAACTTGTCAAACTTGGCCAAAACATTGTAAACCCATGTGGAGAAAACGTATTAAGTGAAACTTGAATATGATGTTTTATGTGGTCACAGTGCATTTTTTAACATGGGTGAACAAACGTGACATTATTAGACATAGTCAAGACATTGCGGACTAATTTCCACTTAAATATACATAACAAAATATTTGTGCTAGGGGAAAGTGATTTTAAGCAGTAACATTGTAAAAAAAATAAAAATAGTTCCTTTTGTCACTCCTTCTCAGTGGCAAGCAGTGTTATGTTCAATAATAGGGGTATCATTGCTCACTTTCTGCTGCCAGAGCTAGTCTAATGAAGTATTTATGGCTGTGAAATATGATCATCTCACTTTTCATACATTTACTTGTTTGAAATCTGTAAAAAGGCTTTATGTGCATAGATTTCACATTGCCTTAAATACCAGGCATCTCATTAATAAAGAGTGTGTATGTACAATAAAATTCACGTACGTAATTTTGTGCTTTATTAAAATCTTGAAAAGGAAAAATGCAATCCAATTAGAAAAATGTCAACTTTGTGTCTCAGAGGTTTCAGAAAGGACCTGGCATACAGTATATAACAAATGGCTGTCTTTTGAAGTGTAACTAACAGTTGCAAATGTGTTTTATAATTATTGCCCCAAACCTCTGCGCAGAATGTTAGATACACTAGTACTTGTGACATGAAGATTCAGAAAGGCTAAGACAAAGGCGGGCTGGTGTTGCGTAACGTGCAATATCAGCCAAGTGCAGTTAATATCTGGATGAGCTGGTTACACTGTTAACCAGCGGGTGTTTTTGCCCCATGGATGAAATAATAATCATGATTCTCCCCGAGTCGTGCAGGGTTTAATATCTTGTCACTGAAGCCTGGCACAGTCAAATTAATTCACTTTTTCAGCAAAGGAAAGTCGGCCTGAATCGCTTCACATTCAATAACTATCAATGGGCAATAAATCTTACTGTGTTGACCTCACAGTGTGAAGTTTATTCTAATAGTGGAGTGAGGCTCAGTGATAATGGCGGGCTTCACTAAGTAATTATTGTCACTGTCAGCCAGGGTTTAATAGAGTTAATCAGACAAATCAGAATTAGAAAAGTTTTATTGCCACTTTCAGTAAAACAAAATCACAAGCTAGGAATTTGCTTTGTTGATATTATGCAACAGAGAACACTGAATATGAATAGTGGTAAGAAATATGAATGCAATTTAGGCTGGGATAAAATGTTACAGAGTTAAATAGATCTAACCTAAGTCCAATGCAAAGATACAATAAAAAATATACAGTCTGAACAGTGCAAACTATAGAGTACAAATATGAGATTTTATGACAATAATGTGACAGGTGTAAAGTGATAATGTAATGAGTGCAGTAGTCCAGCTTCGTCACATGTTTCATTAGGTGTTCTTTTTAAGGTGTTCTCTATTTCTCGTTGTTGTTGGAGGTTTTTTTGTTTGTTTTTTGTTTTTCTAGTTTTTTCTTGCTGAGAAGGAGTATCTGACAGGGGATGCTCTGGGACAACTATCCACCTGCCTGTTTGTTGTTGGACCATCTGCTTCTGTGTTTTCTGAATAATGACTGTTTCCGGTTTTCTAATGATTCTGATTGGTATGATGTGTCTGATTTTGTTTGCTAAATAAACAATCATGTGAAGTCCTCCTCTGAGATAACTGTTGTTTAGGTTATACAAAAAAATTGAATTGAATTGAAGAAAGAAAGATGATCTTGTGGCATGAGGTTCTAGTTCCAATAGACTGTGGCCTTCTGGCAAGAGGGAAAAGGCTTAAATAGTCCTTGTCCAAGGTGAGAAAAGGTCAGCTGCTGTCAGGCCTGCTCACAGCTTTATGTCTCATGGAGACATGAAGCTTCAGATCACCTTCATAAAATATGCTGTTGTCTATGTTTGTGGCTCTAGAGTACCAACTGTGTGATGGAGATGTCTACCACACTGTGATAGGAGGTGAATGTCAGAGTACCACACTGTGATGGAGGTGATGTCAAGAGTACCTGATGAGGAAGTGATGTCGGAGTACCACAACTGTGAATGACAGAGTACCACACTGATGATGGAAGTGGAGTGTGATGGATGATGTCAGAGTACCACACTGTGATGGAGCTGACGTACAGAGTACACACTGTGATGGAGCTGACGTCAGAGTACCACACTGTGATGGAGGTGATGTCAGAGTACCACATGTCAGAGTACCACACTGTGATGGAGGAGGTGATGTCAGAGTACCACACTGTGATGGAGCTGATGTCAGAGTGTGATGGAGCTGACGTCAGAGTACCACACTGTGATGGAGCTGACGTCAGAGTACCACACTGTGATGGAGGTGACGTCAGAGTACCACACTGTGATGGAGGATGTCAGAGTACCACACTGTGATGGAGGACTTGACAGAGTACACTGTGATGGAGGAGGTGATGTCAGAGTACCACACTGTGATGGAGGAGATGATGTCAGAGTACCACACTGTGATGGAGGAGGTGATGTCAGAGTACCATCCAGTGATGGAGGAGGTGATTGTCAGAGTACCAACTGTGATGGAGCTGACGTCAGAGTAACCACACTGTGATGGAGCTGACGTCAGATGTACCACACTGTGATGGAGGTGACGTCAGAGTACGCACTGTGATGGAAATGATGTCAGAGTACCACACTGTGATGGAGGAGGTGATGTCAGAGTACCACACTGTGATGGAGGAGGTGATGTCAGAGTACCATCCAGTGATGGAGGAGGTGATGTCAGAGTACCATCCAGTGATGGAGGAGGTGATGTCAGAGTACCATCCAGTGATGGAGGAGGTGATGTCAGAGTACCACACTGTGATGGAGGAGGTGATGTCAGAGTACCACACTGTGATGGAGGAGGTGATGTCAGAGTACCACACTGTGATGGAGGAGGTGATGTCAGAGTACTACACTGTGATGGAGGAGATGTCAGAGTACCACACTGTGATGGAGGAGGTGATGTCAGAGTACCACACTGTGATGAAGGAAGTGATGTCAGAGTACCACACTGTGATGGAGCTGACGTCAGAGTACCACACTGTGATGGAGGTGATGTCAGAGTACCACACTGTGATGGAGGAGATGTCAGAGTACCACACTGTGATGGAGGAGGTGATGTCAGAGTACCACACTGTGATGGAGGAGGTGATGTCAGAGTACCTGATGGAGGAAGTGATGTCGGAGTACCACACTGTGATGGAGGTGATGTCAGAGTACCACACTGTGATGGAGCTGACATCAGAGTACCACACTGTGATGGAGGTGATGTCAGAGTACCACACTGTGATGGAGCTGACGTCAGAGTACCACACTGTGATGGAGCTGACGTCAGAGTACCACACTGTGATGGAGGTGATGTCAGAGTACCACATTGTGATGGAGGAGGTGATGTCAGAGTACCACACTGTGATGGAGGAGGTGATGTCAGAGTACCACACTGTGAAGGAGCTGATGTCAGAGTACCACACTGTGATGGAGCTGACGTCAGAGTACCACACTGTGATGGAGCTGACGTCAGAGTACCACGCTGTGATGGAGGTGACGTCAGAGTACCACACTGTGATGGAGGTGATGTCAGAGTACCACACTGTGATGGAGGAGATGTCAGAGTACCACACTGTGATGGAGGAGGTGATGTCAGAGTACCACACTGTGATGGAGGTGATGTCAGAGTACGACACTGTGATGGAGGAGGTGATGTCAGAGTACCACACTGTGATGGAGGAGATGATGTCAGAGTACCACACTGTGATGGAGGAGGTGATGTCAGAGTACCATCCAGTGATGGAGGAGGTGATGTCAGAGTACCACACTGTGATGGAGCTGACGTCAGAGTACCACACTGTGATGGAGCTGACGTCAGAGTACCACACTGTGATGGAGGTGACGTCAGAGTACCGCACTGTGATGGAAATGATGTCAGAGTACCACACTGTGATGGAGGAGGTGATGTCAGAGTACCACACTGTGATGGAGGAGGTGATGTCAGAGTACCACACTGTGATGGAGGAGGTGATGTCAGAGTACCATCCAGTGATGGAGGAGGTGATGTCAGAGTACCATCCAGTGATGGAGGAGGTGATGTCAGAGTACCATCCAGTGATGGAGGAGTGATGTCAGAGGAGTGATGTCAGAGTACCACACTGTGATGGAGCTGACGTCGAGTACCACACGTGATGGAGGAGGTGATGTCAGAGTACCACACTGTGATGGAGGAGTGATGTCAGAGTACCACACTGTGATGGAGGAGGTGATGTCAGAGTACCACACTGTGATGGAGGAGGCGATGTCAGAGTACCACACTGTGATGGAGGAGGTGATGTCAGAGTACTACACTGTGATGGAGGAGATGTCAGAGTACCACACTGTGATGGAGGAGGTGATGTCAGAGTACCACACTGTGATGAAGGAAGTGATGTCAGAGTACCACACTGTGATGGAGCTGACGTCAGAGTACCACAGTGTGATGGTGGAGATGTTGTCAGAGTACCACACTGTGATAGGGAGGTGATGTCAGAGTACCACACTGTGATGGAGGAGATGATGTCAGACTACCACTCTGTGATGGAGGAGGTGATGTCAGAGTACCACACTGTGATGGAGGAGGTGATGTCAGAGTACCACACTGTGATGGAGGAGGTGATGTCAGAGTACCACTCTGTGATGGAGGAGGTGATGTAGGTGGATGTTGTTGGAGAAGGAGAGTGAAAAAGCTCCCTTGTCTTGATTTAAAATGTTTTTCTAATTTATATTGCTTTCTTTATTTATTGTTTTTATTTGTTGGCTGCTTGAATGATTACCCAGGAGTTTTCCCAGTCCATTATATGGTTATTGCTTTTGCAGTGGCTTGATATTGCCCACTGATGAAGTTGGAAATTAGAGGAGAAACAAACATGTCAGGTAATAGATAACCTCTCATATCAAATACACTTGTCTGATATGGATGAAAACTCTATTATAAGTGCTGCATTACATTGCCAGGATACTTGGGACAAACCTAATTTTTGAGATGTATTTTGGAATAGAATCTGTTTTAGTGATAAATTCTTGCTCAAAGTTGAAAGCCGTTTAATCTGCTTGGTAAACATGAGTAAATGGAGTTCAGATGTAAAAGGGCCAACTTTGATGATCACAGACAAAAATGAATCTTTTTGTACACAGAGCATGAAACACATTTAAACAAGTTGTCAGCTCAGACCAGACTGAAAATGAAAGAGTCTATTGATCGCAGTGCTTTCCTCATATTGAAATCTTTGTGTATTCTCCCTACTTTATATGCTTCTGTCATCATGTTAAATGACTGTTTAGTGAAAGTTGTAATATGATTCAAAGTTAATTTCGTGTTATTGTTTTGGGGGGTTTTTTTTTGGTCTTTTTTTTTTTTTTTTGGTCAGTAATCAGGCTTGACAAATTGTCCAACTTGCTTCTAAATATGTCTTATTATTTAATTGAAGTCACTTCATCCATAGAGTTTTATGGAACAATGTAACTTCAAAATGGTTTGTTCTTCATGAGGTTTGAGGGGGTTTTATGGATGGTTTTATGGATTTATCATAATCTAGTTTATGCTTGCTCTATTAATGTTTTAATGTCTAAAAAATGGGACAAAGTCAGATTTTTTTTTTTTTTTTTTGTATGTAATTCGTCAATAGTTCCTTAAGTAAAAACCTAGTCCTATATGTATCTAATGTAATGTAGAAGTCTAGACTAATCGAGGCCCTGACCGACCTTCCCCGAGACCACAGATTCTTGGGAAAAGTACCATCTTTGTACTTTTCTACATGTATTGGTGTCTACGTGATCTTATTGTGCAGTCTTTATTGCAAACCATACCTGGGACAGGTCACTGCAATGGGGACATCAACTCTTGGAGCAAGTTTAGCAGAGCATGGTGGTAATGAAATGTGGTCTCAACCCAGAAGAACATTTTGTTTCATCTCATGAGACAAAGATGAGATTCTCAGTTGTTGCCCCTAAAACCTCTTTGGAGCAATAAATGAGACTAGAGAAACACTTGAGAAACACTTGATGCCATAGTGAGATCTCAGTCATATCTCAAATGGAGCTAAAACTGAACTGTGGCCTGCTTTGATCTCACAGAGCAAAAGATCTCAGCTTGGTCCAACAGAACGCTCAAAATTGTCTAGGAGCATCACATGAGACCTTGTTGAGATCTCATTCTTATCTACTCCTCTAAACAACCTCGAGACAAGACATCCAAATGAGCAACCCGATCTCACAAGAAAGCGTACATATACCACGATTCTACAGGACATGTAAATTGCTTGACACAATTTCACAACTATGCCATATATGCCAGGCGTCGCAGTCCCAGTTCATTTCTATGATGGTTGTAAAGATGTGCTTCTGCCCATTTTAGTAACTTGATGCCTAAATGTAACTGTTACACCCAAAGAAAATGTCGGCATGTGTCTTCAAAAACGTGTGTGTTTTTTAAGCTGTGAAATCTTGTGTCATTTTCACGCTTTTTCATATCGTGCTGTAACTATGGCGTAACATAAGTACGCAAAAAAAGATGTGAAATCATGCTCACAATACAATTTTTTGCGTTGTGTAATTATACCACTTTCTTGTGAGACTGTGTTGAAATGAGGGCAGCAAGAAAGGTCCAAGGCACTCTGTCTTTTTGTAGATTTATTAAATAATGCCAATGCATTTCAACTCAAGGTTTTAACAGGACAAGTCCAAATGCATTTGAGCCCAAGACAAGACCAAGACCTTAAAAAAGTGGTCTTGAGATCGAACCGAGACCAAGGCCAGTCTCGAGTACTACTACAATATTCTAATGTGTCAACAACATTAATTATAAGTATAAATTTGAGGTCAGCAATATGATTTTGCTGACCTCAATTACAGTATGGGTAACACAAGGCAGCTATATATTTTTTCCCCTAATGAGACAACATATCCTTTTTTTGTTTGGGAAATTACAGTGTTGCAATGAGCAGTTCAAGAACGGGTGGGAAATTAGAAACATGTAATCAAACAAGATAATAATTTTAAAATAGACTTAGCAAAGACTGAGCACAGTGCAGAGTAGGACACAAAATGTACAATCTTACACCAAACACTTGCAATGCCACATCCACAGTTGAGTTTCAGTATTAGCCCTACAATGTGTTATAAATAGGCCCTAACTGGTGTTTTGGATTTAGGTAAAGCTGTAGCACAAGTAAAAGTAGCCACAATGACATAACCGCCTCTGCAGAGTACACGCACCGGTCATGTTCTTCTGTAGTTCCACCCAGCTTAGCACAAATGCCCGAGGACTTCAGCTCAAAACTTCTACAGTGAAAATCTCGCAGTCTCCAGTTTCCATCCGATTTGTCTGCATTTACAGTAAATCAAGCATGCACCGGGACCCTCTGAACTCTAGACTGTGACTCAACTTATACACAGCCCTCTCCCTCCTCAGCTGGTGTGTGCTCGTATCTGACTAACACTGTTTGACGTGAAGCCATTTTCTGCCTTTTTACAGTGAAGCAGAAGGTAATATTCCCACGGGAGGAAGGAGCAGTTAGCGAGGTCTGCTTCATAAATCAGCTTTTACAACGGGGAAGATGAAAGTGCATGGTGTCTGTCTCTCAAATGCAGTCCAAGAGCTCCAGATCCCAAAATTAAGTGTCTTCACAGAGAGCCAGTGTGAAACAATGTGTGCGTCTGGTGCTAAAGCTAGGCAGAGGCTAAATGGATTTTCTCTGATCTGAACGCAGAAGTCACCTTGGCTAATTTGGGAGCAGGAGGGAGGGTTGTCAGACAGAATGCAAATCCGACGGACAGCTACAGAACTCAATATGAAGAAAGAAGTCTCACAGTTTCTCATCCGGACATGATTAGAGATGAGATTGTTCAATTAAAGGGTAAATATGACTCGTTATTTGCAATGTTTTTGTCTTTTAAACGTGCTCATTGTAGTGCTGTCCACGTTAACTTTAACAAGAGTCACACTGATTGGAGCAGACAGTGTGGACTTGGTGATTCTGGTCAGAGAATCACGAGCAGACGCCTTGAGAATGTCTTTGATTCACAGGGAGTGAAAGGGAGAGCATCCAATGTACAAACGATTCTGTGTGATCCAAGTGTCTGTCTGTGTGTGGTCTGTAACTGAGAAAACCATGAGCATGGGTTAGTAATAGTGATACTGCATAAACTCAAAAGAAGCAAAATAAAATATCATAATTTAGTTTAGTTTAGTCTTTATTCAAAAAGACAATCTGATCTGCTCCAGATTATATGAGAGGCATCTGGCTGCAGACCTGAATGAGGAGTCCCCTGCCTCGCAGACCTGTACCAGGAGTCCCCTCGTCACGTGACCTGCACCAGGAGGCCCCTAAGGCCCGGATGTTCGCCCATAATATGTAGATATGCAACAGGACAGTATGTGGCGCTATGCACTAAAACATTGCGTCCTGCATAATGTTGAAGAAAACATAGAGGAGCCCCGGTATTCAGTGTCGCCGTTTGTTAACGGTGTTAACAAATCACAAACGCGGGTACAGAACGGTATGTGCCGGAGGGACAGACATGAGCTGGTTGCCATAGTGGTGAGTTTATTACTGTTGCTAACCAGGCGTAAAGGGTTATTATATATTTTTTTATCTTAACCTTTACCCAAACCTTTTTCCTAAGCTTACTTATTACCCCAACCCTGTTCCTAACCTACCCGTGTAACCGATACCAACGTAAGCCCACACGAGGTACCAAGTAAGTGTGGTAGTTGGGGGATAAACTCACTCCCTCAGTATAAGAACCAACAGACAAACTGGTCCAAAGGTTGTATTTCCTTTGGCTCAATGCGTTTGTCAGTTGACCGCTGTGCGGGAGACCCGGGTTCGACTCCCGCTCAGGACGTATGTAAAACCATACCGGTCACCCATTCTCCTACACTTAAATGACCGTCCCTCCGGACCCGACTAGAGAAAACAGTGCCAGTTACAAAAAATTGTTTTTTTGTGAAAATAAAAACTTTGTGTCGATATTGATTTTTACAGGTCAGTTTATTACTTTTATTTCCAGCTGTGAAAGTTATCAGTTCTCATCGAAACTGATACTTGATCGATGCAAAAGTGAAAACGTGTCTGGCTGTAATTTCAAACATCTCAAAATGAGGTTTGTTTTGCTGTTTTGCTTTACTTCCTCTCGGTAGAGGTGCCTCCGATGGAGTTCTGCAGACACTCGTGAAAAAAAAATAGTACATAAAAAGGTAACTTGATCGATAAAAAGTAAGTCTAGATACAAGTCACGTAACGCGGGCCCTCCTGGTGCAGGTCACGTGACGAGGGATCCTGGTACAGGTTGAGCAGGGACTCCTCATTCAGGTCTGCAGCCAGATCTCTGATTATATAGCAAGTTTCCATTTGCGGTCTCTGGAGAGCAATAATAAAATTACACATTGCAATATAACATTCAATAAAAAGGTATCATTGTGACTACTCACTCATCCAATACACATTTCATATCTCACACATTCTATGACCGACATGTTTTAACCAATCACAGTACAGCATTGTGGTTTGGGCGAAAAACAGACTTTCACACCAACATGAACATGGCGGCGTCAGTCTATTTAGCAGAAATCCGGACTGTTTTCATTAAAAACAACAACAAACAAAACCGTGCACACAGAATCGATTTGTAGAAAGATGCCTGTGCTTTTCTTTAAAAGGACGACACACAATTTTTCTTCCTTAAAAATGTAAGTAAAAATAAGTTTTTAACCTTGTTATAATGGCCTTCCTTCATTATTAGTTTACTCAAAGTTATATTTGAATTGATTCACGCATGTTTGAGAAATCTTGTGTTGCTCTTTAGCTGCAGCTCAGGTGCTCAGAAATCCCCGTTCTCACCTACCACCTATCCCCTCCCACTTTCCTGTATTTACTTGGTATTATTTCAAAAGATTAACACTCCAAAGTGAATCTTATATGGTTCAATACTGTCCCAAATTCACTTTCCAACAATAAAAAAGAGGCCGGGCTTATCAGTTTTGCAGTTTTGAACAGGAAGTCAGTAGAGCTGTTATATTTTTAAGTTCTTTTAGATCAACTTGTGTTTTACAATGAACAAAAGATAAATTACTGATCTGTGCATGTTCTAGATTCTTACTAAATATAAAAAAACACAATAGGACCCCTTTAAACTTCCTACATCAGTCAAATGTTTTTGCTCACTTACCCAAATCATTCTGAGTTCATCACGATGTGTTTTAAGGTTTTTACACAGCTGTTAGGAGCGACATGAGCCAGTATGCTAAAAGCAGTTAGCTACAATGCTAACTACAACAGATGCACTTAGCGAAGATGAAGACATTATGCAGTCATTTCCACCTGAATAGACACATTAACAAGATATCGCTGCTGTAAAGAAATTGATTTTAAGCTACTTTAGTGTAAAAGTGTGTTTGGTCTAACAGCAACCTCTGCACTGTAACGCTTCGAACCAGTCAGCTTCAAACATTCGCCACAGCGTTCTCGTTGTTCTCGCTGGCTTTCTGCAGCACTCTATCCAGACTGATATTGTTTATCAATTCAGATTGCTCCACATATAAGCCTGGTGTGAGCTAGACTAGTTTTGTGAAGCTGTAAAATGTTCACAGACATGTTTGTTTTTACATTAGAAAGTAAAATAACTCGGCAGAGCAAAAAACCAGCTGACAGCACATCTAGCCATTCATAGCAACAAAAAGTATCTATAAGAAACACAACAGATGCAAAATCAAAGATGATGAACTGTTAATCATGTTATACTGGTTTTCCAACATCAGTATTGATTATTTTTTCCACTGGGGAACCTCAAACCAGTTAAACTGCTGACAGCACACACACAGCTTTCTCAATAGTCTGAATTGCACCTGAATTACATTATTTCTTCATACTTCTGATCTCTGCAGTTGCCAGCATATTCTGTAAGTTTGTGGCTCTAAACAATAGCTTATGGCAAAAAATAAAACCATAAAGTTATAAAGTCAGCTTAGATAAATAGTGCAGTTTATGAATAACAAAAATGACAAAATAATGATGAATAATACACTTTGTCAAGCTTTAAACGTGAAGAAAAGTTGCTAAATTGCCCTGGCGCCTCCACTGTTTTTGAGCTGACCTTCTCTAACACAACTTGTCTTAGTTTAGATCCATCAGACTGAAAAGAGCTGCAGGAGTGAAAAATGACTTCTGGTCCCAGGGGAGAGAACTCTTCATATTTCATCCTCTTTTAAGACACTCACATAAACTGGGAGATCTATTAAGATAAAGCACTTTAGCTTTCACATTAGCATTCATTCAGCTCCATGATGAAGGATGCCTGCTCATTTTAGATCAATTGTTTGGGTTTTGAGGACACATAGATTTAGTAAAACTCTTTAACGTCAGCTTGTTTCAAACTGTTATCTGTGTTTGTGAAGCTGAATTAAGTAATGTATTACAAAAAAGATAGTTAGATTCTGTTGACTTTTTACCATATTACATTATGTTTATCTCCACATTTCAAACGTTTCGGAGTGAGCTAAGTTTTTTGTCATTGCCAGATTTGAACTCAACTTTGGAAAGCTATTTTCAAACTGCACATGCTCAGGCACTTTGGCATATCACTGACAAAACCCAATTTTTAAGATTTGTTCAGTAGTTTTTCTACAACCAATAAACCCACTGATACTCCATCCAGTAAACATACAAATGTGAATCTTTAGTCTGGAGAATCCAAACTGTTTTGCAACAAGGAACGGCGAGCGTGATTTTCTGTTTTGCTGTAAAAAGCTGGTGAGGCTGATTTTCACTCTGCGAACACGATTTAGGTTTTAAAACTTTAAATCTTTCAACACATGGTTCATGTAAATATGTAGCCTACTCTTTCTGGTTGCCATTAAGGCTTATAAACTTCTTTTTACAAACAGCAAAGTGAAACTGGAGAGGACCACTCCAAGCTCAGCCAATCAGAGTGCTGCAGTCAGCTCTTGATTAGAACTAAAATTCTTTCTTATTCAGTCCTGACAGAACTCAGTGGTTTAATGTTTTCACAAAGTGTTGCTTTTGTCATAATTTTTTTAGTGGAATATACCAACTTTACTAATTTACAACTAAATGAGTTACCCCAAGATTAAATGCATAAAATTACATATTAGAGCTAGGTAAAGTCCAACTAGGTGCAGCTTATTTTGATGAAAATCAAACTAACCGTGGGCAAAGCCACAAAATGCAGACTACACATCTTTTCTGGAATTATTTTGAGAGAGTTGTTGGTGAGGTCCCCTGATGTTGTGCTTGGAAGTCAGATATTGTTTTTGGGATCATGACAGATAAAGGCTGAAAGTCACTGATTTAACTGACTCTGTGCACAGAAGTCAGTTGGCCTATTTGTTTTCAAAAATACTAACATCCTGCTGGCACGTTCGTTTCCTGTTTGGTTCATTTCTATGGGGTTTTACTGCCTCAGTCTAAATAAAAAAATACTTCAATATCGGGCAGTGAACAGTGAGTTGTTGGTGATTTTCTCTGAAAACATATTAAATACTTTACAAATGAGAATATTTCACCAAAGGACCAAAGTGTGTTTATAAAAAAATATGTGTCATGTCAATGCTAACACTAAAGTTTGACAACGTCAAAATAAACATCTATGCACAGGGTCAGTTGAATTCTTGTAGCTAATGAGGAGCTATCACACTAAAGCTGGCATACTAGCAACAGTTTGTGCAATCTGGACCATAAACGGCTGTATATTATGAGCTGCACACAGCACACTGCAGTCTCATTTTGATCCACAAAGCTGCTTTTATCATAGTGTATGATCTAGACAGACATATTTGACTTCACTTTAAGAAATTACAACTGATTTCGAACTGCATTTTTAATCTTGAATCACAGTGTAAACAGTAAATATTTGTCTGACAGAATTCTGCCAAAACACAAATAGTATAAAAATTACAATATAATTTTTGACCGCACTGTTAAACTCTTTAAACTCAGATCTGTGTAAACTGCTTAAAGCCTTCCATCTATGGTCATGTCTAATTACACTGCATCACAATACAGATCTGTGTGTACCGTTTCCTCTTGTGCTTTTCTTCCTGAGCAAAGCTTTGTTGCTCTGTCTGCGCCTCAAACTGCCAAATGCCAAAGTCCCGGAGCCCAAAAGTCACACTGTTATTTGGATCAAAGGCAGAGGGGCTTGTGAGGACTTCAGTGTGTGCACATGACCCCAGGCAGCGCAGAAGCACAAAGAACACTACTGGTCCAGCACACTGTCACAGACAAGTGTGCACAAGTCCATTAGGGGCTCAACAGCAGAATACAGCAGAAGTGTGTCAGGTTATTCACAAGAGTACATGTAAGAACATCCTCAGACTCAGGTGAACAACCATCAGGTACTTACAATCACCTGACTGGGACTTGGACTGAGTGTCCATTGAACCTGTCAGAATTACTCGCTCTTAAGAGTCAGTTCAAAGGATTTTTTCGATTTTGTTATTTATCTATAACATAGGGCTGGGCCATTAATTGAAAAATCGAGAAATCGAGATTAAATCAAATCACATCGTCAATTATTTGGTGGTGGGTTTTAAATCGAAAGATCGTAAACCAATCTTTTTTTTTACTTCAGACTTTTGAATGAATTTGAGTTTTTGGGTTCTAGTCTGGAGAACTATTTCAGTATCATAAGTCAAATTGACAATTGTTTGTTTCATAATGTACAAACTGAACTACACAAAAAGACTCCTGTTGTTTAATATTTAAACTCAGAAACCGACTGTAACCAACAAATGACAGCTATTACAAGCACACAACCTCCTCATAACTGGCAGAACTCTGAATCACTGAATAAAAACTGATTTAAAAAGCCTTTCTCTTGTGAAAGTCTGGTTACTGCACAAGGTTTATCTTGACAACTAAAACACACGGTTTGGAGCAGCTTCAATTCCTTACCTGATAAAAAGCTGGAAGTCAGTAAACAGGAAATCATATCTGCGTCTTACACAATGGTCAGAAAATAGCAGCAGGGAAGCCGTATTTTACTCTGCAGGACTGTGGCTGGCAGCGGATTTGTCGTCTGCGACAGATGAACTGTTCTGGGATAAACAGGGCAAATAATGAAGCGAAAAGCACAAGAAAGTTAGACGTATTCATAAGGCAGGACGCTCGAGGTTTTTTAGTCAGTGGCATCGAGATCCATCTATAAAGTAGATCTTACTTGTTGATCTGATTTATTAGAATGCCTGTTATACATTTCTTATACAACTTCTTCCTCTTCCTTTTCCTCTTGTTGTGTTTTTTCTTGTCATTCATCTTCTTCTTGTCCCTCATCTTGTCATTCTTTTTCTTTTTCTTATCCTTTTTTTCTTCTTCTTGTGTTTTTTTCTTGTCATTCTTTTCTTTCTTGACCTTGTTGTTTTTCTTCTTGGTAACACTTTAAAGTACCGCCCGCTAGTTAATAGGTAACTACGGGGGTACTTACTGGTACTTACTGGTACTTCTGGTGTTAGTACCAGTGGTAGTTACTGGTAACTACAGTGGTACTTGTAGTGGTACTTAGAGTCACAAGTATGGTAACTAAAGTGATAGTTACCAGTATATTTAGTATTAACTACAGTGGTAGTTCATTGTCAGTTACTATAGTAATTGATAGCTTACTAACACTGACAGCGGGTCGTATTTTAAAGTGGACAAGGTGGTACTTCACTGTCAGTTACTATAGTAAACTCACTCCCTCAGGTATAGGAACCCACAAACAAACTGGGCAAGGGAGCGTTCCCTTTAGCTCAATGCGTTTGTCAGGTTGACCGGCGCGTGGGAGACCCGGGTTCGACTCCCGCTCAGGACATGTGTAAGACCATACCTGTTACACTATCAATTACTGTAGTAACTGACAGTGAAGTACCACCTTGTCCACTTTAAAATACGACCCGCTGTCAGTGTTAGTTAGCTATCATTACTATAGTAACTGACAGTGAAGTACCACCTTGTCCACTTAAAGTAAGACCCGCTGTCAGTGGTAGTTAGCTATCAATACTGTAGTAACTGACAGTGAAGTACCACCTTGTCCACTTTAAAATACGACCCGCTGTCAGTGTTAGTTAGCTATCAATTACTATAGTAACTGACAGTGAAGTACCACCTTGTCCACTTTAAAATACGACCCGCTGTCAGTGTTAGTTAGCTATCAATACTATAGTAACTGACAGTGAAGACCACTTGTCCACTTTAAAGTACGACCCGCTGTCGGTGTTAATTAACAGTTAATTAATGTAGTAACTGACAGTGAAGTACCACTTGTCCACTTTAAAATACGACCCGCTGTCAGTGTTAATTAATGCAGTAACTACCAGTGAAGTACCACTGTATTAAACTGTACAAGACCAGCTGTCAGTGTTTTTTTTTTTTTTTGGAACTACTACCAACTTTTACTGTAATTTAGCTAGTGCTCAATACATTATTTACTAGTAACTATTGTTTAAAGCTCAACCAGCTGTAGTATGCAATTTTTTGGGGTTTATTGATAAACATTTTGTAATTGTTAATGTGTTTCATATCTGTTGTGGCTGTGAGCATAATAAAGAGGTGTCTCTTTGTATTAGATTGCCCAGTGTTTGATTTTTCATAATCTGTATTATACACAATATTTGCAGTAATAAACTTCTTTCATAACAGTCTTTTACCTTGTTTGTGTAGCATCACAAATAGAACCACCAAGTACACAATTAAGTATCACTAGAGGTACCGTATAAGTACCACTAATTAGTACAAATGATGCCACCATAATCCCAATTATCATTCCACAAAAGTACCAGTAACTATCATGATAATTAATACTTAACTAGCCGGTAACTGTCACTTTAGTGACCAGTACTTGTGACTGTAAGTACCACTACAAGTACCACTGTAGTTACTAGTAAGTACCACTGGTACTAACACCAGAAGTACCAGTAATACCCCGTAGTTACCTATTAACTAGTGGGCGCTATTTTAGTAACTGTCAATTAAGTACTAGTAACTACCACTGTAGTTAATACTAATATACTGGTAACTGTCACTTTAGTAACCAGTACTTGTGACTCTAAGTACCACTACAAGTACCACTGTAGTTACCAGTAACTACCACTGGTACTAACACCAGAAGTACCAGTAAGTACCAGTAAGTACCCCCGTAGTTACCTATTAACTAGCGGGCGGTACTTTAAAGTGTTACCTTCTTCTTTTTTCTTCTTGTCCTTTCTTCTTCTTCATGTCATTCTTCATCTTTATCTCTTCTTCTTTATCTTCTTCTTCCTCTTCTTCCTCTTCCTCTTGTGTTTCGTCTTCTTCTTCCTCCTCCTCTTCTTCTTCTTCTTTCTTTCTTGTCATTCCACTTTTTAACCCTTTAAGTGCCACAGTAGAAATTCTGAACCAAGCCGTTTCAGTTTTGCTTTTTCAGATTTCAGATTGTCGTGTTTTTTTTTTACAAGTTTCAGAAGCTTGAAAATGACTAAACACAACTCTGTACTGGTTTTACAAACTAATGCAGATAAATATTAGTTTTTATTAGCTCCAGGTGAAAGTTTTAAGACTTTATATTTCCAGAAATGCATTTCACCTGAGAAACTTTGGCATCTAAAGGCTTAATTTCCACTACCTCCTTGTGTTTCATATGGACATGTAAACCCAATAAACAGCAAATCAAGCAATAAGAGAGCTAAAAATGTACACAATAATCAGTTGTATGTATTTTACGTTGTTGTTATTGATGCTACCCAATCTCACTGGTCCCTGGAAAAGAAAAATGTGACAGTACTAGTCCTTACAAGAAAGAAGGTTGGGGTCACTGGTCCAGAGTTCAGAGTTCAAGTCCAAACCACGCCATTGTGAAGCTTAAAAATTATTTTTTTTTGTGACGTGCGTGACATTTACAACCTTACATATCACAGTCTTAATCTAAGCTCAAGGATGTGGCTGGGGATAGGTGGTGGGTGAAAACAGCACTTTTCTGTGCACTTTGCCTCATCTGCAGACAATACAAATTACTCAAACATACAAAAATCAATCCAAATACAACTCTGAGCAGCTTGTGAAAGTTGTTTTTACAGAACATGTCCTCTTTTCTGTTGTATATTTTGTTCTCTAATCCAGCTGTTTTCTTGCACAACACAGAACTTAAAAAGACTACAATATTTACACAATCTCTTTGACGCAGCAGGTGGTTCGTTGCATTGTCCAAACACAGACCAGGAGCAGATAAGGCTCATGGGAAACCGAACAGACGACACAAGCCAGCGATGGTATGTTAATTTTGGCTACTCGTGGCACATGAAAAATGATGTTGCCATTAATTATATCACGACAAATGTGACCACAGCACACGAGGAAATGAGCGGCTAAATTTAGAAGATTTTTCCTCAGCGTGATAAAAGTCTTAAGGCAGCTCAAACCACCCATAACGCCCTGTCTTGTTTCTGGCGGTTATTAATGAGCAGGAGTGCGTTATAAATAGAAGTACAACGGCAACAAACAAGTGCTGCTGCTGAATTTAACACAATGTGTGTTCACACTCTCACTTCAGTTGAGTTTAAAGCTTTTAACCAACTTTTAATATCCAAGTTATTCAACATATTCTTCAAGTTATATTTTCTTCAGTGCGTTATAGATTCTCTTCCTTTGAGCACTCAGAAATCAGTTTTTATTCTTCCTAGATAACGCAGAACAGAAATCATTCTCATGGAAATGCATATAGAGGGATTATCGGTCGACTTTGCTTTCGACTTTACTGCGCATGCTCCTACGAAAACAGATGCTGTCCATCTAGTTAGCTTGGGAAACCTCTTTGATAAAAATAACAAAATGGGACAAGAGCAGCTGTTTGGATCAGGTCTGAACCAGTATGATGAACGTCAGTGCTTTTCTCACTGTTTTTCTCTCATTAGAATGTAACATGTATGAGTTGTAAAGACACATTTTTTTCACAAATGTTGATTTAGCAGCATAACTTTTGTTTTTGCACAAAGATAAACTCTTGTAGTTTGCTGAGAACTGTGGTAGAATGTTGCTGCNTAGCTACTGACAGTGAATACCACCTGATCACTTTTAAAAGAAGACCGCTGTCAGTGGTAGTTAGCTATCCATTATGTAGTAACTGACAGTTGAATAACCCCCTTGTCCACTTTAAAATACGACCCGCTGTCAGTGTTAGTTAGCTATCATTACTATAGTAACTGACAGTGAAGTACCACCTTGTCCACTTTAAAATACGACCCGCTGTCAGTGTTAGTTAGCTATCAATTATATAGTAACTGACAGTGAAGTACCACCTTGTCCACTTTAAAATACGACCCGCTGTCGTGTTATTAGTTAATTAATAGTAACTGACAGTGAAGTACCACCTTGTCCACTTAAATACGACCCGCTGTCAGTGTTAATTAACTAATGCAGTAACTACCAGTGAAGTACCACTGTATTAAACTGTACAAGAAGACCAGCTGTCAGTGTTTTTTTTTTTTTTGGAACTACTACCAACTTTTACTGTAATTTAGCTAGTGCTCATACATTATTTACTAGTAACTATTGTTTAAAGCTAACCAGCTGTGTATGCATTTTTTGGGGTTTATTGATAAACATTTTGTAAATTGTTAATGTGTTTCATATCTGTTGTGGCTGTGAGCATAATAAAGAGGTGTCTCTTTGTATTAGATTGCCCAGTGTTTGATTTTTATCATAATCTGTATTATACACAATATTTGCAGTAATAACTTCTTTCATAACAGTCTTTACCTTTGTTTGTGTAGCATCACAAATAGAACCACCAAGTACACAATTAAGTATCACTAGAGGTACCCGTATAAGTACCACTAATTAGTAAAATGATGCCACCATAATCCCAATTATCATTCCACAAAAGTACCAGTAACTATCATGATAATTAATACTTAACTAGCGGTAACTGTCACTTTAGTGACCAGTACTTGTGACTGTAAGTACACTACAAGTACCACTGTAGTTACTAGTAAGTACCACTGGTACTAACACCAGAAGTACAGTAAGTACCCCGTAGTTACTATTAACTAGTGGGCGCTATTTTAGTAACTGTCAATTAAGTACTAGTAACTACCACTGTAGTTAATACTAAATATACTGGTAACTGTCACTTAGTAACAGTACTTGTGACTCTAAGTACACTACAAGTACCACTGTAGTTACCAGTAACTACCACTGGTACTAACACCAGAAGTACCAGTAAGTACCAGTAAGTACCCCCGTAGTTACCTATTAACTAGCGGGCGGTACTTTAAAGTGTTACTTCTTCTTTTTCTTCTTGTCCTTTTTCTTCTTCTTCATGTCATTCTTCATCTTTATCTTCTTCTTCTTTATCTTCTTCTTCCTCTTTTCCTCTTCCTCTTGTGTTTCGTCTTCTTCTTCCTCCTCTTTCTTCTTCTTCTTCTTCTTCTTGTCATTCCACTTTTTACCTTTAAGTGCCACAGTAAAATTCTGAACCAAGCCGTTTCAGTTTTGCTTTTTCAGATTTCAGATTGTCGTGTTTTTTTTTTACAAGTTTCAGAAGCTTGAAAATGACTTAAACACAATCTGTACTGGTTTTACAAACTAATGCAGATAAATATTCGTTTTTATTAGCTCCAGGTGAAAGTTTTTAAGACTTTATATTTCCAGAAATGCTTTCACCTGAGAACTTGGCATCTAAAGGCTTATTCCACTACCTCCTTGTGTTTCATATGGACATGTAAACCCAATAAACAGCAAATCCAAGCAATAAGAGAGCTAAAAATGTACACAATATCAGTTGTATGCATTTTACATTGTTGTTATTGATGCTACCCAATCTTGACTGTCCCTGGAAAAGAAAATGTGACAGTACCAGTCCTTACAAGACAAAAGGTTGGGGTTCACTGGTCCAGTCTAGTCTAGAGTTCAAAGTCCACACGCCATTGTGAAGCTTAAAATTTTTTTTTTTTGTGACGTGGCTGTGACATTTACAACCTTACATATCAGTGAGTCTTAAATCTAAGCTCAGGGATGTGGCTGGGGATAGGTGGTGGGTGAAAACAGCACTTTTCTGAGCACTTTGCCTCATCTGCAGACAATACAAGATTACTCAAACATACAAAAATCAATCCAAATACAACTCTGAGCAGCTTGTGAAAGTTGTTTTTACAGAACATGTCCTCTTTCTGTTGTATATTTTGTTCTCTAATCAGATGTTTTCTTGCACAACACAGAACTTAAAAGACTAATATTTACACAATCTCTTTGACGCAGCAGGTGGTTCGTTGCATTGTCCAAACACAGACAGGAGCAGATAAGGCTCATGGGAAACCGAACAGACGACACAAGCCAGCGATGGTATGTTAATTTGGCTACTCGTGGCACATGAAAATGATGTTGCCATTAATTATATCACGACAGAATGTGACCACAGCACACGAGGAAATGAGCGGCTAAATTTAGAAGATTTTCCTCAGCGTGATAAAAGTCTTAAGGCAGCTCAACCACCCATAACGCCCTGTCTTGTGTTCTGGCGGTTATTAATGAGCAGGAGTGCGTTATAAATAGAAGTACAACGGCAACAAACAAGTGCTGCTGCTGAATTTAACACAATGTGTGTTCACACTCTCACTTCAGTTGAGTTTAAAGCTTTTAACCAACTTTTAATATCCAAGTTATTCAACATATTCTTCAAGTTATATTTTCTTCAGTGCGTTATAGATTCTCTTCCTTTGAGCACTCAGAAATCAGTTTTTATTCTTCCTAGATAACGCAGAACGAAATCATTCTCATGGAAATGCATATAGAGGGATTATCGGTCGACTTTGCTTTCGACTTTACTGCGCATGCTCCCTACGAAAACAGATGCTGTCCATCTAGTTAGCTTGGGAAACCTCTTTGATAAAAATAACAAAATGGGACAAGAGCAGCTGTTTGGATCAGGTCTGAACCAGTATGATGAACGTCAGTGCTTTTCTCACTGTTTTCTCTCATTAGAATGTAACATGTATGAGTTGTAAAGACACATTTTTTTCACAAATGTGATTTAGCAGCATAACTTTTGTTTTTGCACAAAGATAAACTCTTGTAGTTTGCTGAGAACTGTGGTTAGTGTTGCTGCTACAGCTTGTGTCAATCAGCCACGACTTTTCCTGCTGTCCGGCTGCGCACGCATCTCTGATAAACAAATAATCCCTGTATTCTATGTAAATTTAAATGCCTAACTATACTACACAATGTAGATGTAAATTATCGCATTTCTAATCCTAATCTTAACCAACTCCAAATCTCAGAACGAAACTCAGCCATTTTTGTAACTTCAGACATAAACTTCGCCGTCAAACCCAAAGAAAATGTCCTTCAAACAAAACACCTGTTACAAGAGACTAAGAATATAATGTCTCTATTTGATGATTTTCACAGTATCACTAGAGACGGTGGTAGAAACCTGCTCATTATGCACTATTAACATGTCGTAGTATAGATACACATTTCTGTGAGGCCGTGTTGCTCCACCAAATGGATTCTCGTGATATTTGTAACTGTTGCAGAACCGTGACAACCGCTGAGGCGTCCAGGTATTCCACAACGATATCGCAGAATTGTGACAACCCATCTGGACCGACTGTGTTTTTACTCGTGGAAAGGTCAGGTCCACACATTTGGTTCATGAGTGACAAGAAGCATTGTCCAAAACATTGTTGGTCCTGTGAACTGATGTAATCTTTCTGATGTAATCCTTCGGTCAGTCGTTCACACCTCAGAAGTGCTTTTTATTTCCACAGACAACACTGGGTTGATTTGCTGGCATCCATCTTAGATAAAAACTCAATGCAGCCTGTTAAAGATCCAAATACAGTACTTTACTAATCAATAAGAATTACAGAGAGTCGACCAGAAGCTGAGACATTCTAGTAGAAATGCATGTTGTCCCCTTATTACATAATTAGCAATGGCAATAATAGTAACAAACCACCCAAGCACAAAGCCTGTGTCGTTTGGGAAACTTCTTTTTAGCGGCTGTTCTATTCAATGGTCGACCCTTCAGCTGAACTCTCTCACTCTGCACAGCTCACATTGTCAAAACTCCACTTTCTGGCGGCACATTGTGTAAAATGGAGTTTGATCCTGCTCGGTTTCCCCGCTGTGACCTGTGTCAGCCATTCTGACCACCTTGTCCAATTTGCTGCTGAGAGAGGATGTGTGAGCCGCCTCTGCCATGTGATATCAGCAGTCAAGAGCCGTGGCAGACAGAGCTCAGTGAGGAGAGTTAAAGCTTAATCTGGGACAAGCTGGAGGTGTTAGTCTCTCTTGAATGATGATGGGGACAGGTCAAACAGTCTGGAGCATAGTATTCTCATGAGGCTAATTCAGTGATAACTTTCATTTATCTTCTGTGAGCAAGCTTTCCTCTCAATCCATTTACTTTGTCAAATTAAGATGCAGAAAACTCTCTTCAGCATTGTGGTTTGGACAGAAAGCGCTGACGTCAACAAACACAAGCAGATTTCTACAGAAAGGGGGCAAAGCCAAGACACTCTTTATGCAATAAACGTTTTAAAAGCCTTTATTATTCTAGGCTACTTCATGATTAAAATATTATTTTTTAAAACATGTGCTGATCTGTTTCCCAAACATAGCGGCTCAAAACAGTCTTCTTCGGGGTGTGATTCTCAGCAATCCACTTGCACTATTTATCAATTAAGGGTTGTGCAACACCTGGGGGGAGTGGCCTAATCAGGGAGTGCTCACTAGCAAACAATCAAAACATTTTATATTTTCAAGCAAGCCACGGTTTTCTGGGAAAACATGGCTTGCTGATTGTAAATGTATCATATTTCCCTCTGCAAAAGTAACTTCAGATAGTCACCACCTCTAATATTTTTTGTCCATATTATTCCTCCTTATAGCATATTTATGTCCGGACGCTCTATCCTTAAGCCTTCTCTACATAGATTTGTGTTCCCAATCACCAATGAGCACCTCCAGACATCTCTGAATGTGAGATTTATCTGAACATTTTTTTTTTTACAAACGAGATGTTTATTTTTTTCGCAACAAATTTTTTTTTTAATTTTTGATCACTTTTGCTGTTGTGATGCTTCAACCAATTCGCCGTAACATTACATTTTATTCTACTGGATTTCAGCTCCAGCCTGTCCAGATTGAGAATTCAGAGCAACTGGACTCTAGTTTCACATTGCTGACTTTTTTTTTTTTTTTTTACAGTATTTGATTTTTTATAATTTTTTTTTTTTTAAGTCTTCAAAGCCTGCTCAAAGTTTTGCTTTCATGATCATGTTTGTGTTGTATGATGAAAATATATATTATTGTGGAGCCATAATTCAGATTTATTTTATGTCCATGGATTGGAAGCCAAAATTTAAGGAAGAAAATTAGTTACTCACAGTACTGCTGTTTCCAAGTCACATCATTCCTGTCAGTGTGGAGGAGCAGCAGCTCTACACAGAGCTTTTCCTGAGTTTATCCATAATCTGTTCTTTGCTATTCACATGTTGTCCCTTGTCCACTCCCCTCTGGGGAGTGTATCTGTTCCAGATGCTGCTGCTCCAGTGTCGATGCCTGGACCTCGGATCCCACCTACTCTTGAGATCCTGGACCTCGCTCACCGTTCCACTCCAGCCTCTCTTCAACTGGCTGTCTTCGTCTGTTGGAAAATTTGTCTACCTAAAAGTGATTTCTGGCTCCACAGACTTAAAGTTCTAGTTACATCTGGACATACGTCAGTCCTGGTCACATCTACAGCCTGTCCGTCCTTGGGAGTGGATCCCTCTTTCACTGTGGTTCTCCTCGAGGTTTCTCTTTTTCCCCCTGATGTTTTTTTTTTAGTTTTTCCTTGCTGAGAAGGAGGGTCCAAGGACAGGGGATGCTATGGGACAATTTTTATTTGCGTATTTGTTGTTGTAACAATCTGCCTGCATTTCCTAAAATGATTGTTTCTAATTTTACATTGTTTCTGTTGCTATTGACCAAATGTTGCCATGTTTGATTTCCTGACAAATCTTGTTTGCTAAATCAACACCTTGTAAAGTCCGCTGAGATAACTGCTGCTGTGATTTTGGGCTATACAAATAAATTAAATTGAAATTGAAAATTTTGTAATTGAGCTTCTCCTATAACAGTGTGGCTCCAGTCCATAGTTCCAGCTCTGCGTGAACGTGCCTAAAATGGGGACTGGAACTAAAATAGGTGCAAGGAACTGAAAAAAGTTTCTACAGTGGGAAAAGACCTATCTCTCCAGCGTTTCCTGGATCTTCTTTAGAGTAATATTCACTTTCTAAATCGTGATAAAATCAAGTATTCAGCTGCGATATTACAGTCCTCAAGACAAAGGCAAATCTGCTAAACTGAAGTAATCATGAACAATAATCCATGAACTGAACCAGCCTTGTGTTTAAACATGTTGACCTCCTCTGTCAGTGTTCTGTGTGTGAGGAGGGTTTCTGTCTGCAGAGAGATAGAACTCTAATAACAGCGAGTGTGAAGAAGAAAAAAAAAGTTGTCATTGGAAAGTGCAACCTTCAGGGCCGATGGTGTTTAGTCTCTGAGGGGATCAGAGGGAAAATGGACGGGCTTCACTGACCTCAACACGAACTCAGAACTGTTGCTCTCTGACTCTGAAAGCTTCTTCTACTGCATGATTCAAAAGTGCTTCTTTCACGGTTTAGTATTTACAATGCTACGCCTAAGTCACATTCTTTACATCATCTCCTGGTATATGCTGTTAGGAATGTGACTGAAGGGAAAATGTAACAAAGAACATGCACAAAATTAATAACTTCAAATAAAACATCACATATATGTACAACCTCAAATCAAATGGAACAAAAGACACTGCTGCGCTTATTTTTTAACCTTGCATTTGTTAATTTTCCACATTTCCATTCCTTATCTCTTTTCAACCAACGGCAAAGAAATCCATGACTGATTAAAGACATGTCTGTTTGTTGTGTCATGTGAAAAGCAGTCAAACTCATGATTTCCTCTCAAATTTTTAGCTAACTCTATCCTTTTGTTATTTTCTTATTGTCTTTTTAATTTCAATCTGTTAGTTTATTTAAATATGTTTAGTCCAGTGGTTCCCAGAGAATCGCAAAGCAAAATTTTAGGGTCGTGAGATGATTTGAAGATAGGGTAATTTCACTGTTATTGGTTGATATTTGATCTGTTCTTTAAACTATGTGACTGAATTTAGGTATAAAACCACAAAGTATAAAATAAACACTTTTTAATAGTTTTCCAACTTGAAATTCTTACAGACATCTGTTTTATTTTGCTGTGGGGGTCGCCAGTTGTGTAAATAGTCATTTTAGAGTCCCACTCATAAATGTTTGGGAACCTCTGAGTCTATTAATACACATTTGGTCCAATAACACACCATATAAGACTCAGGGTTGTAACGTCACAAATCAGAATATTCAGTTGATCTAATGTTAATCCAGTGGAGATTTTAAATAACTACTAAAAATAGTGTTTATTGAAGCCTATTCTGAAAGAGCGATATTTACAAGGACTGACTCAGCAGTTTTTCAACTTGTTCCATTACTGTTTTGTTCATTTTTTTAGCTGTATTCCAAGGGAAGTTCTGCAAACCTTTTTTATGTTAGTTAGTTTTGCAAATCTGACAAGAAACTGACAAATTTGCCATTATTTCCATGGCAACAGCTATTACCTCCCGAGCCTTATTCACCTTATTCTGCCTCGCCCACTTTTCTTGGCAGTGCACTTCCTGTTTAGGCTGTAGAATTAAGTCGCTGTTTATTTGTTTTTTGTTTTTTATTTATTTGAGTTTGCCTTGCAAGACAGACTAGATGACATGTAAGATACCTTACCAGAGCTAAACAGGAAGTGCACTGTCAACAAAAGTGAGTGGGGCAGAATTAAGTTGAAATAAGGTGATTAAAGGTGGGGTAGGTGATTTTCACGCTGCAAACACAAGTTAGGTTTTAAATCTGACAATTTTCTCTCAGAACTTATTCAACACATTGTTAATATCAATATGTATTAAGTTTTGGTTGCAAATTTTGACATAAACCTCTTTTTTTTCTCCTTTAAAGTGAAACTAGAGTGGACCACCCAAGCTCAGCCAATCAGAACGCTGCATTCTGCTCCTGATTAGAACTTGAATTCTTTATTTTTTGATTCAGAGAGTACTCCGATTTTTTCCACAAAGTACTACTTTAATCATTAACTTTTGGGTGGAAAACACAAGTTTACTTATTTACAACTAAAAACGTTAGCTACCCCAACTTTAAGTTTAGGAGAACGGATACAATGAAGAAAAGTGTTAAAATGGGTAAGGTTAGGAAAAAGGTTTGGGTAAAGGTTAAGATAAAAGAGTTTACGCCCGTTTAGCACCAGTAAGCTCATTACCATGGCAACCAGCTCACTTCTGTAAAAAAATTTACTATAATGCCTTCATCATTAACAAAGCATGTTGTTTGGTCTACACACTGTTGAATAGATAAAGTCATGAAGGTTCAAGCTTCATTTGGTTTGCAGAAAGAAAATGTTATTTTTCCTAAACATATAATTTCAGAGCAGACTTGATTTGAAGCTACAGTATGAAAAAGAAATAAAGAAATAATAATCTACAAATTCCACAATCTTCTTGATTCACCCTAACCCTTTTCCCTAAATTCTGTGATTATACACCCGCCAGAGCACACTCAGTCATTTTCTACATGAGATTTCAGCTTCGATCACAGTAAATGATAATAAATGGAAAATACTGCTTCAGATCGACCTCTTGTACTATTGATTATGAGACAATCTATAGGCATTATGCTCTTTAAGTATTGTATCTGTGTGTGCGTCTGCCAGCTCATCGTGTTTCCATTAACAGCAGCAACTTCAGCACCAGTGATGGCTTTATTACTCAAATTTTTCTCTCTCATCCCTCCTACGCCTTCAAAAGAGCGAAAACATCTTAAAAGTCTAAGTAAGGCATCACAAATCTGCTTGTGTCCTACTGTTCAAGCACAATTGGACGGCATGAATCAGTCTGTGGACATAAGGAAGGTAATTTAGGGACGTGTTATGCAATAATGGTCTCGCCGAGCAGCAATGTGAGGACCTGGGTAAAGAGAGAGGGGGGGGGGGTAAGAGAGAGAGGGGGGGGGGAGAGGAAAGAGAGAGAGAGACAAGAGAGAGGGGGGGGACGAGAGAGAGATACAAGAGAGAGAGAGCAGAGAGGGAGAGAGGAGAGAAAGAGAGAGGAGAGACAGCAGAGAGAGACAGCAGAGAGGGAGAGAGAGAGGAAAGAGAGAGAGAGACAAGAGAGAGAGAGGAGAGGGGGGGGAGACGAGAGAGAGATACAAGAGAGAGAGAGAGCAGAGAGGGAGAGAGAGAGGAGAGAACGAGACAGGAGAGAGAGAGAGAAAGAGGAGAGAGAGGGGAGAGACACCGGGAGAGAGAGGGAGAAAGAGGGGTAGGGATAGAAAGAGAGAAAATGAGGGAGAGGGCAGGGAGAGAGACAAAGAAGAGAGAGAGGGAGAAAGAGGATAGAGGGAAAGGGAGGCAGAGAGAGAGAGAGAGAGAGAAAGGACTGGGAGGGGAGAGGGATAGAGAGAGAGATATGAAGAAGAAAGAAGGAGGCAGGGATGAAAGAGAGCGAGGCAGAGGAAGGGAGAAATGGTGAGAAGAGAGACAGGGAAAAGGAGGGGGTCAGGGGAGAGAGAGGATACAGAGAGAAAGAGTTGAGGGGGACAGAGGGAGTGAGAAAGAGAGACATGAGAGAGAGAAAAGAGAGATGAGAGGGGGAAAACAGAAGAAGTGAGAGGAAATGAAGGATAAAAAGAGAGACAAGAGAGAGAAGAGACAACATGGGAGAGAGAGGAGAGAGAGAAAGAGAGCAAGTGAGATGGAGAGGGGTGAAAGAGAGAGAAAGAAACCAAAGAGGGAGACAATGAAAGAGGAGAGAGTGAGAGGAGACATGAGGCGAGAGAGGAGAAAGAGTGAGGAGGGAGACGGAGAGAGGTGAGAGAAAGAGAAAAGTGAGAGGGAGAGAGAAGGAGGGAGAAAGTGGAGAGACAGAGAGAAAGTTGAGAGAGAGAGACAGAGGGAGAGTGAGAAGTAAGAAAGAAATGGGCAGGGGTGGTAGAGAAAAACAGACAAAAGAAAGAGAGAGAGTTAGAAACACACAAATGAGAAGAGAGAAAGGAAAGAGAAAGTTAGAGAGTCACAGTGAGAGAGCGAGAGGAAAAATAGAGAGAGAGAGTGCAGAAAGAAGCGAGAAGACCAGAGAAGAGAAGAGAGGAGAGTGACAAATAAGAGAGAGACAACTCAGAGTAGACATAAAGGGATAAAGCAAGAGAGAGCAGAGAGAAAAAACAGAGAGAGGAAGAAAGAAAGCAAGCAAGCAAGCAAGAGACAGAGAGAGATACAAAGAGAAAGAGATGGAAAGAAAAGAGACGAGACAGATTGTAGAACAGGCTGCAGCTCGGACACAGACACAGAATGAAAAATAACATAGTTTTATTGATCAGTGAGAGGATAAAAAGAGCAGACCAGCTCTGGGAGATGTAATTAGAGACAAGAATATGGACAGGTACTGCTACGATTACACCAGTTTTATTAGGATTATAGTTCATCATAATTAGGATCAACTGGAGAACTGCACTTTTACTAATTGTAAAGGATGACTGTAGTTTGTATTTGCTTGGATCATACACTTTAAGTTTGCAAGAGATATAAGCTGCCAGTTGTGTGGTATTCAACCTATTCTTCATTTAAATATTGGATATTTCTGGTTTAAACCTGTCACGAGTGGACAAGTGACCAGTCCTTTGCAGTGCAGAGAAAAAACAAAATCATCTGCAGCCCAGAAAGCATTTTTCCATAAAGCGAAAAGTAAAAATAAACTGGCTGTGTTCGGCTGAGAGAGCATTCCAAAGGTTGTACTCTGAGCCAGTTTTAGATCATCTGCTCAGTAAACATTTAAACAGCTTTTTAATAATAAGCCTCGGGTTGATTCAGCTTTATTCTAACAGATGAACTTGACCTTTGCCTCAAACAAAAACCAAGGCCCAAACATGAGGGAAGACGAGTGGACTTCTCTGTTCACTGTAGAGGAATTAAAAATCGTCTCCAATTCTTCGACCTGTCAAAAAATGTGCATCCGACTGACATAAGGACATTTAACACTGTTTGTTCACGGTTGCATCATGTGACAGGAAGGACAGAGACATCACAGACATGCACAGTTCAAAAGAGATTTCCATATTGCAGAGAAGAGATTGTGTGACTTACGGTGAATGCAACAGGTATTATAGCAGTTTTGGCTTAAGGACATTGGAGCGGATCATCCAAATGCAGCCAATCAGAGCAATAAAGATACTTATATTATTATTATTACTTGATTCAGACAGGTCAATAGAGTCAGTCGAGAGCCTCATTTTAATATAGGTCCTTCTGTGTTCTGTCAGATATGACAATTGGGCTTTATAACGCTAATACAACACATTTACTGTATGTTCAGACATTACATTTCATTACATTCCAGTGCATTTTAGATCTAATAGTTACATCTCTGCAATAAAAGTCTTTATATTTCTATTAGGAATGGGGATGCTTGCTTTGTATAATATAAATAATACAATCATACACAATGCATGAAGAACTTGTGCAAGACCTGATGAATGTGCATTATTATGTTGCGTTAACAACAATATGACTATTTATTGTTCAAATATTCATAAAAATACAAGTTCTAAGCTCCAACAACAGTGGTTTTGTTTTAAATGTACTTTATTATGGTTTATTTTTGTGTCTTAAAGTCAAAATATAGATAACTAACAAAATCAAAGATAATCGAAAATCGTGGCTGCAAAATCAAAACCTGAATCGAATTGTGACTTAAGTGAATCGTCCCATCAATAATTTCTATCGACTTATTATTCATTCTGGTCTATGGCTCCTCTCATCAGAAATAGACTGCAGTGCATTCTGGGACCTGTAGTTCAAATTATTGCAGGCTTTTATCACTGGGTCACAAACATCAATAATAATTAGAATCATCCCGGGGGCCACATTAAATCCTCTTGGGGGTCACATATGGCCCTCAAAATCAAAGATTAAAACTTGCAATAAAGAAGAATCCCACACTCAATTTATTTACAGAAGGTGGAGCTAAATGCCTGATGAAGGGTTTGCTTTATCTACTGTAAATAAATTTCAATTTATTTGCAAGTAGTCATGTGCAGGATTCTTCTTTATGCATAATTGGATGAGCATTACGCATGATATCTGCAATGCACCTGTCCTGTAAAAGCATGTACTTCATATAAAGATTAAAACAACAGGCAGCAGGCTAACCAGCTATGTGCTAACTTATATTTATAACATGGTTGTTTTCAGTACATGTAACTTAAACTTTAGCTATGGCTTTTAGTCAAAATCACGTATCTTATGCTCATTACTCACCACAGAGCTGATTAGCCGCAACAACATTTTCACACTTTTTTTTCTTCTTTCCTTGAATATCTGCGAAAATTATAATGGGAACTGGTAAATCAGAACCACTGGATGGGCAATCACTTAACTCCAAGTAAACACTAAGTCTCAGCTTTTGGGGCACAACAACGCACTATAGACACTTGAAAAAATCAACCCAGTGTTTCCTAAAACAGCATAAATTCAATTTATTACTAACAATGTCCAAGCTCTGTTACACTGCCAGTCAAATCTGAATTAATTTGACAAAACCAAACCAAACAAACAATGATAAGACATTCAATTACATGTGCACCAGTGCTGTCAATTAGCCGCTGAAGGCTTTAGTTCTCATGTGGCGGCGGCTAAAAGGAGCAGGAGGTCCTCGCTTTTCCCTGGACGTGCACAGGGAATATATTTATCTTTCCCAACCAGCTCGAGAATTCTCTGTTGGCTGGAGGTTTAGAGTGCTCCAGCCAGCTCATGTCCAAACTCCCACACACCATCACGACTGTCCACACACAGAGAGAGGGTTTAAGGGAACATGCTGCAGGTGTTGGAAGGAGGAAGCGGGCACATGAATGTTACGTAAGAGTGCGCCGAGTTCAAATACTTTACAATTGTGTCATGTGTAAACTGTTGAAAGGCAGCATCACATAAATCAAGTTTATTTACTGCAGATGTACTCAGGATGTTTTTGTACGCCGTGTTTTTTCCATTTCTCCTTAGATTGATTTGGAAACAGATTTGATTAACCTGAATTATCCATTAAGTTATAAGATATCCAGTATCATTCCTTCTTTTCTTCAGAGGGACGTCACAGTTTTTCTTGAATACCGTTTTTCTTCAATATTCGATAAATTAAAAAAAATAATAATAATGAAGCACCTGGAAATGGTAAAGATAAATAGAACATTGTGTCCTTCTTATTTAAAGGGAAATCAGACTTAGTTTCTATTCTAAACTTACAAACAAAAATCCCCAAAGATTCAAACATTTTAATAGGACTTTGTATAGGGTCTGCCTACATTTTTACCTCAGTTACCTTCAGTGTTGAGTGAGTTACTGTAAAATTGTAATACATTATAAATTACTAGTTTAAATTACTACTTAGTTTATCACATATTTGTTAAGACGTTGTACAAAACTAATCCTGTTATATTTACACTAGATTACTGATTAATTTATGGAAATGTGATGTTACAAACCTCATATTCACCTTTAAGCACACAGACAGTATTTTAGTGGTGTTTTGGTTCTGAAGTGTCACTTTCAATACAATTAAAAGCAATTAATGTAAACGCAAAGTAACTTGAGTTACTCAGATTTAACTAGTAAATATTGTCTCACTAGTTACATATAGTATTTGTGATATAAAGTTTGCACATTATGCAACTACGGTAGTTTTACAAACTGTTACTTTTTTGGGTCAATACTGGTGTACATTAACCATTACAAACTGGTTACATTTGTAGTGAGTTACTCCCAACACTGGTTACCTTCAGCTATTGCAGAGGAATTATCAAAACCCATAATATGTCAAATCTAGTGTCATTCAGGTCTCAGATGTAAACACCAGCTTTACCAATCCTTAAATTTACCAAAAAATGTTTGCCGTAAATTAGATTCTGTTTTTTTTTTTTTGTGGAAAAGTTCTCACTTCTGATCAGAACCTCTTGGTCATCAGAAGCTAAAACTACAGGGATGCAGCTTTACAAAGACCCATCCATTTGCTTGTGCTCCAACAGTTTTAGTTTAAATTTTAGATTATTTTAGTCAGACATGTGAGGGAAAATAGTCTGAATGAGAAGGGATTACAACTAAGCCTCTATACACACAGATGCGGGAAAGATGAAAAAAGAAGTAAGAAAAACATTGCACTTTTACGGTTAGCTAATCACAGTTGTTAATACTGCAGTAATGATACAATAGCATGACCTAAATATGTACTTTTATTCTTCTTTAAATCTAGCTGGTGCAGTTTATTTCAGGTAACGCTCAGTGGTGCAAAAACTACAGAACTTTTTGACAAACCATCAACCCAAAACATGGAGTGTAGGTAAAACATTTCAGCTTTTCTGACCAAACTCATAATCTGCCTCAGGAACACTGTAGAAGAAAAGATTAAATGCAGAGAATCGATGTTGTATAACTTAACCTCACCTTATGTACGGTTTTACTTCATCTCTACTCCAGCCGTCTACGCCTCGCCAGAAGAATACTGTATGTTTTGCTGTTAGAGGCAAGCAAAATGTGCATTTTTTTAAATACATAAGTCTCATCTCTTGTGAAAAGATCTCGTCGGGTCAAATGCAAATCTGAAAGTTTCCAAAGTCATTATTCCGACAGAAATATTTCATTTAGATCTCTGCTAAACCTCTCTTTTTCTACGTGCACCTATTCATAGAGGAGAGCAGGGGCAGAGTTTTCAATTATACATGACAGATGAGAAAGCTTTTTGCAGAACACTTTTTGGTCCACGAAATCAAAACAGAAAATACAATGAAGTAGGATTTATAGGCTTTAAACACAGAAGCTGACCAATATGCTGACTATATGATTATCTTGAAAATGACATGGTTTTATTTTAGCCTTTATGTAGTCTAAAATTTGAAAATATTTATTTTACTTTTAGTTATTTTAGCCAGATTAGAATAAAATTGCTAATGTTTGGCAGCATATTTCACTTACACCCTGAAACAAGTTAAAATAATCTAGGTTCATCAACTAAAACCATCTAAACCAGTGGTCCCCAACCTTTTTTCTTGCCGGACCGGTACAGTCACAATTTTCTTTTCCGGGCCCGGTTGAGGTTGGGTAGTGCCAAGAACAACCACGCAAAATGCAAACAACTGATTATTGTGCATATTTTTAGCTCTTATTGCTTTAATTAGCCATTTATTTGTTAAATGGCGCAATATTTTCATAGTAAAGCACAAGGAAGTAGTAATAAACTACAACACAAAAAATAAAATACATCTAAAAGATCCTCTGGGGCCCGGTAGCAGATGGCTCACGGACCGGTTTTGGGCCCCGGACCGGTGGTTGGGGACCTCATTTGAAAGGCATGTGTTTGCACTTGTGTTCTTAATATACACAATGAATGGACACAACTAATAGATAAGTAGTAATATGTGATTAATATGTGCTTGCAATAAAAACAAATTCTAATTCGGGGAAAAATAATTGCCCAACCCTGCTTTTGTACTTTTCTAAAATATTGGGTTTTCATGCTTTTTTGGTAGCATTTCATTGACTTTCATTTCCTGGAGATGGCTCTTATCCAAAAGTATAACCTTTTATGCATAAATACACAAATATAGAATTAACCAAAGCTATTCCACTGCATTGAATTTTTATAGGATCATGGACTCTGGGTCAGAAATATCACTTTTCAGCCTGTTCTCACAGATAAGCGTGTCAGTACCACTCAATTGTAAACAGCGTGTCACATGAACGCAACTTCTTTTTTTGCGTGTGTATTTCACGCATTTCTGTCCCAGTTCATTTCAATGGTGAATGTAAGACGTGTTATTATTCATGAAAACTAACACAATCCTAATCCTAAACTTAACCAACTCCAAGCCCCAGACCTAAACTTACACATTTTGCAACTTCAGACCTAAACTTAACCGTTAACCCCAAAAAAACTCCAGTTTGTCCTCAACCACATCGCGTGTTCATACCGTGAGTGTAATTGCACGCAAAAAAGGCAGAAGCGTCATGTCGCGCAATTTGTCACGACGTGGTATTTACACGCAAGCCATGTTGCACTTTTGGGCTCACACAAAACTTCCTCAACACTAGATCTCTTTCAGTAATGATTTTAGAACTACAACTATATTCATTTTTGTGGAAAAAAAATAAAAACAATGAAATAAACATATCTCTGCACAAGTGAACATAATCAGAATTAAAGGCATTAGACACAATTTAAAAATAAAAGCCTAAAAACTATTTTCCAGCACAAACATTAGTATGCACTAAAACACTTTAATTAACAAATTAGTTAATTAACAAAATTAATTTGTTGTTGTTGTTAGCATTGTGGCTAACTGTTGCCGTTAGCATACTTCATATAAAGATGGGTCAAAGTCATTTTAAGCCATGCTGTGTTTATCCAATATTGTTCTTATGAGTAGTAGTAAGTCCGCCCACAAAACAGAAAAATAAAAATAACAAAAACAATCAAAACAAAATATAAGCCGGTCCAAAATATGCGTTCAGTTTCTGCCTCGAGCACTTTCCGTCCCTATAGCAGAGGAAAATTGAACACAAAGTGAAGCAGTGCTGTTCCATAAGACATGATAATGAAACAAATGAAGCGCCCTGTTCTGTCTGAAAGTGTGTGGGTGGAGGTTCACATTAACATTAAGCCCCTGAGTTCATGTCATGTTTGTGCTACAGGAAGAAGGACGTATTACATGTCGACCCAAGCAAACAAACTACAAATCTGCCCTTTTTGACACTCACAGGGTCAGAAGAATCACATATGATAACTGGAAGAGATAATGTAGTCTATGTTAATTATTCAGTTGTGTACAGCCTTCTGCAGTAGAGGATTATAGTTGAATTTTTTGTAGTACTTTAAAAGACCACCACGTTACTACCAGTTAATAACCGTGTCACTTACTAGTATCTAACAGTGACACTTAGTAGTACTTACTCTGGTACTTACAGTATACTCACATTGGACCTACAGTGGTACTTTGAGGGTACTTGTACCAGCAGTTACTGGTACATAACACTGATAGTTACTGGTACTTACAGTGGTACTTATGGTGGTACCTAAGGTGGTACTTGGAGTGGTACTTGTACCAGCAGTTACTGGTATATCACATTGATAGCTACTACAGTGGTACTTATGGTGGGGTAATTGTGTCAGCAGTTACTGGTACTTACAGTGGCGACTGAAACAAATGGTGTGCCACAAAGTATTAAGGTGGTAATGCTGCAATATGTACTGCTAAGTGTAGGAATTTGTACCATTATAATACCACTTAAAGTACTGGTAAGTGTACTAAAAGTACCTCTGTAAGTACCAGTAACTGCTGACACAATTACCCCTTCAAGTACCACTCTAGGTACCAGTGTAAGTACCACAGTAAGTACCGTTGTAAGTACCAGTAACTATCAGTGTTTTGTACCAGTAACTGCTGTACAAGTACCCCACAAAGTACCACTCTAGGTACCAGTGTAAGTACCAGAGTAAGTACTACTAAGTGTCACGGTTAGATACTACTAGTAAGTGTAATTAACTGGTGGGTAACGTGGTGGTCTTTTAAAGTGCTACCAATTTTTAGACTGATTTGCCTCTTCACGACCTCAGAGAGGTGTCGTCTGAGAACATGACTGTGCTTTAAAGTTGGGGTAACTAACTTTTTTACTTGTAAATAAGTAAACGTGTATTCCACTAAAAAGTACATGACAAATGCAGGACTTTCTGGGAAAAAAATTATTCCACTGAGTACAGACTGAATTGAATAATAAAGATTTTTTGTTCTAATCAGGAGCAAAATGCAGCTCTCTGATTGGCTGTGTTTGGGTGGTCCTGTGTTTGTAAAAACTAGTTCATAAGTTGTCATTGCAACCAAAATGAATACTTTCGTGCTGTTGTCACTGCCTTTAATCCTGACACATGTGATATTGCATTCTCTGGCAGAAATCAATTGTTTGTGGAAAAAAAAGGAGAAAAAAAGTTGCTTAATCTCCGACGCAACTCTACACGTAGTAATGGTAGACTGCATGGTACTAACAAAATCACTCATACAAATAAAAATATTTTGTTTGTGTGACTGACACAACAAACACAACAAATTTCTGCAGAATTCCTGAGCAAAAAAAAGTTTTAATATGAGGCAAGTAAAGTTAGATTTTGAGCTCCTGTATTTTATGTGTGTCAAGTAAATTAACTACTTTAATTGCACATTGTAAAGTTGTTTTGAGAAGCGGCAGAGGGTATGGTGACCAGACCGACGATGGAGATTAGTATTAGGCCTACAGGAGTGTAGGCTTTGTATCTCAGGTTAGTATGTGAGTCAAATAATTGTTGGCAATGGCAAATGTCCATATGTTTGTTTTGTATTTTAATTGTATTTTAAATATATTAAATTCTCTAGTTTGTAGCAGACTTTAGTTAAGACACTACTGTATACATCTTAAAAAAAAACACACAAGAAGCCACAAGGCATAAATTGTCATGTTTCTACATTTTATGAGCTGAACAGGTCACTGTCTGGCTGCTCTGATTGGCTGTGCTGAAGTTCTTCATAACATGTTGAAAACTTTAACAGCAGAGTCACACTTAACCCACAGACATGACATGTTACTTCAGAGACGCCATGTTTCTCTGAAGCTGTGGCGAGACAATCATGTTCAAAATCAGAACTAAAATTATCTAGTGTCAAGAAGGCCTAAGTCACAGCTTCTTAGATAAAGAAATACATTTTCTTGCACATGTCACTCAGGGTTTTTGGATTGGACGTTTTCTCAGTATTCCAAAATGACTTTACCTTTTGCAAAAGTTAAACAAAAGTAGTTGCTTTGCTTAGACTGGAAGAAAAAATACCTTGTCCAGTCTTTTTTTCAGCATCTTCACTTTCATGTATGTCCTTTTTTTTGCATCATTTGCTTTTCCAAACCCTTAAAAACAATAAAAGAGAAATGACATCACTTGTACATCAGCTGTAGCTTCACATAAGCAGAAACCAGATCGATTAGATTTTTAGAACAGTTTTAGTCAGTGTCGTTACGTGTGGTGGTCGCATTCATTTCCATCTGTAGCTCATTGCGCCCACCTCTGGCTGGAGGAGGAACTGCCATGACATCATATTTAGTACATTACACTCTTATTTCTTGTTCGATAAAGTGAAGCTCACCCCTTAAACTCCACTCACAAACAAATCTCAAACACAGCAAACTCATTGAAAAGCATTATGGGAAAGGGAGAAGGAGGGGCTAAGACTTGAAAACAGGCTTCCCTGGTTCCGGAAGTAGTTTTTAAGGGGTTTTCGAAAAATTCAAATTAAAACATGTCGCAGGCTAACCCAGATCGACAAAGCAGTTGTTTTCAGTCTAAAAAGCACATCTATACTTCAAATTTGTTCAATGTCTTACAAACTTTGTGGTTTATAAAGCTGCATTTTAAACAAAAATGTAGGTCTTGTGCTCATTACTCACCACATTGCTGATCAACTCTGAGAACTTTAACTCATGAACCAGACAGAGATGGCAAAAGTACTGAAGTTCACTACTCAAGTAAAAGTACTTGTGTAAAAACAACCAAAAGTCAAAGTCCTGCTGAAACTTCTTTACTTGAGTAAAAGTATAAATGTAAACGTGTGTAAATGTGCTTAAAGTGGCCTTTTTCCCTCACACGTCTGACTAAAATCGGTAAAAATTCAAACTAAAATTGTGCCTGGACCCTTTGGAGCACAAGCAAATGTCTGGGCTCTTTTTTAAAGCTGTGTCCTTGTAGTTTTTGCCCACTGATGTCCAACAGGCTCTCATCAGAAGTGAGAACTTTCTCCAAGCAAAAGAAAAACAAAATCTAAAATCCGCCTCTTTTTTTGGTAGATATAAGGATTGGTAAAGCTGGTGTTGAAGCTGAGACATAAATGACACTAGATTTGGCATATTTGGGGTTTTGACAATTCATCTGTAAAAGCTGAAGGTCATTGAAGTAAAAATGAGTTTTTAGGGACCCAAAATTACTCAAAAAATCTAGGCAGAGCCAATGCAAAAGTCATATTAAAATGTTTGAATTTTTGAGGACTTTTTTTTTATTTGGAGGTTTACAGAGTCTGGATCATCCCAGAGGATTTTGCTCTAAATAAAGGGATACAATGGGATTTTTTATTTAACCTCTCCAGGTGCTTCATAGTATGCTTTTTTAAGACACTCAACAAAATAAAATGTTTTGAAGAAAAAGTGGGAGGGCCCTTCAAAGGGCTGCTGGAATGTAAACAAGTAAAAAGTATCACACTGCCTAAAGTTATTCTCTCTCGTTAAGTCTATAAGTTTGGCATGATGATGTTTTTAAGAGATTCAGCTGGAAACAAATTTGCCACTGAAGAGTCAAATTTTTACTTAAATAGCAAATAATATGACCTGAAATAAGAACAAATGTATTAAAACAAGGCAGAAAACACATCGAAACCAGTAATATAATCTCAGTACTTCAAGTAAAGATAGCCAGAAAATAATACCAAAAAATAAAGATTTAAATGCAGATTTTAAGACATTTAATCAATCTAGAAATGCATTTTTTCACAGTGTGCAAATTTGGTTTGTGTTGGAGCATGAGTTGGGCTTTACAGTAAATTCGTTATAATTTATTGACTTTTATCATGTAATTGCTAGAAATGTATTTATATATTTTTGTTGGGCAAATTTTAGTTGTTAACAAAGCTCTGATACACAACAGCACAGCAGCTCTGTAGTGTTTTAAAACTGTTTATGGGCTCATAAAGTAACTCCGCAGTTTTAAAATGTTGGGAGTAGAAAGTACAGATACTTAAGAAGTAAAAGTAAAAAGTCAACAGAATTTCTACAGAGACAGTTATTGAGTAAAAATACTTAGTTGCTTGCTTGCCACCTCTGGAACCAGAAGTGGGCAGTCACTGTTGTCAGTCAAATTAGACGTTTTTTCCTAAATTCTGTAGCTTTACCTGCTAATGCACCGATTAAAGACGTAGTTACAGCTTGGTTAGTGTATATTTAAGGTACTTTGGAAGTAGTATATTGAGGTATATTGATTTGTCTTCACTTTAAAAACACACCGCCTTCATAAAACACTGTTGCAACTATTTTTAGCTCTGTTACGTGCGAATGAAACACAGCACAACTCAATAAACCAAATCAGGTTATAGATCTTTTTATTCCAAAGAGTCCCAAACAGAACCCTTTATCATTATCTTACAAACATCAGGTATACGCACACATACACACATACACACATACACACACGAGTCGGGACAAAACGGAGGAACAGTCGACGAACTACAACAGCTCCTCGGGTCAAGAAGGGAACACCTCATTGGACACACTGTGGAGGGCTTTGCATTTGTCCCGACGCCACACGGGACCTGCTCTCGACGTTGCTACAAGATTGTGTCAAGGTTAGCTACAAAAACTTTTAAAATATTAAGACACTTGAAGCTGGGGTACCTGACTTTTTTAGTTATGCATGTATAGATATATAAGAAGCGTTCTGATTGGCCGTGCTTCAGTAAAAAGATACAATTAAGACTTACAAACTGTCAAAAAATAGATTTATGTTTGCATATTTAAGTGCTTTTGACAGACCAAACTACCGCACTGGAAATAAGACAAACCAGATTTAAAAAGAAGGAAATAAAAGTAAATATTGAGGCTTAATTTGTCTATGAGAATGTTTAATTTAGCCTCATCGTTGGTGTAATCTGCAGAGTTCAAAGCTTGTGAATAAAAGTAGCCTCTTATAATCCAGAAATAACAATACTAATTTTTATTTTTTAATATATACTGTATAATGAGACTAATTTACAAGCTGATGTTGATCCAGAACATCTCAAAAATATTTGACACTTTTATCAGAATAAGTTAACTTGTGACTTGAACTATTAACAGCTATTACAGAACACTAAAAGACCAAGTTTCCTATGTTTTGATAAGAAAAAATAAGCTAATTCAGTTCTCACATTAGTCGGGTATCGGCAAATACCTAAAATCAAAATATCAGAATCATTATTCAGGGTAAAACTCTGACTTCTTGTAACCTTAGGAGATTACAATGCTGTACTTACCTAATATAAAGAAAGAAGTAAAATATATCAGAATAGGGCTGGACAAAATGGGAAATTTTGAATGGGAAGAGCTTGTTTGTTCATTTTGTTACATTTACAGACTCATGAAAATGTGTTTCAAGTGACAAAATGTTTTTTTATCTTGACTGAATACCCTCTAAACTTTGTCTCAATTTTAACCGCCTAGGTAGGTTTTCAAGTCATACTATTATAATTATTGAATGTTCCTAATTTAAAAGTGTGCGGTTTATTTATTATTATTATTTTTGATCAAAAATAGGACTTGATTAATATTTTTTTGTTGCATTAAATAAATAATACATTTCTAAGTCTTTGAGAAAGCTTGCATGGCCACAAAATGGACAATTACTGTAATTCCCTTTCTATTTATACTGAATTGTGTAGTTGACTTTTCACATCCAGAAAGTTACACTGTGCACCTTTAAGGAAATACAGTATGTGCTCCTAACACTCAAAAATGATTCAAGACTGACCCACAATTGACTTTTTAAATTCAGCTAATATTAAACTAAGATTATTCCAAGTAAGGCAGGGCAATGTCATGATAAAAATAGAAAAATACAGACACTTATTTCCAACCTACTTCTCTTAGCCTCAGAGTTGCTAAGTTTGTTTGTTTAAAACTAATCTGGGCGTCTGTTTTTAATAGTCTTATGAATTTTGAAGCTCATGTGTTGAGGTCTTTTGTGTTGCAACTTCAAGTCAAGTTTCAGGTAAATCTTAGCAAATTTTTCAGTGTTAGAAATGCCAAATTTGTTCTAATTAATCGATTATTTGAATAATTATATTTTATGGGCTGAGGTCGCTTTTCTTTGGATTGTTTTTTCAAAGGTTTCGTCAAGTTTTTCTTTGAAAACACTGGTCAGTCTTTGTTCTGTTCTGAGTGAGTGACAGCTGGATGTAACCAATCACAGTAAAGAAGGAACTTTCACAAAAAGTAGATGATTGTATTTACCTCAATAAGACATGAAGTCTACACAAATTGTGGTAAAATCGAAATCGTGCTCTGTCTCCAGGAAAATTGTCCTAATATTTTTTTTCCATATCGCCCAGCCCTAATTCCAAGTACCGCCTGGTTAAGTGTGTGTACCTCCAAAGGTCCCCGTACCCCTGGTTGGGAAACACTACTCTACTCACAAAAACATGTCACATTCACTTTAACCACGTGCAGACGGATTTGTGAGAGCTACAAACTAAAGTTGGACAGATTTCAGTATTCTGCAAAGTAACAATCACGTACCCCAGCTTAAAGAATAATCTGAAATGTATTAAACTAAGTCTTAGTGCATTTGTCATTTGTCAAAGCTAATCGGATTAACATCAGAAAATAATACTTTACACTTCAGTCAAGTCTAAGCTCTAATTTCACATTTGTCTGCATACGTGTGGCCGTCGTGTGCGTCGTGCAATGGTTTGTTCCCCTCACTCCACACTAGTGCTTCTTACTGTAAGAAAGAGCATTGCACTTTGGAGGCAAAGTATGACATAGATAGACCGTCTTCACTCTAGAAGCAGCAGCAGCTTGATTTGGACAATGACAAGTAAAAAAAAATATATAAACACTCATATAACGTAATTGAATCTCCTCTCATAGTCGACATCTGATTATGATCAATACTAGCAAAAAAAAAATCAAATTTCAGATGTTCAATTTAATTATATGTTGGCGTATTTGATATAACACGATGAATATTACACTTATAAGCAATTACATTTGTTAAATTATTGATTACTGATGAAAAATAAGCCAGATAAAATGGTTTAAAAAGTCATAGAGGGTTTCCAAAATGTGCTACAAACGCTGAAAATACTGTGTCGAGTTTAATTGAACAACTGAAATCTAAATAATGTTGAGTTTAAAAGGGAAATGTAATTAAGCATCTGCACTCGCCTTTTCTTTCTCAGTGGAGATGATATTGCTTTGCCTAATGTGTTTTACAGTACGGTTTTTAAACTTGGGTATCGCCATGGAGACAAGCTTGTAACCTATAGCAACAAATGTCAGGTTGCGGCAGCCATCTTGTGCAGGGAGAGTCGACTAAAAAGCTCACAAAAACTAAACTTTTAAATGACTTTCACAGATTTTTTTTTTTTATTTGTATATTTATTTATGTTCAACCAAAATATATAAAAACATACTTTGAAACTTACCTATTAAATTCTTCTTGATATGATTTGTGAACATATGATGTAATGACACAAGAATATAATTTAGGCTGAATATTTATAGTCACAATTCAGAGGAAACTGCTCAGCCACAGTTCAATTTGCTGTCTTTAAACTATGAAATACGTGGTCTTGTTTGTACATTTTTTCAATTAGTTTTTTTTGTTGCGTCTCCCTTCGCAGATGGCCGCCGCAGCTGCCATGGCACAGTCATTATAATAACTCAAATGTAACCGATACTAAAACTGATTTGAACAACACAAACAGACAAAACTTGGGATGTATCAGAACAAGTTTAAAACCTGAATGTTTTATAAAGGAGTACTTGTATTTTGTGCTGAAAATGTAGATAATTTTGACTTAACCAGCATTTTTAACTACCAATGTGGTTTTTAAAAGTTGTATGTAGAGAATTGTGACAAGACCACTACCAGGTCTACTTCTGTGCTATAATTTAAGCCATAATTAAATAAATTCTGTCATGTTTATTGTTGTACCAAAGAGAACATTCTAGACAAAGCAATGGGCCCTTTTCAATAGAATAGTTTTGGTTTGTGTAACACTTGTGAATAGTTCCTTCTCTTTCCATTTATTCCTCATGGGAATTTGCAGAAATGCGCTGAAATTAATCAGTATTTAAAACTCACAAAGTAGATAATCACAACAGCAAGTTCAGACCTTCACATACTTCACCAGGAAAAGCAGATGTTTTATTAAAGTGAATATTTTGGCACAATGCTAAATGTGATAAAAATACATTAAATTCCAGGCTAAATTCAGTTTGTAGAGTTATTTTAGCATTCATTCATTTTCTACCGCTTGTTCTCGTTAGGTGTTGCAGCTGATAAAGCCTATTCCAGTGACTTTGGGCCTAGGCGGGGAAACACCTGGACAGTGGCCAACTCATCGCAGGGTTAAAACAGACAACCATTCACTCTCTCATTCTTTCAGTAAAGGAAGTTTACAGTGATGCCCAATTAACCTAAACATGCATGTTTTTGGAAGTTAGAGGAAACCGTAGTAATTGGAGACAACCCACCCTGACATGGGAGAACATGCAAACTCCACCCGAAGAGAGATAGTGAGATTTTGACTTGGCTCGATCCGGGAGTCGAACCTGTTAATTCCTTATTGGAAAACCAGAGCCCTAACCACTCTGCTACTGTGCATTTTAACATTACTAATTCAATTAAATATAGAGTAGCATTATAAACATTATATTATGAACACATGGGTTTTCCCTGGTGAAATATTATAAATAAGGTTCTGACTGTTACTTGTAGTATACTTTGTGTCAAATAAATGTTAATAATTTTGTAGAGATAAACCGATATATCAGCCGGCCAATATTTGGAATTTTTTTTTTTTTCATAACGGCCACATTGACCATCAACCTTATTTTAGCGATATTTAATCAGGCGGGTTGTTTGAACAGTCGTCTGCACAGTAGAGCTCCAAATTAGTTTGAAGAAATGATACGGTTTGTTTTGTATAACTCCATTTTGCTGTGTTTTGAAAAGGAGCACTTTCTTAATTATTCTTTAAAATGTTCTGTAATGAGAATAAACATGTTGTATTTATTGAACAATGAGACAAAATAGTAGTTTAGATTGAACTTTTTCTTTTTTGGATGGACTATCTGATATCAGCTATGTTGCTTGAAAACTAAAAGAGGAAAAAGCCCTGAATATCACCATTGATATCGGCAACAAATTTTTTAAAATCGGCATCAGTTGATCTCTATTTATTTTGGAGCGTTTCAGCTAATACTACAAGGGGAATGAATGAAAACGA
>CM076407.1:27406620-27533422 GCA_038363315.1 Mugilogobius chulae
GCCAGCAGCCCTCTGATCATCAACCAATTACACACACACCAAACCCATATTAGCAATGTGGCAAAGTGTCTTGCCTGAGGACGTGTTTCTCCTCTGTTTGTCCTAATGTGCACCTGAGGTTCTCCAGCAGCCTCCCATCCAAATACTTCACGTTTAGCTTCTGAGATCTGACAGGATCAGGCTTTGCAGCTTTTAATGTTGTCTTGTCCTTGGGCAAAACATTTCAACCACCTTGTCTCAGTGTCTAAGTAAACTGGGCGAGTGATCCTTGATAGTAAAAGCATTTTGAGTGCCTTCAAAGATAGAAAAGCACTATATAAATAGAGACCATTTACCAGAGTAGCTGTTGCCCTAAACTAAAGCTTCTTCAGTTTAATATTGATCTGTGTGGTGTCATTCCCTAAAGCTCATTTGTGTGCATTGGATACTTTCACAAAGCTTCGTAAGCAAAACATAGGCTAGTATTTCCTCTATATTGGCTGTTCTGTCAAACAACAAACGTCTCACAAAACAAGTTAAACAAAACCTTTACATCCATATCCAATTTGCCTGTCAAACAGTCTGTACTTAGAGTCGGGATGTGATTGCAGCGTGCTTATGGACTAAACACAAGGAGGCAGGACGCAGACAACTGAAAACAGCATTGTGCTTTGGTTATAAGGAAACAGACATATATCCGAGCAAACAAGCCGTCACGTTTGACATAACTGTAATTAAATAGTATTGTTAATCTGTTTCTTCCTATATCTGCATCTGTTGGAATGACAAGCATTTCTGAAGCTACTTTTTAAGATGCGTTTAGATTTAGCACACGCAGTGGAAATGTTCTGTTTCATAATTTTAGTTTCTGGACGCACACAGTGGAAGTAGCATGCGCCAGAGCTCGGAGCATTACATTACATTAAAAAAAAAAAGTAGACATCATTATAAAAGACCAACATTAAAGAAACACTTGTATACAAAACCTAAGTGCTGAGAGCATTTTTAACCATTGAGACAACTTGTGGAAAGTTCTCTAGAAAAGACCTGCTGTTGATAAAGCCTGTTTACCATGTTGTTGTTTTGGAGCTAACTTTGGGCAGAAATATTGTGCTCAGTGAATAAAAGTATCTAAAATTTACATGTTAGAACATGTAAATTGCTGTGTCTAGAGCAGGCCTATTCAACTTAAGACCCGGAGTTATACGGCCCTCAAAGCATTAAATTTGGCCCAGAGCGGTTATAACAAAACAGCGTGCACTAGTTTGATTCAGGTCTTGTGGAATAATGGAGGTAGAATTTAAGGTAGGTAGAGTTTAAAAGCTATTTTACTATAACAGATCGAATGCTGGAGACTTCATTTTCTGACACTGCATCGTGCATTTCCACCCCAGAGACCAAGACCCCCCAAAAATCTGACCCTTGGAAATGTATAGTGAACGCTGAGTATGCACCGTTGTGTGAGGTTCGAGCAACACAGTCTGACAAGAAAGCATACATTTACCAAGACACAAAAACAGCGTATCAAGAGCACAATTTCAGCCTTTTTACGCAATTATGTTACGCAGTAGATGTAGCACGAATTAAAAAAATGTAAATATTACACGAGATATCACAGATTAAAACACGAGCCAGAAGAAAGTGTACATTAACCATGACATTATGTCACATTTAAATTACGTATGATTAGCACGAGTTCACGGCTGTTTTACGTAAACATGGTATGCGTTGCAGTACCTGTTCATTTCTATAATGGTTGTAAAGATGTGTTCTTATTTATGAATAGTAATGAAATCCTTATTCTAATTTTAACCTACCTCAGTTCTAAACTTACCCATTTTAGTAAGTTACTGCCTAAACTTACTTAACCTCATGAAAACGTCCCCATGTGGCTTCAATTAAAACTCGTGTATTTTTATGCTCTGAAATCTCGTGTAATTTTTACACTTTTCATAGCGTGCTAGATGTACGAAGTAACATAAGTACACAAAAAAGGTCTGAAAGTGTGCTCATAATATACAAGAAAGCGTGAATTTGTGTTGTGGTAAATGTACGCTTTCTGAGACTTTCTTCGCAAGAAAGTCTCAAGTCAAGAAAACTCTCACAAGCTTTCATAAAAAACCACACGAGTTTTGTTTGAAGCCACATGGAAAGTTGAGGCATCAAGTTACAACATCAGGTAAGTTTAGGTCTGGGGCTTGGGGCAGGTTAAGATTAGGATAAGGAACCACCATAGAAATGAACTGGGACTGCGACGCATGGCATATTTACACAAAAAAGCCGTGAAATCATGCTAATCATATGCAATTACATGTCCTGTAATGTCGTGGTATATGTATGCTTTCTTGTGAGATCGAGTTGGTTCGAGACGTGCAATTTTTATATAAACTGCCTGTTACACCAACTCTATTCTGTATTCATTAAAAGCCACGCAGGTTCTCGTGAGAGTGCTTGAATAATGACAAGAAAGCCGCATCAGAAAATAGACTTTTGTTGTTTTTTTGATTGGTTTTAAGCACTTTCTGTCCTGAGGTATATGCATGAATCTGGAACCTGCTGGTAGAATTTGCAAGGCTGTGCAGGTTTTCTGTTCTTGCTTGGCCCTTATCGCTTTGTTTTTAGATTGTGCTTGTTTTGTAAAACACTTTGAGTTGCTCTGAGTATGAATTGTGCTATACAAATAAATTTGCCTTGCCTTGCCTTGATCACGTGACTTTTGCAGTAGGAAATCTCTTCTGAATTCTGTCTATGGGGTCTCTGTTCTTCTCCAGTGTGATATGACTATGTTTTTTGACACATAACATCTTGAATCTGACTTGGATTTTTAGTTAAATGTTATTGTTCACCAGGCACTTTTATTTAAGGATGAGACTTTGTTCTTTCATGCCTTAAAAGCTGAAACCGAACATTATAAGTCTAAACATGAAGGTGGGTGAGGTGAGGACTATGCTCCCTGTTAGCCTCTGCTTTTGTTCACAGCGCTATTTAATTAGAGTGAAATTATAACCTTTTGTCTGTCCGCCAGAGTCAGGGTCATGACAGAAATCAGCAAACGAAGAGCCTCTTCAGCGTTTTATCATGTTGCTTTATTAGGCTTCACTTATTGTCCTAATTAAGCTGTAGAATGAGCGCTAACTAACTTGTCAGGTAATTCCACTGCGAGAACCTAACCTTGATATAATTGGCTTTTGGATTGAAATAGAGCGAGGAGATCAAAAGTAGTCAAATGAAAAGAGAAGTCAGACTTAGGCAGCCTGCACAGCCATGATGAGACTGTTTGATCACAGCACAGAGGAGATGCATTACCCACTGTTAGAACCGGCACCGGGAATCAGCAAGGAGGAAATGAAGGAACAAAGATGGCTGACGCAACGCCAAGCATAAATACTGCATACCTAAAGATTTTGTTCAAAGTATAATTAGAAGAGGTGGGATCAAGTTGTTGTTTTGTGAGTTTCAAGTAATTTTAGTCTTTGGGTTTAAGCCTGAGTTAAGTCAAAGTTAAATTCCGAGTCTGTGTCAAACAAGTCGAGTCCAAGTCCTTTGCTTTTATTTTTTTTCAGTTTCAAGTTTTTCTATGAAATTACAGAATCCAAGTTTGTGTTTATGCACTTTCATAAAGAAGTGAGAGTGGACGTTGTAATCGCTTGTTAATTTATTTTTTGGGGGAGAGGCATCAAGTCATTTGAAGTCACAAGGCTTCAAGGTCATGTCCCATGGCTTACTCAAGGGTGTTTAAGGTGTTTATCATAGAGCCATACTTAGTGGGCAGGGACATCTGGGTCAGAGGTGCCCGAAGAGCCATCACTTTTATTTGGGGCCAAACAAAACATTTGCTGATGTTTTGAAGAAAATTGAAAAAAAAAAAAAAAAAAGAAAAGAAAATAGATAGCAAAAACTAATCTAAAATTAAAACAATAAATTCAAGCAAATATATTTTCTAATGTTTCGAAGATGGGTTGTGGACTGAATTTAAATGGTTGAAGGACTAAATCTGGCCCCTGGGCCTTATGTTGAATAGCCTTGTCTTAGTCAATATATCAAGACAAATGATGACTCAAGTTGAAGAGGGGGATGTCACTGCATTCGGTGTTTTAGTTGGCGTAGTGATACCATTTGTTATCTCCAAATGCAATGGACATTAGACGAGAGCGAGTTGGGCAAGTTCTGAAACAATCTTCTTAAAAAACGGCTGTACAAGCAGGAAAATTGCAGCTTATGAACCGGGTTTTCATAAAGAAAAGTCCTCATATAGAGGATGGCTTTGAGACTGGCCCAAAACCTCTGCGTGTGATGTCCCTGCAAACGAACAAAGGATTTAAAATGTACACTTCCTCTTATGTTTACAACAAGTGCTGTGGCTTTAACCTAGCTAGCATACATGTTGGAAGCCCCTTCATAGGAGATGGACTTTCAGTAAACAGCTCACAAACGATATATCAAACCTTACTAACATGTAGACAAGAGAGCCAGGCAACTACACCACCGGATGAAGCGATCTATGTCAATCTGAGGCCGGGAGACGTTAATGCATAAGCCTTAGTAAAGGGTTTAAGTTTTTAAATGAGTTTAGTCTCATGGTCAGATCCACACACAGGCTGTCATTGGAGCTTCTGTCTAGATAAGGTTCCAGGTGAGTCTAGTCAGTTAAACCAATCACAACCAGATCACAGAGCAGCTGTGCGCTTTGCCTTTTGTGACTTTTGAGCGTAGCAGCACGAGAACAGCCAACACGATGCTAGTGTTGCTGCAAACATTTTAACTAGCTACCAGAAGCCCTGCGGAAAAAAACAATAGACAGAATCTCCAATGGCAGCATGAGTGAGGACGTAACGTAACAAAGATTTATAGATCTCCGTTTCAGTGCACCATTTTGCAGGGCCACACTACCAGTGTTTTCCATTAACAGAGGAAACTATGGTGGTAGTTAGAGGAATAGAAGAACTGTTTTTATTCTGCCTGTATTTTTTTTTTTATATAAATTGAGGCAATAAAGGGCATTTATGCTCCAAAAACATGTAAAAAGAAATGAATTCAATAGATCTTTTAGCATAGCAGATGTAGACAGCCCAATTAAGCAGGTCTGCTCAAACATTTGTATGTGAAACAACCACAAGTCTCTAACACAGCTTAGATCTCATAGGAATCTACTGTGTAAAACAAGACCTTTAATTGTGACTGACTGATCACACTTTGTGGTGCATCCTGCAGGCATTGTTTTTTTTTAGTACAACCTGATTATAAGCCGAAGAGGAAAATACGATACTTCAGCAGCAGTACAATTCACAAGACTGCACTATTTCTCTCTATTTGCTTTAGCTCATGTTCCCAAATGGATAAGCAAGGCTCAAGCCCTTGTTTTCTTTAGCGAGTGCCTCTTTGTGTTATCGTATAAAGAGAGTCCAGTAAAACCAAAGCCAATAGTAAAGCAGCCCTGGACGGCCAGTCGTATAACAGCAGCTCAGTGGAAACCCAGTAAATGTTGTGGAAGTCTATAAAAGTGAATGAGAAATCTCTTATCTCACGGTGACAACTAACACTTGTATTAAAGCCCGTTTTACCCACTCTGATTGCTTCCAGAAGGTTTGTTTACTATATGAGCCTGTTTTCACCTTTGCGGTTCAAAATAAAAGTGCTGGGATTGTTTCTGAACTCTACCAAAGAGTTTCTATGCAAAATAGCGAGGTCTCGGTGGATTTAAGTGGGATTTTGAGTACCAGCCGATGCAAATGAACCGTGGGTCACAAAACAAAACACAAACGGAGAAAAACTGGAGTTACATAAACTGTATTTGAGGCAATATACAACAAACAGCACTTTACAATAAAACATCAGTTAATAGATAGTTATGGCTCACACTTCTTACAGTATTATCAGTGGTATGGTAATTATTGTGTTACTTGGATTGGGACAAAAAGTGATAGTTCCTGTTATGATTTGTATTATAGTGTTAGTTACTGGTACTTTTGATGATACTTGTAATGCTATTATTGTCTGATATCTACACGTTTGCATCTATTGTATTCTGCTCTTTAAATAGTACGCAGCTGCTGTAATATAAACTATGTAACTGAAGACATTTAATGCTGTATCCATGAGGTTTCATTGTAAGTATGTAATTTTAATGTTTGTTATTCTGATTCTGATTCTAGATTCTGATTCTATTTGTCAAGGATTACAGAAAGAAAGAAAGAAAGAAAGAAAGAAAGTCATAACTCATATATCACTAATATAACTGGTACATTTACTGATACTAAATACTACTTTTTTTTTTAAATACATTATGGTATTCATACCATTACCTTTAGTTAAGTGCCGTGAGTTTCACTTTATATCCTGACCTGCATCAGTGTCAGTTAACACTTAATTACTATGCTAACTACTAGTTAAGTACCACTATGTTTCTATCTATATACCAAGGCTGTGTCCCACCAACGTGGGGTAGCCGGGTGACTGGAGCCTATCCCAGTGACTTTAGGCCTTAGGCGGGGAACACCCTGGACAGTGGCCAACTCGTCGCAGGGTTAGACAAACAACCATTCACTCTCTCATTCATTCACTAAGGGAAATTTGCAGTGATGCCCAATTAACATAAACATGCATGTTTTGACAGTGGGAGGAAACCGGAGTACCCGGAGAAAACCCACGGTGACACGGGAAGAACATGCAAACTCCACCCAGAGAGATTGATATGGTCCGACCCGGGAGTCGAACCCACGACCTCCTTATTGGGAAGCCAGAGCTCTAACCACTTGGCTACCGTGCACCCCCACCAGTATGTTTCACTTTATAGAATGACCTACTATCAGTGTTAGTTACCTGTTAAAAAGTACAGTAACTAACTACACACTTTAACACAATAATCGCCTTTCCTTTAACATCAATTTATCTTTTTAAGCACAAAAGTAGCAAGTTTGCACAGAACCATTTCAGCATCTCTGTTTTTAGACTTGCAGAGGGTACGGATGATTTTCTAAAAGATTAGTTTTGATTCTCCAGGTAAAGTTTTAGCACTATATTTACAGAATTATATTTCAATTGAAAAACTCCAGCGCCTAAAAGGTTAATTTGTGGCTCATTCTTTAAAAAAAAAAAAAGCATTTCTAGAAAGTTGTTTCAGACACTTTATTATTGCTGAGATTGAAAGACTGAAAAGCCACACAAGTATTATAGTTTGATTCAAATCAATTAAATTTTTAGAGCCCAGATTAGCATTAGTCACCTCTGAGGACTTCACATGATTGTTAATTTAGCAAACTGAAAATCAAGCAATTCAAAGGGACCTATTGCATTTTTAGTAATAAAGAAACAGAAAAAGGTCCATTTACTTCCTGTGCAAAACTGCAGAACTGACAAGCCCCTCCTCTTTTAATGCATTAAGCAGCAGATGTGTACTTTTAAGTGGTTATGTGACCATTTTGAACCATACATGCTTTACTATGAGATGGCTGGTAGGACGATACAAGATTACTCAGACATGCAGGAATCATTCTTAATAAAACTTTGAGTAAACTAATGATAAGAGAGGACAGTTATAACAAGATTAAAAACTTAAAAATTTGATTTTACACAACAGGTCTCCTTTGAAGTCATCGATCAGTTGCAAACCTTGTTCCTGATTGGCCAGTATCTTCTCTAATTCAAACAATGGGTATTTTCTAACTCTGAAAGTTTATCTGTAATTATTGTAATTTTTAAACCACCATAGAATCTTACATACAGTTCCTTTAATGCTCTGGATCACATTGTCTGGCTGAAGCAGACCTTTACTATGGATCTGGTGTGACACATCCACAGAGCTGGCATGGCATGGTTCACGGGTCCTCGCTTCATAATGAGTTTCTCTTCACCTCTTCGCCAAGGTGTTGCATTTGCACTTTACAAAACGCGTCGGACACTAGCGCAGATAAACAGCGGGAGGGAGGGGGCCGTTGGCAAGCAAATGTATCCAGCCCCACGAGCCTTTTCTCCTTTGGATTTGTGAAAAGCGAGAGGTGGGTGAGCCATTAGGAGCTCTTTGGCCACACTGTTGTTGTGTTTCTCTTTCACTAAATTCATTACTTTGCTTTGTTTTGGTTTCAAAGAGGAGAGCGCGTCCACTGGATTATCTAGGTGGTGTTATTGAGAGGGATAATGCGTCACGTAACAAAAGGGCAAAAAAGCTGGAAAGCCATCATATAGTTAGTCGTATTTGTGTGTTTGATTAGAATAGAAAAAGATCAGTGTGCAGTTCTTGCTTAGATGCAGTTGCTATTCAAATTTCACTTGAATAGTCGAAACTTATACCATAGAAAATACTCAATTCTCTCGGTCCCTTTTCTATGCCAGAGTTTATTAACATTGTTCTTGATCAAGTCAAGGTTTTCAACAGAGCAAGCATTTTAACACAAAACAATGCAACTTTCTTATATCACTGTAAAATTGTTCAGAAAACCAAAAAGTTTGTTCTGTTAATGTATTTTTTAGGGCTGAAACATGGTTTAATTCACGACTGTTGCATAGCAGAGCGGAAAAATCAAGTCAAAAACAAGTGAGAAATTCAAGATTCAATAATTTATTGTGATTGTTACAGTAACAATGAAATTACATTGGAGCATTCATCAGTCAACATGGCAGTGTTTGTACTTAGTGCAACTGTAATTGTACAGTGCAGAGCTGCAGACTGCAATGTAAACAATACACTTAGCAAGGCCTTTAAAACATGTTAACACATCCACACACAAACATGACAAGAGAGACAAACTGAGGTAGATCAACAGTAAACAGTGTTTAGATGTGTTGAGCTGCAGCAATGCATGTTGACTGGAATCTGTCATTTTAATTGGTAGTTGCGGGTGGAAAATACTGTAAATGGAATGAACAAGGGAAAGAGGTGTGCTACTGTTCATGCAGGTTGCGCGCGTGCAAAGTGACTGAAATGTGTTAATTTAAAGCATTCAACCCCCTCCCTACTGTGTCGTCTTGCACTCTTTCGTGCTGCATTCTTACGTGCTGCGCTCATCTGTGGCACTTTGCTGTGCCACACCTATTTTAGTTCTACTCTAAATGATTGCTCATTCATTTATATAATTTTGTTCTGTGTGTCAAATCCAACACAAGGACAGACGAGCCTCTGACACAGGGCTCCATGTGAAAGAGCAAGACTTCATTAAAAGACATATATTAATTTGAACCACCCATTTTGAAGATAAAATATAGAGGAATTTTCAGTCAATGTCACTTTACACCCGACTGTGCATGCGTAATGCAGAAAGACCAATTCTTCATCTAGTTGGCTGGGGAAACTTGTTTGAATAAAACAACAAAACGAGGTGAGAGCAGTTGTTTCGATCAGGTATGAACCGGTCTGACAGACGTCTGTCTCCTGAAGCTTGAGACAGTGTTTTTCTAGTATAGTTTTTTCACTCACATGTAACTTTTAAGGGTCGTTGAATCGAATTACATTCTCAAATGTTGATTTGGCAGCATAAATATGCTGTGTCTATGAGTGATCTTTCTGCATAACAGGTGCTTCGCTTGTGTTGATAAACAAAAAATCCCTCTATAACCTAAATTAATCAAAAAAGCTTTAGTGTAAAATATGAGGCCTCTTTAAGCTAAAAGAAGGGCTATTCATCAGTGTAAAAAAGTTCTTATGAATAGGGCTCATTCAGTATGTCTAAATTTACTTTTTAAAACATAAAAATTAAGGCAAATATTAAGGGTTTACAATGAACAAAATGTACATAACTTATCTACTAACACAACTGTTTTATAATAAATGCATGGAAATAGCACATTAGCTCTCTCGTTAAAGTGTGACAGTCTTTGCCTGCAGTGCAAACCCATGCACATTGTGATCCGGGCCCTGTTGCATATAATTAAGTGGGATAACAGTGATTTGTTAAACAGCCTCATGAGTGTGGAGTAAACACAGGCTGGTTCTGTGGCTCTTCCGCTCCGTTTGCCGCGCAGTCAGACATCTCACTGAAAACCCCACAACTCTTTGATCATCTCGGCTCATTTGTGCATCGCTCCTCCTCATCCACGTGGGAGTTTTACCTCAGACAGCAGTTCGGCTAAACTTTGGCTTCCTGATCTTTTGGTACTTCAAAGTGCGTCTGATGGAGAGTCGCGGTGATGTCACAGTGATGACTGGAATAGCAGCATTTAGCAAATCTGTGGATGTGTTTTTTGTAAGTTATATCACTCTTCAGTCAAATAGTATTGGACTATGATTACAATATATTTTTCAGTGAAGCACAAGACACAATTTAGCTTGGTTTACCCCAGTTTTGATGAGGTTTATTTGTTTTTGTTCAATGACATGTGGGTTAGTGATCCGCAGGGGAGTTTCAAGCATCTCAAAAGTGTGGGTGTCGAGATTTTATATTTATATATATATATATATATATATATATATATATATATATATATATATATATATATATATATATATAATATATATATATATATATATATATATATATTTTTCATTTTCTACCGCTTAATCCCGTTAGGGGTCACGGGTGACTGGAGCCTATCCCAGTGACTTTGGGCCTTAGGCGGGGGAACACCCTGGACAGTGGCCAACTTGCCGCAGGGTTAGACAGACAACCATTCACTCTCATTCACTCACTCACTAAGGGAAATTTACAGTGATGCCCAATTAACCTAAACATGCATGTTTTTGGAGGTGGGAGGAAACCGGAGTACCCGGAGAAAACCCACGGTGACACGGGGAGAACATGCAAACTCCACCCAGAGAGATCGTGAGATGTTAGTATGGTCCGACCCGGGAGTCGAACCCACGACCTCCTTATTGGGAAGCCAGAGCTCTAACCACTAGGCTACCGTGCACCCTCTATATATATATATATATATTTATTTATATTTATATATATATATATATATACACACACACAGTATAATAGACATTTATTATAATAGACATTTAGGCCTACTGCACACTTGTGAACCAACTCATTATACTGTAGCCTATTTAACAGAACATATCCTATTTATTCTATTGATCTTCTTCATATTACACTTGATTTCAGTTACAACTTAAGGTTTCAAAAAACAAAAAAAAAAAAAACAAAACATAGAGCTATGCTCCCCCTCTATGAAATGCCCATTCAAGCAAACTGTCTATATTATACAGAAAGGGTTCCACAAATAAGCCATTAACATCTTCCCAATATGATAAGGAAACAGTAGACGTATGCTTAATACCTTATAAAACGGAACATTTAGTTGAGTTACAAAACAGTACAGTGTAATTGCGCGTGTGTGAGGGGCGGAGCCTGTTGCTTTGACAACGGCTTGAATACTGCGAGTCTGTGGAACTTTGGTCAGTGCGTTATAGTGAAGGAAACACAAGCCCACGTGAATCCCTGATTATACACACATTTGTGGTCACCTGCTCATTGACCAGGCCCTTCTCGTCTCCGTCTCCCACAAACCACGCTGGAGCTGTACGAGCCAGAGAGTCCACTCCTGGTGAAAGTCTGTGCGCTTTGAGACGGACAATCCGTGCGCTTTTGGCACATCGCTCAGAGCGCGCTTAAAGGTAATTCGTGCCCTACGAAAGGGGCACAGGACCCGTCAGAAGACGGAGGGGGGAGAGGGGGAGACGGGGAGAGAGAGAGAGCTAGAGAGAGAGAGAGAGAGAGAGAGAGAGAGAGAGAGAGAGAGAGAGACAGAAAGAGAGAGAGAGCAGGCTCAATGAAGCGCGTTAGGAGCGCGGAAGGAAAGAAAGAGTTTTTAGTGTCGTCCTCAGCACAACGCGATAGTAGGAGATGTTCCTTAGCCAAGTTTATTTCAAATGCGAGAGGACAGGCATCGCAAACCATTAACACCGAGACACGCAAGTCCACTCGTTCTCCCTCCGGAGATAAAAGCACGCACACCGTAACGTAAAAGAGGGAGGGAGAGAAAGGAGAAAGAGAGGAGTGAGCGATCTTGAAACAGCGTATTAAGCTTGCGCTGCGTTCTTACAACCGCAGCGCTGTGGATTTAAATCTATAGATATTACATTAACTTTTGTTTTAGAACATTTAGTGAAAATAAAGTGTGGGTGTTGAATTCACAAGGTCACAGACCTGTGGGTGTTCCATCCCCCGTATCCCCCACGGGTGCGACGCGGCTGGTGATCCGACTCTGGGATCAAACATAGGGATTGATCCATACATTTTTTCTGGCTCTGGTATCAGTTTTGTAACATTGGTTTAGCCAATATCATGTATGTGAATTTAACTGTGCAACAGTGAGGCTGTTTACCCTCTGATGTTGACCCAAAATGTCTCATCATCTACCATAACATATGACCCATTTTTTAACAACTTAAGTTTTGAGAAGAAAAACATAATTTCTGTCCGTAAATTGATATCTGTCGAGATATTGGATACTTAAAGCAACAGAAACTGGTATTGGAAAAGAAGAAGCTTAATCAGTGTAGCACTAAAATACTGCATGTTAAGAGGGCACTTGCAGGAACGCCCACTAATGGTCATCAAAGAGTGAAGAAAATACATTCTATTCATTTTTAAGGGAGAAAAGCATTCTCAACCACTTTTCAAAACACACAATACACAAATGCAAACTTTAAAATAAATGTGCCAAATTCTGACCCGAAAAGGTATCCAACAACTCAATAGATATTTGTCATGTTGAAAGTTAAACTACTTAATGGAGATACAGTGGGTGTTTGGACAGCCATCATTTGTGCAAGTTCTCCCCTTTAAAAACAAGCGAAAGGTCTATAATTTTTGTCACCCCAAAAATGGCTTAGACATGCCTCTGTGTGTATGCATCAGGCTTTGCTAAATGTGAGCAGTGTTTACCAGCTGACACTCTGATTCAAAAGATGTCTTTTTTGCAGATTAATGCTAACAAATACAGTCGGCAACACGTCATATTTGGAGGCGTGGCCTGTTGTGGGGGAAAGTCTTGGAGAAAGCTCTAAAAAGGCAAGCTAAACCTGCTACCTTCTTAAAAAGTTTTCTTGCCAACTAAGTCTGTTTTATCGCACAACTAATTCAAGTTGCGTCAGAACAAAGTTTAGCTCTCAGTGCCCCATGATGTCATCAAAGAATAAGTTTTACTTAATAAAGAATATCTCCAGATCCATAAAAGCTAGAAACAAGCTGTTTCTTTTTCCTTGTAAAGAGGAGACCGTGCTTTCTCATTATCTCGTTGGTTCTCCAATCTCCAAAGCGTACTTATGTGGTATTATCTCAGAAAAGTAAGCAGATAGCTAAAGAAATATGTTAGCCTTTAGCTTGCAGCTGTTAGCATTATTGGATATATTTAGATGGATCATTGGATCACTTTATTCCTATCCGTGTCTTCGTATTCATGCTTGGCACAAAAAAATTTCTTAAGTCCACATTTACTGCAGTTGTTGAGCACTGAGTGACAAAACTGTTGATCATTTAGTGGGTGTGGCCTCTGGTGCAGTTTGCAGGACAAATCAGTATTAGTTAGTCCTTGTTTGTTAGAACCAGGGACAAGCAAGTTCTAAAAAAAGTACGTGGTGTCTGAGAAAAAGAGCTAGTGGAAACACTTCGTAAAGATGTTGACTTTGACCTGAAAGATGTATTTAACAGACCAAGTTCTCTGTCGACATCACAGAACTAAATCTACAGCTAAAAGTCAAGACAAATGGTCCATTAAAGGTCACTGTGTGTGTGTTGTTGTGTTCGTGAGTCGCACAGGGGTCACGTTTCAATATCCCAAACTTTCAGAAGCAGATTTGTGTTGTAGACTGACACCCGAGTAAACATGTCCAGAAATCACACTTTAATTCCCCGTTAATCCTCTTTTCCACACGCCGGTCCGGAGTCCGAGTTCTCTCTACGGAACAGTGCTCCTCAAGTCCACTGTTTCCATTGGCCTGGTAGCTCTCCCGTACAGCCACGCGGGATTAAGAACTAGTTTGTTTGTAACGCGCATTGTACAAGTTTCTTTTCTGCATTTGGAGTTTTTGAGGTTTTCTCCAAACTCATTTCTGCTTTAGGAGCGGCTTACTTGCCCTCGGATATAGCTGCTAAGCCTCATACGTTTTCACACCTGTCTTACCCATCGATTTAGCACGCAGACCAAATGATTTTTTTATCATCTGAAGTTTTTGCTGGGGAAGTTATTTTTAGTAACAAACATGTGAAAAGGGAAGAGTTATCTGTCACTAAAAGGCCGTTTTCCCCGAGGTGACTCAGTTTAAGTTGCTGCATCTTTCAAGATCTTTGAGTGTTTAAAAAGTTTCCTGTGTTGGGAAGAATACTTTGAAAATATATTTAGTTAGTTACTTTGTTAGTTAACTAGTTCATTTGTTTGCTAACTAGTTAGTTCAGAGTAGCCGACTTAATGATGATGATAAATCAACAAAAAATAATTCATTATAAACATCCTCCATCAGTTCACTTATATTGCTCTCTTACCTAATACGTTGTGAGATTTTGAATTGTTCACTACGATGTGTTTTATGCTTTTTCACAGCTGTAAGGAGCGAGATATATGCTAACGAACGTTAGCCACAATGCTAACAACAACACTTAGTGGAGTTTTGGTGAATAAATGGGACAATATTAGACGTTGACAGGATAATGTGGACCAGTTTCCACCTGAACAGATACTTTAACATGATATCTGTGCTGGGGGGAATTGGAGTTATTTAATTGTACAAAAAGTTGAATCTTTAAGCATTTTTGGGCTCTGGGTTCAATTCCCAGTGGACCCGAGGCCTTTCTATGTGAGTTTGCATGTTCTTTTCATGTCTGCATAGGTTTCCTTTCCCCTAAAATAAATAAAAATAAAGTTAAATAAGGTTAATTAAAGGTCATTATTATTTGGAAAAAACTGCTAACAATCAAGATACAGATTCTAACTTCTCTTTCTAAAAAAGAGACAAAATTATCTTTTTGATGTATAAACAGCTATATTTAATGAGTGTTCTGAATGTATTTTGTACACAAGTATTTAATTCCTTCCCACCACTGGTCATAAGTGCATATAGGGCCACGTGTGGGCCTCAGAGGCTGGTCTTATATTAGCTCTGCTGCTGCACCTGCTTTAGTCTGGAGCTTTAGACCTCCTCAGAAGAGCGGCATCAGGAGAAAACGCTGTTTTCACTGGACTGTTGCAGTGTGGCGTCACATCAGAATGATGAATGATTTAATTTTATGTTTTGTTCTGCCCTTTGAACAGTTTTATTCCAAAAGGAATACAGTGGCAACAATACGTCTTTAAGCTACACCAGAACAAATGGCCATTCAAGAGCAGAGGGAGAAATCGAACGTTAGATCCTATTTGTATGTTTGTCTTGATATTGTCCTGAGTCAGGCGGCTGCTCTGTTTGCCTGCAGACGTAGACAGAAGAAACCAATATGTTGCTTCAGTGATCAGATTTTTTCTTATTAGCCTAATTTCCACTCTTTGCCCCAAGCGTCGGAGTCTGTGAGCAGTTGCCTGTGCGTATCACTTCAAATAAGAAGCACTCAGCCAAATTTCACTACACTGCACTTCTGTGGGGCTGTACTTCTGCTGTACAATGCCTTACAAAAGACACTTTCCATTTTAGATGTCTGCTCTAGTCTATTATTTGTGCCCTTTTGCAGCTTGGACAGATGAAATGAATTGCATTGATAAAGGTAAATGATTTTCTTGGCCGCCCTCGATACAAATTACATCAAAGAACCTATTTATACTTACAATGCACTTTGAATTACTATGAAAAAAGCTACAGCACATAACTTGTTAAAGGTTTACACAGCTCAGGCCTGGTCTCACAGAAATGCTTGTCTTTTTAAAAAGTGTATCATGTCAAGGCAGTTTTCTGCTGCGTTGCCCATTTGTGTGAATTCAGACATAAACTTTAAACCCAAAGATAATTTCACCACGTGGCTTCAACCTAGAAAATAACTTTTATAAATGCTGTTTAAAAAGCCGTGTAACAGTTTGAGTTTAAATGTTTGTCTGTTTCTCGCATTGATTCTAAAGTGTTTACGAGCACTGAGTCACGTAAATCCATCCGAAATTTTTATGCAGACCTAAAGAAGAAGTTATTATATAAGTTAGCGCATTGCTTAATATTGTCCCAGTAGAAATGAGTCGTGTGTGAACATTTGTTCCACTTGGGTCGCGCTAAATCACACTCTTGCATCAAAATAGTATTGAAACAGTACACATGTTAACTGAACCTATAGAACGCTGTACTGATACGATTTACTACGACTAGGGCTGTCACGATATCATTTTTTAGTGTTACGATTATTGAGAGAAAAAATATCATGATTTAGCAATTATGCACGATTATGACCAAATTTTATTCTCATTGTCAAACACGTCACTGTTGCTCAAGTTATTTTATTAAATCAAATCTTCCTAATGAAAATAAAATGCAAATTTGACAAAAACTTTAGTTTTAATTAAAAAACATTAAATTGCCTGAGTCCTAAATATTATATGTGTATGGATTGAAAGACATAATTATGCTTCAAATGGTAATTGGATTTTTCTTTAATTTATTTTAGTGGTGTCAAATTAGTGCATTAATTGAGATGAATTAATTACAAACATATTAATCGAGTTAATTTTTTTAATCGCATTAATATATTTGAAATTTTTACCTTCATTGTTTTTACCTTCATGTTATGTAATTAAAGTAGATAAAAACAAAACAAAAACACTTAAGTTGAGTTTTTTTTTTTTTAGCAATTTAGCAAACATTTTACCAATGTTTAAATCACTTACTTTTCGATACAAAAACCCCCCAAAATATAATATTTACATGTTACACATTATTATAACATAATATATTTGCCAAATATTGGTGTTTTTCTATAAACCCAGCTGTTGCTAAAACTGTAACTGATATTTTGTCCATCCCTAGTTTCTATAGAGTGAACTTTAAGAATGTAATTTTACTTCTAAACTCGTCAAGATTTTTATTTTGTTTTGATTTGTTTTTACGATTATATTGTGATTTGAATAATCACCATTATCGATTAGCCTAATAATCCAGACATCCTGACTACGACCATTTGTACTGTTACACCCCTAGATATACAACCAAATGTCCAAAATGTGCAATAAACACTTCCTTTTTTATGTCAGTATAGCCCCTTTCACACATAGACCCTTACACGGTAAAGTTCCTATTATGTGGTCAAGTGTGAAAGGCTCCAGAACGGAAACACGGTATATTTTGTCCTGGCATTTGATCCGTGTCGATATCTAGTAACATTACGGGAACAGTCCCGTGTTGACATGTGTGAAAGCAGAATGTGACTGCCAGTACAATCCCCATGGCAACAGAACAACTCACAGACTCACAGAGAACGAAGCACGCTCTTATTTGCTCCTACTGCGCTTCAGACCAGCCTAAATCTGAAGGATTAAAAGCGATACAATAGCCTATATCCTGCCCTACTCTTGAATCAGCTGACCTTGTCACAAAGAAAACACTTGTTTCATTTTACTAATAGGCTATAAAATGCTTCTTGTAGGGCTGCACGGTATTGAAAATTTCTGCGATATGCGATATGGGCTCTGAGATTGCGATATTCGATAATTTTGAGATATTTATTTTTCAATTAAGAATTTAAAGTCGTTATTACACTATTGAAACGATGTGCGTATAAACCGCACACCTGTGGCTTAGTAATTGCTTAATCATTTTATTAACTTATTTTTATTGAGGCGCGGTCATGTTTTAGGACAATTTTTTACACGACTTAGTTGCTGGTTGCTCTGAAAATCTGGCAACTGCAGTCGGTACCCCTACACACGTTATGCCTGACATGTCACAGCTTTATCACAACTAGTTTTTGTGCCTTTTCAATCTTGTTTTAAACCAACACAAATCACAAGAGTTGTTCTTAAGAGGAGAAGACGAGAACGGAGTCAAACCACTCAGCGCTAAAACGGATGAATAATGCATAAAAATTTAATAAATTATTGCACATCCTTGCGATATGGATATTGCATGTGTCAATATTGCGATATCGATATTTTTTCGATATATTGTGCAGCCCTAGCTTCTTGTAAACTCACCGAATGTACGCGCGGTCAGACTGAAGTCCAGAAATCCTCTAAAATGCAGTCTTGAAATCCTGCGTAAAGAGCTAGTCCAAAACCAGACTCCGGTCCTGCTTCGCCAAACCGCGGCAGCGGGTGGCGTCTTAGGCTTCCTCCACCTTGTGCATTGCAGTCCCGGTACAGACGGGCCATAGGCTATCCTCCCTTCGTGTGCGCGAGTCACGGTACAGACAGCACGGGGCAGTATCCTCCCCGCGAGCGCACCAGTCCAAGTGCAGACAGCACGGGCCGTATCCTCCCTCTTGCGCACGAGTCCCGGTAAGAACCATGGATCTGTGGCACGGACAGAACGGAGCCTCCTTCCGTGCGCGCAGTGTGGGACAGCGCGTGGTTTATCCAGGTCCAATGGTTCTGCACGATGCCCCGCGCTCTGGGAGTGCCCACAGTCCATCCTCGCTGTGCCCAACTGTGTGGCCAAACTCCTGCGGTCACTCACAGTCCCCGCTCTGACGGCAGATAGAGCTGACGGCTGCTTAGCCGTCTCAGGACTATGTTTAAGCCCATCCAGCCACATTATGCGGTCCCCTCCTGTTTCATACGGGCCTCTGTAGTACGCTGCATTCGCACACCAAATACATCCCTGCATTTCTCCCCGCAATCAATGATAGGTCATTAATAAGCCACCAATGTTGCAAAATAGGCTAATAACCTACATAAAATAATGACAATCAAACAATAGACAAGCATTTTAAACAAATTTAAAAGTGCTTATGTGCTTTATAGTCGAGTTTGTGCCCAAAGCGTTCCATGTTGCCGAGTCAGGTGTGAATGGTGACGACACGGTATTGTTCTGGATGATTTGCATATATGAATGGGGAAAATGGTGAAGCATACCGGTAAACAAGACACGGTACTTTAACGGGTCCAATGTGTGAAAGGGGCTTATGTTACATAAATCCAAAATGTACCAAAATAACCACAAATTTAGTTTTTTCTATAATTTTAAGAATTTAAGTTTCAAAAAAAGGGTAAGGTTGGGCTGGAGCTTAGGGTAGGTTTAGGTTAAGATTTAGACTGAACTGCTATATCAGATCCATGCTATCTTCTATATTACATGTCTTTCACCTGACAGAAGTGAAGCCCCACACACATGTCCGACTTGTGAAATCCAGCTCTGTGAATCTCTGTTCCCGTGAGAGAGAAGTGCTAATCACAGCCCACTGCTCTGCCTCCTCTGCAGTCCTAGAAAAGAACCGGCTCGCTGTCTGCTGCCATATTTTTACCAAAACAAACCTCCACGCCAACTCTGCTGTAAGTTTTATGCAAACTTAGCTAAATGCACCGCCGAGATTTACTCAAGTCTCAAAGTTATTGATGGTTGTCGAGCAAAAGTTTTGGCTCGGAATTTCATCCAAACACGCCGCTTTACTGTGGTACAATCCAAAACTGACAAATTCTTCTTTTCACTTGCTCTATGCACAGGCCAGTGGGGAACCAAAAGCCAACATGTCATTATCAGAAGGCATTTCTTGCTTATTTTGAGGACATATTTACCAAATAATTCAACATATCCTCTTCACAGCAAATAAAATGTGTCTGTGTTTATTTTTGGAATGTAATGTTTAAGCATCTGTCAAGCCATTTTTCTTGTCTTCCAGTATTTTCTTCGAGCAATTATGACAAAATTTCAAATTGAGGGCTTTTTCCGGTAAGGTTGCAGTGACATGCTTTTCAAAATGAGCCTCTTCATTTGACTGTAAAACACTATAATAACCTCGGTTCTCTTCTGCCTAATTTGGACTAAAATTTACATAAAAAGTGCTTATTTGTTCAGTTTGTGAAAGGTCTGACAATAGTTGACTTTTATTTAACCCTATTGTCCTTAATGGTGCTCTCACTCTTTGAATGGAGAAGTACTAACTGGTTTCCATGGAGATGAATGTTCCAAACTGGCACTGACTTTGTGAAATTGTAGTCTTTCCTGATCCAAAACCTCCCTGGAGTTGCATTTGGGTTTGTTTCAGTTGTTTGTATGAATCCTGCTTGGTAAGTCCTCTTCTCCCTGAGCCTCAAAAAGCACTCAGTTTTCAAAGTTGCTTTCATTTTGTGACATTATAGTTAAAACTCTCCTCTGTTTATGTGTTCATAGATCATTTTTCACAACTGCGCATCTGTATTAGCATCAAGAACCTGTTTATCCAACACAGTCTCACAGAAATTCATACCACGACATGTTAACAACGTATCAGCCCTTTTTTCTGTCTTTATTATGCAAAAGCATCAAATGGAGATGCTATTGTGTAGTATGTGTTTTGGTTAAGCAACGTAGATACATTTTCTTTGGGTTTAATGGCCAAGTTTAGGTCTGGAGTTATAAAAATGGTAAGTTTAGTTCTGGGGCTTGGAGTTGGTTAAAGGTTGGTTAAACTTTAACAAATTGACATTATTGTCATTTAGATGTATTTGTTACACTAAATAATTGATACAAATCTATGTTTTTACTTTGGGTTGGCTTGCATGGCACAAAATTGGCTATTATTTGGAGAAGGGCCCAAACACATTTGTTTCCATAGAAATGCAGTTTATTTATCTCCATTCAGAAAGCTCTAAAAAATAGTTTTAACTTTCTAATCCTACTGAATGGTGTAAATGGTTTTTCACTTCCAGAAAGTTACGCAGTGCACCTTTAAGATTAGGAAAAGCATTTCATTAATATTCATAAATAATAACACATTTTTGCATCCATCAAAGAAATGAATTGGTGCAGCAAAGTGTATCATAGAGACACAAAAAGGATAAATGGCGTTGTATAGTGTACGTAAGCATTTACGCACATACATACGTATATGCATGAGACTGGATTGGCTTAGCTCCTCTTTGTTGTTTCCTTTTATGTAATTAGATAAAAGTCTGACACAATTTCTGATGCTAGAATGCTTCAGATACAGTGTTGGCAAAAGTACTGACATTTACTACTCACAGAACCCTGATTAAAAATCAGGGTTCTGATTTTTAATCTTGTTGTTCCTGTCCCACTTCCCCCTGGGAGTGTGTCCTAGGATGTTCCAGTGTCGAGGCCCCCCTGGTTGTCAGGACCTGGTCCCTCCTCGCGTGGACTCCTGCACAACTTTCCTGTGAAGTCCTTCGAGATGACGGATTGTCGTGATTTTGGGCTATACAAAAATAAATTGATTGATTGATTGACATAAAAGTAATTACTTGAGTAAAAAGTGATATATACTTCAGTAAAATCACAAAGATGTGTCAGTAATTAATCTGACGTGATGTACAGTATAAATACTTGTTAGAAAGGATAAAGAGGAGGAGAGGAGTTTTGAAATGTCAAGTTGTTCACAAAGTGCTGATGTTCGACAACACAACAGCTGTGCACTGCCTTTACAGGACACATATTATGCAAAAATGACTTTTAACTTTACTTCCACATAAAAAAAAAAAAAAAACACTGACAGAGTCTTGTTTGTGAGAAACTATTCTTCTCCTTTAAGCCTCAGACAACACTTCTCCAAATGTCTCCAAAAGTTCTACTACTTGTCGACATGACTATTTTAGTTGTATATTAGTAAACTTTGTCTTTTCCACTAAACAAAATATTGCAAAGCATCCAATTGTGGTAAAATCTGACCGTCTGAATCAAACTAAAAGTATTTTTTTAGTCTATAAGAGCCAAACGCAGTGCTCTGATTGGCTGTGCTGGAGTGGTCACCTCCAGTCTCCTTTTCCTGTCAGTAAAAGTAATTTTACGACTTAACTGCAAACAAAAATAAATGATTATGTCAGTATTACTATGTGCTAAAGGACTTGTGAGGGTTAGGAAGCCAGGAGCAGGGCCAAAATCAGGTACCGCATGTTTAACTTGTAGTAATCTAAGTAACTAACCTGTAATTTTTAAACACTTTGACACTTGCCATCGTTGTTCAGAAAAATACCAAATGTACTCAGGAGCATATTTGATACCGATGCGAAAAAGCTTTTTATTGAACATCATACAGTATATTGAGCTTTATTCAGCCAGTTCCAAATCTTCCCAGCAGCTCAGACTGAGACCTGCTTCCTCGTGGACATGAATAAGAATGAGTTCAGGGTCAGAAGAGAGGCAGCTTAGTCAAAGATCCACCTTCGACAGCTCCAAAGGCTACAAAGTGTTAAGCTAGCTCCAAAAAACCACTAGCCTACATACGCCTGTGGCTAATGAATGATGCATTGTTTTTACAGCCGTAATTTTAGCATCTTACCCAAACACTGAATGAGTCACGCTCCAGCCTACAATGAGATAAAAGGCAGAATCAAAGCACGAAAACAACCTCCCCCAAAAATACACCTCCATTTTAGATGCAGTCGTTTTGTGCGTTCTTTTCTCACACAATCCCCCAAGACTTGGCAGACGCTGGGATGCTGCTCCCCTGTCGTAATGACCTCTTTGCCAAGCGTTACCTTTTGAATTGGCAGTGTTGGTTTTTTGAGTGTTTTTTTCCAATATTATGCTCTAACCCACACTGTATGCAGAGCCGGTTCTGCAAACAAGCCGACCAAGCACTGCCCCAAGTATGGTGGCCTCTAGGGATCAAAACAGTAATGTATTACAAATAACAGACGGCATAACAAATGGTCACACCACATTGTAATTAATAGGCTACTCAGCAACACAACAAAATGCAATGAACAAACAAAACAAGTAGTAGTGTAACTTAGTTGCTGTAAAAATACTTTAAGTTACAGTTACTAACAAAATACCCTTAGTTACTTTTAAGTATAAAAAAAAAAAATCTACTAAAGTGACTTAATGTGTGACATGCAGATTAGCAGCTGGAAAAGGACCCAGAATCGTTTTTAATGTTGATTTTTTTTTTTTTTTTTTTTCCGAGCTGGTATATGTAACTAATTTGTTGTATGTCTTTGTTTAAATGCAAATAATACAATTTAAAATCCTTGTTTTGATCGATGGTTGAAAAAATACACACAAAGTAATGCAACTAAGTTACTTTCTTGGGCCAGTAACTGATTAGTGTACAGTGGTCCCTCGCTCTATCGCGGTTCACTTTTCGCAACTTTGCTGTTTCGCGAATTTTTTGTGCAATTTTGCATATTATTATTATTTTTTTTACGTTGTGCGGTCCTATGGACGTGCTCTGTAGCGTGCTTTTCTCTCAAATGCACCGTTTAAGGATCGTGTGACACCGCAGCATTCACAAACAACAGCACAGAAGCTCTTTTAGAAATCTTTAGACAGTTTGGATCATGCAGGAGAAGCTGACCTGACGCTCGGACGTTTCTCCAGGTGAGGATTTGACTCTTTGAGCTCGTAGTTACGATGATAAGTTTGTTCACGCTGGAACGTCATTTGTGTAGTTCAGAGATGTGTTTATGGAGCCTGTTGTGACTTCACTAGAGTCCGGATGTGTTTCGTGGCTGTCGGCTCTGGAGCCCGTGTGATCCGTGGCTCTGCGGTCGGCTGTGGAGCGCAGCGGGACGGGCAACATGCCAAAAGCAAAGCAGGCGAAAGAGCACAGCACCGTCCCTTTTTATGGCCAGTGCAGACAGGACGCGATGAGCGGCAAATGTCGCTTGAAATCCTATTCATGTGTATGTGTCTGTCAGCGGAGGAGCGCCCTGAGGTGCCGCTGACAGCCACATGCACATGAATGGGATTTCAAGCGACATTTACGCTCATCGCCTTTAATCGGTCACATAAACAACTCGCGCTGTTGTACTGTATCTGGCGGTGAATCATGTGTTCAGCGCATTATTACATGTACAAAAGACACTAAACATCAGAACCAGGCAGGTTATCAACGGAAATTACTGGTAAAAAATGAAGATCACTACTTCGCGGGTTTTGCCTATCACAGGTTATTTTTAAACGAGGGACCACTGTAACTAGTTGCATTTTTAAAAAGTAATGTATAACTAATTACTTTTTCAATGCTTTTTTGCCCAACACATATTACATTACATTTAACAGACAACACATTAAAACAACAGACATGTGAATTATTTAAATATTTGTACAGGCCATTTTAGAAGCAAAATTCTGTCTTTCAGTCTAAAAATTTGAAGCAAATATTGGTATTTAATACAGTCTATGAAACAGATGCATGTACATTTTTTCCCCACATTAAACACGTTTTCATTCAGAAAGATGGATTTCACAAAACATGTCACAAACTTGAGAAACAGAGACAATTTCAGTGGTGAGATTAAAAGAAAATGTGTTTATCTTACAATAATTGTAACATTTGGTATTGTGACAGCCCTAATTGTGTGTAATTTATAACTTGACATTAATGTAATTGTAATGGCCCTAAGATACATTTTTAGTGGTACCCCTGAATGCTTGGATTCTCTGCACACATGCGAAATCCCTGCCTGGAGTTTCATATCCTGTGAAAGACCGACGGAATGGTTTGCCGGTGCTTTGTCACGCTTCAGATCAGGAGCAGGAGAACAGAACTGCCTCGGAGCCTTTGGAGCGCGGCCCGAATATAGAAGTCTATGTGCAGGTGTGCAAGTGGGAGAAAACGCAAAGCCAAAATTTAGATTAGATTCCCCGGGACATACGCCTCTGTGTGACACACTTGCACCGGCTAAAGTGGTCGGAATGCTTTGAAATGGGTTCTTACAGGCCTCCACTGCAAACTTCACAGCACGGAAAAGTGGATTATTACACTGTCTGCACTTTTACTTATCTTTGGAGAGACAGGAAACACTGGACTAGATCTTTTGTTGTGCTCTGAGGCAAGACACTTTGTGAATGTTGTGTGTGATTGTGTGAAAGGAAAGAATACTTGAAAAAAATATATTTAGCTACAAATGCAATTTATTTGTAAGTGTATGTCTATTCAAATATTTTTTTAAAGTCATAACTTTCCATTGACCAAAGCCATTAAAAGGCCATAAACTAAGGATCTGCATTTGCTTTGACATGTCCTGTTATGTCGTGGTTTATACACTGCTGATACCCTTTTCCTACAGATCCCATCTGATGGTTATTGTGCTGCAGTCGGCACCAGTGAGGGCCATAATTTGGGTCGAGGAGCGCCCTGTGTCTTGACAAACACTCATTAGGATCCTTTTTAGTTTTTATTTATTAAGTTCTAAATGATTTTGTCACACTTCCCCTTCTTGCTTTTGCATAATGTAGCTCTACTTAAAACCCCATGAAGATTCAAATGTGCAAAATGTGAATTCTAGCCATTTTTCACTGGTCTTTAAGATTTTGATCAGCAGTGTATATGCTTTCTTGTGAGATCAGGTTGATTATTGGTGCATAAGATTTTCAGTTCAGTTTGTCCAACTATTACAATTATAAAACATGGCCACTTATTACATTGTTTCTCCTATTAAACAACTTTAGTTGGTTACTGTCATTCAGATCAACACAAATGTTTTTTTTTTTTGTTGGCTTTTGCATTGTTCTTGCAGTCAAACCTGCTCCTGAGCAGACACCAGAACCAATAAATAGTGTAGTAAAGCACATATGACAGTCGTGTCACCTCAGGAATTGAGTTTGAGCTCTTGGTCTACTGACTGCAAAGAAAATGGCATGGGAGTTAGCAGTAACTTTTTTTCTTCTATTCAAACAACTTTTTAGTGAGTTCTATTTATCTTTTTGCCATGTTTCCGCTGCTAGCTGCCAGCCAAATTCAGAAGCGTCACCGGTCTCCATTGTGACGTGTCATTTATTACATGTTACTTCCTGGAGGCGTGGTCAAACCGATGCGACCTGGTTCACTCGGACTTACCACGCCTCCTGTCGCCTGGTGGTCTCTGGAGAAGGGAATCTCAGGTGAAAGGAGAACCACGCCTTCATCCCGATTGATGGTGTCTGGGCCTCGCTTCCTGATTTTACAGCCTCCCTGATCCACGTTTTAACCTGTTTTTTTCTGAAATGTTGACGCTTCTGAAGATGGCTCGCAGCTAGAGCCGAAACATGTCAAAAAAGTAAACACAAGTCACTCAAAGTTGTCTGACTACAAGAAAGTAAGTTACTGCTAATACAATTGAAGATGACCATCCTAAAAGACATGGGAGTTAATCAAATTATTTTTGTCTTTAGCTATGACATATTGGTGGACCTACCCAACCTTGTTGGAGCGCTTCACACAGCTCCTAGTTACCTCTTGACATCACTGGCAGCTATTCTTGTTATCTCTCTCTCTTGCAGATATCCGAGACTGCAGAACTTCATGGACTCCGCGTCGCGTCTGGGCCTGGACGTGTCTCTACAGAGAGTGGACCGTAACGTGAGTCGAGTCTTCAACGACCTGTTCAACATGATGAGGACGGAGGAGCTAAACGCTACAGAGACACGCTGAGAAGAGCCGTGCTGCTGATGAGTCCGAGAGGAGCCCAGGTCTTCATTCATCAGGTAGGACAAGTCAAACAGTATTAAGCTTGTAGTTTAGTTCGCTGGCTTTTGAAGTGTTTGTGGTGAAAGGTTGATGGGTTTTTGGTATTTCGTAGCAAGTTTCAGTTCCGTAGCAAGTTTAGTTGCGTTTCTTCAACCAGTGATGAGCAAATGTTTCACAATATGCCACGCCATATGGTAGTACTGATGTCTGGTTTAAAGAGGGAAGAAAAACTACCCGCATTCTTTGAAATACTTGGGTTTTCTGTGTGATTTAGTCATAAAATCTGATCTGATCTTCATCAAAATCAAAACAATGAACACTCACTCATAGAATTTTGTCTTTTCCACGAATAAATAGCCATTTCCATGAACAAGAATAGACAGTCAAGTTTCACATAAACAGTTTGCCTTTTCTGGCCATTTGGAGCATTTAATCAACCCACAAATGTGATGCTCCAGAGACTCAACTTGCTCAAAGAAAAAGACCATTTTTATTGCTTCTCTAACCATGCAACATGAATGCACACGTTCATAATCATCCTTTAACTTCTGACACAATGAGCAAACACAGTGGACCATTAGAACACTGGAGAGATAGTGCTGGAAATGGCATCAAGATATTGAACCAAAAACATACATTTGCAGCTATAATAGTCATTTACCACATTATGGAGTGTATTTCTGATTAGTTTACAGTTACCTTCATTGAAGAAAAAGAGTGCTTTTCTTGAAGAATGGAAATTTACTAGTGACCCCAAACATTTGAACGGTAGTGGATTGGATTTAATACTCTTTTTTTTTTTTCATTAGTTTAGGCAGATTGTTTTTGTTTTTTGTTTTTTCTTCCCCAAAAAAAATGTCATTTTACTCAGAAAAGACTTTAGATTATTAAAGCTGATTGTAAGCTCTTTGCCTTCATCATCAGAAGGCAGCAGAGCCTGGCACTGTCTGGCTGCTCTGATTGGCCGTTTGTCATAACCTTAAAATGTGGGGCAAAAAAAAAAAAAAAAAAAAAAACAGAGTCGCTCTTACCTCAGATGCAAAACATGTCAGTCCACACCTGCCTGAAGTTGAGGAGATGCAAATTAGGATAAAAATCAGTTCTAAAATGTGTTGGTAGACTTGAATGGGAAATTATATGATTGATAATATATCCTGACGAGTGTGTAGTGTACCTAGTGACAAAGCATGTTGTTCATTGGGATTGTAGTGAGCTTGACTGAGAAGCTAACAAGCTCATAGCTCATAGCTAATGATATTGGCAAAGTACGACCAGTGTTGTGTCAAATTGGTCACCTTATCGAGATGAGCTTTCTTCATTTGTTTTCACAACTCAATGTCCAAACTGGCTGAATAAGGTTAAATTGAACTGCACACTTCTAAGGCTAAATTTAGGACTTGGACTAGTTTGGGGATTTTGAATTAAAATTACATTGGACATGACAATTTTGTCTAGATGCAACACTGACCCTTATCATGGTACAGTTCAAGTATTTTTGTTGATTTATTGACTCATTGTTTACCACAAGGCTGCTATATGTGTATAAGCTATTCTGAACTGAGTTTGCTAACAGAATTATCATTATTCGCACCACAATCCTACAGTTTTTTTTGTGTTTTTCTGACTGAGAGCTGAAGTTGGTTGCCAAATAGATTGCTGGAGTGCCGCCCTTGGGTTTTCCTGGGTATTTTATCGCGGATTTTCTTTGTTTGAAATGCTTGGTTTGAGTACAGACTTGTTTACTAGAAAAGACAAACACACCAATTACAAATGATAATTCTGGAAGTATGTGTGATTTTGTTGTTCTTTAGTTTTTTTCCACATCTTCTCCCAGTATTCTACTCCTCTGACTCTTGGGCCTGGCTTGTACAAAATGTGGTTCTCGAATAGCCTTAAAGTCACCTATTCTGTAAAATCAATGCTGTAACACAAGAACAATAATACAAGTTGGTCAACTATTTTAGATGTCTTTATTTCTTCGGTACTAGGTATGAAGGACAGTCTTTATCTCGTTGAGAGATGGAGAATCCTCTCTTTTTGGTAGCGCAGCTGCATATGTGGTTGTATATGAAATTATAGGCTCCATAGTATCTGCAGAATATTCAAAGGAGGCTTGGTAGTAGTTCGATAGGAACACAGCAATGACCTGCGATAAAATTGGTGTAAACCCAGAAACGACTCCATGAGCTCTCACTTCACTTCAAAATGGAGTAAGGGGCCTGTCACCGATTTCAAAAAACAAACTGTTAGCCATGACTTTTGGCCTGAGTAGTCTCATCCACAGGACGAGGTTTGGAGGAACCGTGCTCGAATAGGGAGATCTGTACGCTTTCTGTGCATTATCCAAATATGCTCTTTTCTGCCTGGACAACAATTTCGAAATAAGAAAAGGAAATGTAGCGTAATCTGGAAACCATCTTTTGGGACGATTGTTTGGTCAATGTTCCTGCTGTGCACTCGTCGAGTATATATCAGGGTGGGTGTTAGTCTACTCGGGTATGCCGGCTCCTCACACACTCCAAGAAACCATGCATGCAATTTGACTCGCTAGCAGAATGGAGCAAGGCTGAGATCTTGGGACAGAAAGATCGTTTTGGATTACTCACAGGAAGATAAAGAGATGTGTGTGAGTGTTGCGCAGAGCTAATAGAAGGGAGATCCAAGTAACTAACGCTATGGGAGAGCTCACCAGAAATATCAAGACATAACACACAAATTACACAACATTAAGAACTATTCAAGAGCGATAGTTAGGTTTTATATAGGGAATTAGCATCAGGCCACAGGTAGTAAAAGACCATGATAAGCAACATTGCTTTTTATGGTGAGTAGAAGCATTAACTTCCTGCATTCTTGGTGCTCTCTTTCCCACTACTAACCTTTTTTGTAGGGACTTTACAATTGGGTATTATTGGCATTTACTGTAATCGATAGGACGCCGGTAGGCTGAACTGTACCTGTCGCTGAATCTTAGGTTGGTCGCTGAAGAGTTACGATGCGTAAAGCATATTTTCAGTTTGGGTCTGAGATCCATATGAGCCAATATTCATAGTTTTAAAGTACCGGGCAAGTAGAAAATGGATTGGTGGACCCTGTTCCGGCCTGCTGGAAGGGAATCTGTTCTGGAGGCATCCCCAAGAACAGATACCGGTCTGAGATTTCGTTTAGCTAGTCTAAGTTCTCTTGGACCATTCACTCTATTTGATGGTTAATCTTCGTTCCAGAAGGCTAAGACCCACTTATCTAAGGCCAGAGCATAATTAGTCATATTTTAACTTAAAATGGTAGACTTCTGTGTTTAATATTCGAAAGGACAAGATGCGAATGTAAAGGTAGTTGTTATGTTGAAAAAAATTGATTGGTTGGATTTCTCTCACACACATGTAGCAATGTGTGATCGTTTGGTGTTCACCACATGTTAACACTAAGGGAGTTATGTGGTGTATAAGTCCGTCACTACCAAAACTAAAAACCAGAAAAAAACTGGAGTAAAAGCCATGTAAGGGGAGTGTAGGCCAGTGGGTCTCGTACTTATTTGGGTTTTAGCTTCAAGAGCTTAAAAGGGAAGTCACTTGGCATTAACTACTATACAGTGGAATGGCTAGTTATCCTCAATCAAAAGTATTTTATTCTATGTAAAAAGAATGTATGGTTGTAAACACATTGAACTATAGATTGGCGCTACAAGTGGTTTTAATCCCAACACTCGGCTATTATTTTCTCGAGAAAGGGGTACAATTTTTATACTATTATAATTCCAATACTATATTTTTCTGTATTACTATAAAACTATCTATCAGTATTCATATTTTGTTTTAATACGTATATTCCATGTCAAATATATCATAATTTAACAATATTAGCACGAGGTTTGGTTGAACGGGCTATCTTACACTGATAAATGTGGATAGACTGAAGCAAAATCGCAATATTTCTTTATTTTGGGGTTTCAATGGTGTTTATCTATCAATACGTTTAAGGACTTTCAATGTCTTCTGTAATATAAAAACACCGGTACAATTTAAGCTGGCTTGGTTTCAAAATCTGATGTTGTGTCCTAACACTGCAAATTCATATCTTAAAGAATGATACTCCGGAGGTTCAAACATATAATGAACATACCAACAATTGAGTTGGTGCAATAGAGACAAGTTTAAGACTATAAACATTTTTTACGTAAAACATATAATGGATGATTTCACTTTGCATTTTTGTCTCTCACACCACACTTTAGAAAAAAGCTTTTGTATGCTGCACTGATTGCTCATACAATGTAGAATCTTTTGGCGAGTGTTTGGTTGTCCTTTTGACTTTGTGGAGCGGGATACAAGAAAAGTGGGTCAATGCACTAAACTATAGCGAGGCAGCCGGCTAATTAATCATACAAAAAAGGCTAATTACTGTAAAACACGGGCTAACCAAACGGCAAATTAGAATTTTCCTTCTAAATCGTGAGAATATAATGACGCACAGGAAGTTAGATTAATTAACCAAAAAGAATATTACCTCACGGCTTTCTTGTTGAGATGTTCATGTAGTTTTGGCTATTTATCTGTTAGGGTACTACTTGGGTTTAATTTTGTAGTCTAAATGATCTTGCTTAATGTAATCCCAGGTCCGCGGGACTTTTCGCTAGAGAACGGAATGCCTGAAATATCTTGTTCGTAAAAATTGCTTATGATAAAGATATCTTGGACCAATACCAAAGATGAGACCAAAATCACTCAATACAAACACACGACTCTAACTGTTGCCAATATAATCTGTCCAAAAGGCTTAAAAAGCGAAGTCGCTAAACTCAGCACTTTAAATAATTGGCTTAAAGGTACACTTGACAACATAGACTGGTTGATAACTCACGTTTTGGAACATTTAACTGGTATTGGTATTATTAACACATGGTTATCTTGTTGCTATCACGATTTGATAACTGACTGGCCTCTTTTCCCTGAAAATAGATACCATTTCGTCTAGGAACGAACACACTATCTAGAATCCCACTCGGCTCTGGCCATCTTTCTCCAACCACACACTCAATCTCCAACGAAGGCCGAGTTTCTGACGGGCATGTTGCCACAAAGCTCTGCATGCTTTCGCAGAAGAAATAACTTTACCTCATGTGCCAAATTTTCCCGTTAACCTCAGGGCTCGTGTTGTGCTTGGTGTCTGCTTCTTCCTCACTGATCTTCGCGAACCGTTTTTTTTTTTTGGGGCCGAATCGTTAGTGCTTGGTAGCATTAATTATCTACAAGGGCTCAGGTTAAAACGCCTTAACAAGATTATCATTGCCCCTTTTAATTGCTTGTTTGGTGAAATTGATGAGGACACAAGTCTGATGGGCTCACCAGGAATCTGAATGCTTTGGCGGTATTGGGGCGCAACATTAGGTGGATCAGGGCTTCCATTAACCTGGCGCACGCTTGGTTTTTACGGGAAAACCTTGGTGGCCTATCTCCCGTATGTTAAAATATAACCAACTAGATGAAAGAGAAACTTCCGTCAAATACAACTGTCTCCAGAAACTAGGTTACCACAGTGGTATCGTGGAAGGCAACAGACGGCGCGGCAGAGCGAGCAGTAATGGACGGAGAGGAGTCGCATGTTGGGTACTGTAGTGGCAGTTGGAAATTTACCTGAGAGATGGTGAGGGGGGCTATTTGATCAGAACATGACTGGAACAGCTCCGCAATGTTGGAGAGTGCCACAAACAAACCATTCGAATAACTAATTTTCGCGTCCAGATTTTGTGAAAGTAGGAGCTTGTAATAGACGGAATGCCGGCTTTACAACTCGATAAAAACATATGTGATCTCCGGGTTTTAGTTCTTGTGCTTTCCACTGTAAAAGAGGTGTCTTTGAATAATGGTGTGATCCCTTTCCCCCAGTGATCTTGTCGCACTGTTGTCGGGTCAGCTTTGCCTACACCCTTTCGGGGCAATGGTGGCTTGTAACTGCGGAAGGGGAGAATAGCTCCTCCAGTGTGTAGGTGTGTGGGGCTAGGGTATTACAGGCAAGAGATTTTTTTTTCGCTCAGATCTATGGTTCACACGCACTATAAGGCCTCCTCCTTGATGCGTTTTTATGCGCCTCTAAGTATGCTACACTGTTTGGGCGGGCTGGGAGGTTAGTTTATCTAAGGACAAACAAGATTATCGAAAGAATCCCTCCTTCTTGGTACGGCAAAAATGGTCTTTATACTCTCAATAAGATATTTGAAAGGCTCAAAGTTTCAGGCATAACCTTGGAATTGGTTCAAGCGTGGATAAACTTAATTTACAAGTACTTGTCCTTTCATTTTTAAATTCAGTTGGTGTAAAACATCTAAGTGTTATTCATAACACCATTAGCTGAGAAGAATGTAACTGTCCTTATGATATTTGTCATCAATCTATTGGATCATTAGCTCATAAGGTTTATTTTTATAACTGCGGTGGATTTCTCTCTCGCACCCAAGTTGCAGTCTTGTTGCACTGTGCTCCAATAGGCCGTTGTGGTGGGATCTAATTTTCTAAAGCAAATCATTATTGCACAGCGTCACACCAAACGGGACCACATAGTGGCAAAACTTTGCTCACAATTCTGCCACACAATATGATTGTAGCATAGGCATCATGTTCCGCTACTCCTAAGTGCAAGTGTCTAACTTTCATCTGTCAAACAATAATTATTTACTTCCGGTGTTTGCTTACCACAAATTAAGCACAGAACAAATGGCCATTCGCACCAGTCAACTTTTGTGATTACTTGGCAGCTTCATTAGGTTTGAACATATGCCTTTGCCAAGCTCTGTTTTCAGAGATGGAATTTTTTCAGTGTGGTGTTGTTTGGAGATCGCTAGAGCCTGGAGACACTGGGAGCCGTCTTGTCAGTATAGAGGTGTCTCTCTGTTCGACAACACACTTTCACACAGAAAAAAGACTGTCTGCGCTCTACAGAAGGAGTCATTATTTGGGGAAGTTTCAGAATTCAGCTTCAAGGATTGCAGAGGACATAATCCCCTGTCACCAAAAACCGACACTTTATCAAAAAATAAACGAAATTGTTGGCTTATTTTGAAGTAACAATGCTATATACTGTGTTATTATAAAATGGACGATACAAGGTTGACATATATAGTCTAGCCTGACCTTTTGTGTCATGTGTACCAGAAAATTTGAAGTCTAACCTATCATTATTGAGAAATACCTGAGACATAAATTTTTTTTGCTTATACAGCGTCCTATTCTCGTAGGAAGATATGTGGTTACTAGAAAATATGTAAAAACCAATAACAAGTGTTGCTTGGGTCTTAAAAGGTAAATTTTTACGGGCTATATTTTAAATTTTTTAGATGAATATGCTAGCGACTAATTGGGTATAACAAGTATCATGGGGAATAGCATGCCGAGCTAAAATTGTGAAATAATCAAACTGTTATACGCAAATTATCCTTATCCTAATGTCTTAAAGGGTTAGGATTTGTGCCTGCATTTTTTAAGCAGTGGATGACATTTCTCAACTCTAATTCAAAGGTGGTCGGCTCTTAGTGTATTAGAGAGGTGTTAGATTCATCAAGGTAGGCAAGTAACCAACGCCAAACTTTAAGCTATCAAACCCCGGCATGTATCTCTCATGTGCAGAGAAACAGTATTTCCATGAATGCAGGATAACTCACCACATATCAGTTGTTAAGTCATTTATGGGATTGGAACCACCAATGGGATTATAGTACATTTTTAAGGGGTCTTGGGGTCTGCTGTACGGATTGTCAACCACAGGGGGATTCGCGGTTATGCTCAGTTGCCATATCCAAAAAACTGAGAACATATAGAGCAGTATGTCAACAACATCAAGTTTTGGCCATAAGAAACCACACAGCACCTTGGGTTTGGCACAGATCACGGCGGTCTTAAGGAGTCAAACAAGTAGCTCACTTCTCTAAAACGACAGTGAGAGACAATACTCTATATGCTGGTTGTTATGTATCATATATAGTTTGTTGTTCTGATGGATTTTATCGGGGTATATAAGTTAGTGCCATAATAGTTTGTCACTATTAAAAACGGCGATGAGATCAAACATGGGGTTTAACTGAACCAATCTACATTATTTAGTATCTTATTCTTACTTGACAGTACTTCTTAAAACTTTAATCTCCATTTGTTAAATATGACCTTAGGTGATTTGAATACTGGTGATAGGCAATAAAAAGACCTTATATTACAACTTAGTGTATGGGCAGAGACGGAGGAGGCCAAGTAAGGTTTAGTTGTCCTGGTTTTCCACACATTGACAAAGTTGAATGAGGAAGATAAGAATAGACAAATTCTGGAAGCAATGAGGTATGACAAAAGAACCCCATTGAGCAGACTCTAAAGGCAAAAAGCGAGTGGCGGTAGGGTGTAGCTCTTACGACCACCAAGCCGTCCGGCACTTTGAGCTCTTAGGGCATCTAGGCGGTATCGACGGTATCTTATCACTGTACTCACCGCTGCTTATGGTGTTACACAAGCGAGATTTTCATTTGCGGTAGAGTCGTATAGTGATAGAGAGATGTGTTTAGTGAGATGTTTGCAGTGATTGATGAGCAAGCATCTATGACTGTGAAATCGATCTTTGGTGAGAGCGCGTGTTATATTTGGAGTAGTTGCGTATAGTTGGTTGTTGTCCGACACAGGCCGCGCGTTCCGACTAGAATGGACCCAAGACTGTCCTCAGTAGCATCACTGCAAAGGTGCTTAAATGGAGCGCTCTCTGTTCTCCAGCCCACCCTGCCACACCTACACTCATTAAGCATCTTTAGAGTCTGCTCAGGTCTTTTGTCTCTCATTGTTCAGCTGTGGAAAACAGGACAATAAACCTTAGCTCTGGCCTCCTCCGTCTCTGTTCATACAGTATAGGGTTTATGCTATCACCAGTATTCATCACCTATAAGTCATATTTTACATGGAGATTAAGTTTTAAGAACTGTCAAGTAAACAGATCTAAATATGTAATGGCCGGGCTGATACCGGCTTTAATACCAGGGATTTGGATCTCAGTTATCTCCTGTGACGTGGGATGCGCTAAATGTAATCTGTGCATCATAAATGATTAAACTGATGTGGTGTCTCATATGAAATACTGCATTTGATAGCTTAAAGTTGGTGTGAAGCTGAATAAAAGACCCTTGTTGTTGTACACTGCAAAAAAGGAAAATCTAACTTAAACATAATAATCTTAAGATATTTTATCCTGATTTACTTTAGATATGAAAAACTTACTTTAAGCAAATGTGTATGTTTCACGCCAATAGAGAATGGCTTAAGCAAGATTTCTCATATAGGTTAGTCAAATTTTTACTGCAGTGGCAGATTATTTCACTTGAAATAAGACATTGTTACTTCAAAATAATCAACAATTTCTTATTTTTGAAAGGCCGTTTTGTGGTGCAGGGAATTTGTCCTCTGCATTTGACTGAATTTAACTTCAAAGTCTCTGGAGCATCTTCTGTGAGTGTCACAGTGCAGCACTCAAAGACTCATCTCCACATCTCCAATCTGGCTTGGCTTGGTCAAGACTAAAGCTGAAACAACTTATGTGCATGTTCTGGTTTGTTTGGAAGCAACCGGAGTGCTTAGAAGAGCCCATTTTGTGGCTGACTTTCAGATTTCGTTGGTGTCTGTTTGTCCATTATCACCTACTGAGATCCAATAACATACATTACATTTAACATCTAGCAGTTTTTGTGTCATTGTAATTAAAAATGAAAGCGACATAGATTAGCTTCATTTAGTAAGCATTTTGCACAACTGGTTTTGTTTGTCCTTAAAACTAACTCCAGCCGCAAACAGTGTAGCATATGAGAGCCACATTAGGAGTGGCAAAGTGAAATTAATACAGCCTTAGGACTCCTTTGTAAGCACTCCACAATGGGGTTGCCGACAGCACTGAAGCCCATTATTCAGACCTGCAGTGGACTAAACCGGTGAGACGGATCACTGAATGGAAAATGGTGTTTGTTTGGCCAGAGTTCAAGTATCAATAGCCCTCCTCCCAGGAATCACTGCACTGACACAGCCTGCTCCTTCTGCACCCCCGCTCCTCCATCTTACCTTCTTTATTTATATCTTTGGTTAATCGATGGCCTTTCCCAAAAACAGCTCCAGATTAATGACCTGCCATGGCGAGCGCGAGCCTAAATACCAGTAAACTAAATAACGGATGCTGCTAGTGTAAAGTATTCTTCTGGACTTTCCTCACCACCGGGAATGCCAGCAGTGGATTCTTGTTTTCATTATTGCAAAAGTTTCAATCGTGATAATAACAGTGTTAAATACAATCCAGACTAGTGCTTAGTTGTGAGGACTATAGTGCTGTGCGCCATTTTTAAGAATGACGACGTTGAAGATTTTCTCACTGGTAAATACTTATATAGCATCAGCTTCCATCTGGCCGGACAGGATTAAAGAATAAACAGTACTAACAGATAAAGCAACCTGATCTCACAAGAAAGCGTATACTTACCACGACATAAGAAGACATGTTGGTAGCGTATGATTAGCTTTTTTGCATAAATGCCGTGTTGCTGTCCAGTTCATATAGTGGTTTTGAAAAGATGTGTATTTTACTTATGTATTATTTTATGTTCTAATCCTAATCTTAATTTACCCAAAGGCCAGCCCTAAATGTACCCTTTTTAGAACTTGAAGCCTAAACTTACCATGAAACCAAATAAATTTTCCTCATGTAGCTTCAACCAAAACTCGTGTTTATTTTATCTATGAAAATGTCTTGTTTATTTTACAGTTTTTCATATTGTGCAATATGCAGTGTTGGGTGTAACGATATAGTTACTTAATTAGATAATATTTTTGAGTAAGTAGTAGTGTAACTTAGTTACTGTGAAACAAATTAATTAAATCACATTACTAACAAAATAACCAGTTACTTTTAAGTAAAATACTCTGCTAAAGTGACTTATTATGTGAATAAAACATCTCAGACCTGATCAGCAGCTGGAACAGGGTCACAATCATTTCTATTGCTTATTTTACTTATTATAGTCTATTTAAGCAACTAATTGTTGTTCGCCTTTGTTTTAAATGCAATAATACAATTGTAAGTCCTACAAAAAGTAATCCAAAGTAATGCAACTAGTTACTTTCTTGAGGCACTAAGTAGTGTAGCTACTTTTTAAATACTTTTCCCCTAACGCTGGCAACACACACCCATATCATTCTCTCATTCATTCAGTTGTCAAATTGCATGCATGTTTTTGGAGGTGTAGGAAGCCGGCATACCCAGAGAGAACCCACAATAACACAGGGAGAACATGCAAACTCCACAGATGTCGATGTGATCAGAGTTGAACCTCGATCTCTTTTTGGGAAGCCAGAGCTCTGAATATCTGTGCAAGTCTCCCAAATGCAACTAGTAAACCTCAAATGCTGCAAAGTATCATAGCTTCCTTCACAAAACTAAAAGTACTATATTCTTTTTCGTTTATAGATATATTTCAGCCATTTTGTCACAAACTTAAACTGAATTTCAACACAAATCAAATCAAATTGATGCTACTACAGTTTATACAATCCCATACAGACAGAAACCTGCTTTATTCTGTGATTGAAACATAAACGTGAGCGCTGATTGGCCGGTCGAACGCTGAGACTCCGTGTAAACAACTCCTCAAACCATTTATTTCTGTCAAAGTAATGTCAAGGGAAATGTCAGGACATCAGGGGCAGACGGTCACCGCTGTTCATTTTGTAATTAAAAGAACAAAGAACACGTTTTATCGAGCGGCTAAGCGTGGATTTGCAAATAACGAACCAGATAAAAGCCCGCGTACTGTCTATGAATCATCCTGCGTTTTAAATGGAGTTGTATTTTATCTCTTCGGAGTGAAATGATCCTTTTTTTTTTCGCACTTAACTGTAGAGTCAAGTTCAGGCACATAAAAGATTAGTGTGGGACTGTATAGAATGTCTTATCGGAGAAGTGTGGAGCTGCTAACAGTGAAGAAGAAGTGAGTAAGCTATAGCTGTATGATTAAAGAGAGGGATAGCGCGGAAAATCAATTGGAGCGAAGTAACTCACAGACGGAAAGCTGCACCAACTACAAGATTACCACAGAAAAATAGACAGGATTGTTTTCTTTATATTGTACAGCAGCGATCATAACTTCACGTTAACTGTCAGACCCATGTATTTCTCCTATAATGGCTGGATTAGATTGAAGAATTGTTTTTAAAAAAAGTCAGTTCTGTATTGCCCAATGTCACATTAAAGTCCAGATAAAGAAAAAAATATCTCCACTATAGCCTTTTTTTTGACGAACTATTAATCTTTGAATGAGGAAAAAGTCCTTAAGCTGTTGTATAAGATGAATCACCAAGAAATTTCAATGAACAGCACAATTTGGAACTAAATGTGACCAAACAAAGGCCTATTTGACCTTCAGATTTTAGATAAATTATTACGTATTTTCCTCCACAAATTTGTTCTCCAATGTTGCCTTTTTTCTACGATTAAAAAGCTAAAATTAAGCCAACTACGATCAAATCTGTGACGCGGACGAAGGTGAGATGTTTGAACAGATAGCTGCAAAGTTTGGATGGAGAGACTTTATGGCGTAAATGGATTAAAATAGACAAACTACTTCATAAGAAATCTGATGCTGTGAGTGTGATTCTGATCGACTTACGCAACAAAGTGACAAGGAGCCGTATTTACGCTGCCACAGCTCAGGTCATTCATGATGAAACAAACTCAAAACACAAGAAGTGTAGTTAACGTTGATCAAAACGTATTAAAACCTGATTTAAAGCCTTAAAACATCTTTGTTGAATCCAAAGAGCTTTTTTTCGTTTGTTGGTACATAGTCCTGCCTCTTTTAATGCGATTATAGCTCAATTTCAATTCTCACCCATCGCTTATTGAATCTAATGTAAGAAAGTTTTGTTTTAGTTCTACAATGCAAACTAATGCGTGACGACTCAAGGCACATTCATGCGTCAGCACGGCTTGTGATCCAATTCCGAAATTCGTCACTCAAGCAAGCTGTTTTTAACAGCTGCAAACCCCAAGACCAAATTTAAACACAAGACAAGTTGCAACAAAAGATGGAAGAATGTATAATCTTGCATTTTGCCAAGTTGCACTTACCCCTGCCGTTCACTGTGCAAGTTCAGTTTGAGATGGGACTCGCACGATTCTCGCAAGACTTAGAAAGTGCTTAAACCAATGTGCCCTTGTACACAGACCTCGGTGCAATAAGAGCTTACGTCTGAGAGTCGCGCGAGTGCGGAAAGAATCTGTAGAGAGTCTGTTTTTGTCGGAGGTCGCAGTGGTCTGATGCGACTTTCAAGTCATTACCAGCTTTCTCGCAGTAATCCACGTGAATCTATGCGGCTTTGGGCAATAACAAAGCACAGTGAACTGGAGCTGGTTTACAAGGCACGTCGCAAGAAACTGACACGTCTTGGACCGAACTCGCCTCACAGTCTGTGTACGAGAGGCGTCAGAGTTGTATATTTTCTATACTTGTTTTCAATTCATATCCATGTGTACATGTGGCTCTCATGGTGGTTTTTTTGTCTTAAAATAACAAATAAATATGTTATTATTATGAAGCCTGCTTATGCATTTTACTGGTCTGGATCTCAGTTGTATAGTTTTGTTGACATAGATTGGCCATATGTTATTTGATTGCATGTGAATGCCACCTAAGGTTAAGGTATACTTTATTGTCCCTGTAGGGAAATTTGTCCTCTGCATTTGACCCATCCTTCAATGCCTCTGGAGCATCTCCTCAGGAGCAGTGATCACCGCAGTGCAGCGCTCGGGGACCCATCTCCAGATGTTGTTGCTAGGCTTGGTCAGGACTACCGTAGCTGGAGGATATTACCCTAACATGCATGTTATTGGTTGGTGGGGGAAACCGGAGTGCCCGGAGAAAACCCACCCAGACACGGGGAGGAACATGCACACTCCCCACAGAAAGGCCCGGCCCGTGCGGGAATCGAACCTGCGACCTTCTTGCTGTGAGGCAAGAGCGCTGGCTGAGCCACCTAGTGGTGTAAAACTATATAATATTGATTGATTGTGATAATAACTCTTAATGTATTGACCATAGCACTCCCAAAGAAATGAGTCAGGAGCCGCCACTGAAAATGTGTAAGTTTAGGGCTGGGGCTTGGTGTAGTTTAAGTTGTACCTGTTAACTCGTGTTATTTTACGTTTTGGCTTTTCGTAACATATTTATATAGAGACGTTTTTGACATTCTGTTGTATATCCACGTTTTCTTCGGAGACTGGGCAGGGTAGAGCGTCTTCATTATGAACAAAAGCAAAGCACTTATCCACAAATAAAGAGTTGAGTTTGAGGCTTTCAACTTAGCTTAACACCACGGCGCTTTGATCTTTCGACTATGTAACAGCGAGTTTATCAGCCCGGCGCGCGCACACGTGGCTGTTCTTGTGAAGATTCTCATTTAATCTTACCAATTATAGTCTTCATCATCTCTCATACACTTTGCATGAATCGTCTTGGGGACAGGATGTGGAGCGCCTTTGAATATGGAAATGTATCTACGGCGACTGGTGATTGGTTCATTCATCAAAGCCTTGCTAATACAGAGCCTTGTTGTGCTGGCTTCCTGTCACGGGGAGAATGTAAATAATGCCTGAATAGAGTTTACCTTTGGGAATCTTAAAGGCGCGTCAAGTGGCCATGGATTTAGCGGTCTGTTGTTGATTTTTAATACTTTTCATAATACCTGCCCCTGTGGCGTAGAAGCAAAGACATGATATTGTGTGAAAATGGTGGTCCTGGTGGGTGTTCTGCCTCTTTGAAGATGTTATTGCTTTGCTTTAGAATGTTCTACACTAAATTAATCATTTTTGCTCAGCCCTGCTCAAACTGCCGCCCTCAGCTTTTAATCAGATTCACGGAACCTTTTTGTAAATAAGTATTTTTTATATTTCTTTTGTTTGATTGACTTGGAAAATGTGCTTCCACTACTGTTCTTCATAAATGTTGCGATAAATAGACACAATAATAGATGAAATAGACTATATTTCATAAAATTGTGACAGCAATAGTGAGAATTTCTTACACCAGTGATTGCCATCCGACCCAAGTCTGAATTCTAATATGGTCATCAAAGAAAAATAATTACCAGTCCCTGATTTAGCTGGTCAGTTGATAAAAATAAATACATTATTAGAGTATTGATTAAAAAACAATAATGGTCCTGTACCCAATTTTGGCTTTCTTAAAAATGTAATAATAAATAACTTTAAATTTCCTTCATCAGTCCACATTTTGCTAACTTCTCTAATACATTCTGAGCCTCGGAATTTGTTCATCTCGATGCAGACTTAACTACGAAGACCATGATGCTTTGCTTTGTTTCAGTTCCCAGAAAACTGCCAGCGTCACCTGTCACATTTATTTAACTTTAAAACAAGTTAATAAACCGCTTGTCTGAATTGTCGCCTTCTTTCCAGCGAACTACAAAGCGACGCAGGCAGTTTGGCTCAGACTTCTGGAACTTGAGCGGTGCAAAGTATTTGTGTTTAAAAGAGTGGTTGGAGCTCTAATTAAATGATTTAATCCGTGGCACAGTCTGATGTGACAAATGCCATTAGTTAAGCTTACAGACTACAGGGAGCTGAACCCAGAGGAAGTCTGGCTCCAAATGAGACTCGGTACAAGCCCACAGAGCCTTTTTCTGTTTACGTTCCCATTCATTCACTAAAGAGACATTTTAGATTAGGCTATTTTAGCTGAATGTCTTTGGACAAGGACAAAAGAGTAAAAAACTCAAAACATTTATTTCCAGGAAGACCGCAAATGTGATGAAATATTGGAACAATTCAAAATAATTATCTACAGAGTGATGTAAGAGTATGTGAAGGTTGCATGAATACATCTCACAGATTTATCATCAGAATTTTAAATTTTAAATAGACAATTGGGTTTTATAACTGCGTGATTCACTGTTTTCGAGAGAAAATATCGACTGAACTGTGAGGATTGGATTACAAATGTGCGCTAATGTATTTTCAATAACCACAAGGATGTTTATTGAAGACATGTCATCACTTAACGGGACAGGCTAAGTAAGTAGTAGTAATTCTGTTGTTTTTCCAGGTACAAACCCCTCGTGTGACCACACAGACCACATTTATCACCTCTGTACAAACATAGTAGCCAACATTTGTACTGAAATAGAAATAATGTTGCTTCTCAATAATATTGCTCAAGTAAAAGTACTAAGTATTTGGGAGAAACAAATACTTGAGTAAACATTACAGTAACTCTTAAGACTCGAGAACAAGATCGCTTTTTAAAGGTTTTGGTCTCGTCTTGAAATTGAGCACATTTGGACTCAGTCTTGACTGGTCTTGAGGGTGCTTGGACTTCGGGTGACACAGTGGCGCAGTGGTTAACGCTCTGGCGTCATAGCAAGAAGGTCCCGGGCTCAATTTCCAGTCGACCCGGGCCTATGTGGAGATTGCATGTTCTCCCGTGTCTGTGTAGGTTTTCTCCGGGTACTCTGGTTTCCCCTACCACTAAAACATGTCCATTAATGGCTTCCCTCACCCCTAACCCAGGATTCTCCTGCAAAAGAGATTCTACATCTCAGTGAGACTTTTCTGGTTAAATAAAGGTTAATTGTCTTGAACTCTGTCTTAAACTCGGTCTTGTCTTGGACACTGAGGGTCTGATTTATCATTTCGGGTGCTAAATTGCGGGTGCAAACTGAAAAAAATAAATAAATAAATATCATGTTATTTGCGAGCACTTTACGCAAACTTAAATATTGAAAGATGTACATAAAACATATTACACAAAAGAGATATGCACCATCTCAAATTCTGAATCTTTAGTCTGTGTGAAAAAAAAAAATGTCAGCTACGCCAAGTGTTTGTTCCCATAACTTGTTTTGCACATGAGCAAATGCTTGATAAATCCTGAGGTCACCTTGCTCTGGTAAACTTTACCAGGAGCACAGTGACATGTCCCTGGCACAGTTTGCAACTAACACTGCACAATAAGATCATGTGGACACTGGTAACTGCATAAAATTACAAAGATAGTCTCGATTTGGACTGCGGTCTGGGTCTCATCTAGGTCTTGACCTATAAAAGTCTGGGTCTTGACCGTCAGTGGTTTTGGTTTTGGGATTCTGTGGTGTTGAAAAGGTCTTGGTCTCGATTACTGCGGTCTCGACTACTGCACTACTGTTTGGACATAAATTATTTATAATATGAAATTAAAGAAATGGAAGGAACCAAAACTCTCAATGCTCCATTAGGAGAAACATTCAAGCAAAGTGTTGGTGAAGTAGTGAGTCAAGGCAAATTTCCACAAAAGAAAAGGAAATTACTAGTAAACTAGTTACTAGTAAATGTAGATGTAGTTACTAGTAAATGTAGATGAGCATCTACAACACAATATTTTGTTGGCGTCTTATAGACATGTGGCCACGCAGAGACATTTTGTTTGGGATTAACGGCAAAATTGCAAACTTTAGGTCTGGGGGTTGAAGTTGGTTATAAATTAGTATTAGGACTTTTTTTTTTTTTTATAGAACCACAACTTGAATTCACAAAAGAAACTAACTGGTCCAACATGCATAAGCAAACTGAGGATAAAGTTTATTACATATCCTGCTTCCTGTACTTTTTTTTTTTCTTTTTTGGACTGTTGTTTTTTTTAGTCTGCGAATTCCTTCCATCACTCATCACGTTTTTCCGCCGTGCATTGAGACGTGTGGTAAACTCACTCACTTGTCACCAGAGTTAAGTGGTCTTTGTTGAGCGCTCAGATCTATAAGACTCTTCGAGGTTGTGCGTCATTGTGTTTGTGCTTCCTTGTGCAGAGAGTTGAGGGCCATTATACTCTCTGCTCACGTGACACTTTCAACATGTTTGTCCCCAGAGTATGAGGAAGATGAGCCTTCGGTTAAGCTGCTCCCTCAGCCTGGATCTCTAGTACTGAGTGAGCTACTTTCTCTGTGTTTTAAAGAACAGAAGTCCTACGAAAACTGTGCTTTTAAATGGTTTTGCTTTGCCTTTTAATGTCCCTTTGGTGTAAATAAGTAGAAAGTGAAGAGAGGAAAAACAGAAAGAGAGAAAAGGCAGAGCATCGAGAGAGAGTAAAAAAGAAAGAAAAGAGAGAGAGGAGAATGAGCAAGAGGTTAACAGAGTCAGAGAGAGGAGAAAGATGGAGAGGGAGGATGACAGAGACAGGAAGAAATAGGAGAAAAGAGAGGGTGGAGACAGTAGGGAGTAGAAGGGGAGAGAAGAGAGAGTCAGAGAAGATAAAGACAGAGAGAAAAAGAGAGACAGAGGTGAAAGAGAGAGAAGAAAGGGAGAGAGAAAGATAGAGAGAGGAAAAAGACAGTCAGAGTGAGGACAGAGGCAGAGAGGAGAGACAGAGTGAACAGAGACAGGGCAAAAAGGAAAAAACAAAAAAAGGAGAGGGAGAAGGCAGAGAGTCAGTGAGCAGGAGAGAAGATAGAAAGAGAAACAGCAAGTGGAGAAAGAGGAAAAAATTAGCGCAAAAGAGGAGAAAGGGGAGAGGGAGTGGGGAACAGAGAGGAAGAGAAGAGAGAGAGAGAGACAGAGAAAACGAATCAGAGAGATGAAAGATAGAGTGTGAGAGCAAGAGAGAGGAAGAGAGACAGAAAGAGGTGAAATAGACAGCAAGAGAGGAGAAAAAAGAAAGAGATGAGAGGGGGAAGAGGAGAGAGAGAGAGAGAAGATAGACCAAGGGGGAGAGCGAGTTAGAGTGTGTGCAAGAGAGGCATAGAGAAAGATAAAGATAGAGTGAGGAAGAGAGGTAAAAAAAAGAGAGTGGGGAGAAAAGGACAGAGACAGAGTGAAGAGAGGGAAAACAGAAATATGAAAGAGAAGGTCAGAGTGAGTGTGAAGAGGAGAGAGAAACAGGGGAGAAAGAGAGAGAGAAGAAAATGATAAAGAGGAAGAGAAAGACAGGGAGAAATGAGAAGAAGAGAAGGGAGACAAGTGAGGAGTAGAGGGGTAAAGATACAAAGAGGAGAGAGAGTGAGAGAGGTCAAAGAAAGAGGAGAAACAGAGAGAGAGAGAGAAGAAAGAAACAGAGCAGAGAAAAAGAGAGAGAAGAGGAGAGCAAAAGAGGAGAACAGAGCCGGAGAGAGGGAGAAGACAAAGACAGAGAGAGGAAGGGAGAAATGAAAAAGAGAGAGAATAGAGAGTGTAAAGAATAGGGGGAGAGAGAAAAGAGGGAATTTTACCTTAAAGTGCCCTTTGCCTTTTACAGTGTGTTTTCTTGACCGACCTGGCTAAATCTTGACCTGTTCTGGAGCTCAATTTGAAAATCGCGCACCTTAAAGCTTCTAATGTAATCCCAACACTCCTGAGCCCATGCACCAGCTGCACTAACCACTCTGCCGCCTCGCACCCTGCTATTACCAAATGCAAATACGGTGTGGGTTTGGAGCTGTCCGGTGCAGGTGCAGGTGGAGATGCGGACCGTTGCAGCTGGAGTCGGGATTTATGGCTGTGTGTTTCAGGGTTCATTTTAGTACCGTTATTTCCCTTCCACTGCTCCTCATTCACTTTTCTTTACCTATTTAATCCCCTCCAAGGACGTCGAAGTGAGGAGGAGGCACGGGAGGAAATGTCCTGATATCGGCCGTAAGAATGAGAAGGCACCTTAGCCAGCCGGCGCTCCATCATAGTAATAGTGTGATCATATTCATAAAGCTTTAATGCACCAAACTAGCTTGAAAAGACATTTTAATGGGCGCGTTTATTTAATCTCCTCTCTCGTAATACTGTTAAATCTATACAGTGCCCTCCATCTGGTCACCCTCAGCAAATGTGGGCCAAGATTAGGGTTATATTTTACATTATAGTGCGAATGCGTAATGTTTTAACGGTTTAAAACAGAGCAGCTGCTTTATCGGAGTTATTATTAGCCTCATTAACTTTCTTATTGTCTGGATTCCAAAAACATTTAGAATTTAGATTAAAGGGGTCATACGGTTCAAGATCAAGTCTTTAAAGGTGTAATATTATTTTGTTAGGTTTTCCATGTATGTTGGCAGTGCATTGAAATGAACAGTCCTAGATTGTTTGTTATCTAGAATCCAGAAAATGTCCTGTTTATTCATTAATTTTGTACTGCTTGTTCTTTGGTGGTCGCGGTGACTATTCCAGTGACTTTGGGAAACACCCTGGCCAACTCGTTGCAGCGTTAGACAGACGACCAGTCACTCTCCTATTCATTCACTGGGGAAATTTTAGTTGATGCCCAATTAACCTAAACATAGTGGGCGGAAATTAATGAGCCCCATTATTGTGTATGTGGCTGCGCAGGTCTGAGTGAGGCGCACCCAAAACACAAAATCCACTTTTTTCACTGTCAAGCTGAAAAATGGGGTTAAAATTGAATTATCCACTGTTTCCGAGCCTTATTTAGACATATCTTTGCATCTCTGTTCCTGGTTAGCACACCTTTCCCAAATCTTTAAACTTAACCAAATTACTTAACCTAAACCTAACCTAACCTACCCAAATCCCTTGAGTAAATATTTTAAACTTTTGCTAAAATACCAACAATGCAAAGTGAAGGTGTATGGCGTAACTGGGTTGGAGAAAAAAAATCAGGCGTTCATTTTGCAGTTATGTGCTGTGCTGCCACGATGGTCAAACACTGTTAGTGCATTTTCAGCACACGCCGACGTTACATCGACATGACGCCACAGACAAGCTGCCCAGGTGGACTATAAAAGCTCTCGCTGTGGAATGGTGTCATCAGTCATTTGTCGCGTCAGTATTTCTTTTTTCTCATTTTCAATTTTAGATAATACTCACATGTGCTCATGCATAGGAAAGGTTTCCTACATATGTCGGCAAAATTGATAAAAACAATCTTGAAGAGCAAGTAAACTAGACTTGTGCTGCACAGCCTCAGAAACTATAAACCTCACCAGACAAAAATCACATCACTCGCCAAGCTCGCTGTCCATATTTGTTGCTGTTAATCAATGTTTATTTAATCCTCTGACGTCCTTAAAAGGCCCCTGGCATCTCCCACTTTTGCGAGCTTTAGAGTGCAGCTGTGAGTGGAGTAAGTCTCTGATGTTTTATATTTTAAATTGGACTGGTGATTCATAATCTGGCTCTCTTGACCGCTGTCTGTTGTCTTGTCTGTTTGGTTTGCTTTTAGGCTCATATTGTTATTTTAAATGAATGACATAATGCAGTATCTGAAGAAACGGGCGATGGGGAGCCCAAAATAGTCCCATTCCAAACACTGCTCTTAAATATACCTTCAACACCACAGACTTTATCAGCGCCTGCGTTAATAGAGGCCAGCGTTCTGTCACAGTATCAGTCCATCTCCTCGGGGCAGGTCTGATTTAGCACACGCGGCACGTATGTCAGCGCTGTATAGTTTTTATTCTGAAAAGTGGGTCTCTTGTCAATCCCAGACTCTCTTGAACATGAAGGCCGCGTCTTCTGTTAGGTCTCAGCCAGCGCATTTTAACACCCATTCACTCCATGAGCACACTCCAGTCTTTTAAGCCATCTGAGGACTCGGCTATTATGTTAAAAAATCTCTCCAAATGTCTTCTGTCCTTTCACCGTGACGCTCGCTAAATCACTTACATCAATGACACACATTTTTTAGACACCACAAAAAAAACTTGACACATTTTTTATGAGTCGCCAAAGTCACTCTTCCAATTAATTGTCGATGGAGCCGTTCCAAGCTGTATATCTTGAAGACACACAAATTAGATTTTTGGCCGTACGTCTTTCTGGCTTTGGAAGATAGTCATTCATTTTCACAAACACTGATTAAAATGCCTCAAACAGCGACCATACCTGCGCTGAATGCAAAATGTATAAAGGATAAATGGAATGAATGCACAGCTAATCAATTTGCAGTATGTGTTTTGGAATAAATAGCTTTTTGGTGGTGTCCGATTCGTCTTGGACCGGTTTGTACTTGTTTTTTAAAAAGCACACTCAGTCCAAATCTTCGCTCTGAATCAGTCCGCTGCCCGGTTTGAGAAATGGACAGAAATGGTGGAATGGGAGCGAAGCCACATGGGTCATCTCGGGTCAGCAGCGAGAGTGGGTGTGTACATACATAATATAGTGAAGTGCAGTCTCTAGGCAAGTTACATCGACTAAAAGAGTGATAAATCAGTTTGAATAATAGCTATGAATGTTCTTTTTTTTCCTCAGAGAACTTGAAATATTTGTGGCTCTTGTGTCGCACAGAATCACCGAAGCAGACGAGACACAAGCAGACTTATTCTTGTTCTGATGTTTAATCAACTGAGCCGTGTATCTGTGTTTTTTTCTCTTTTCGCTCACGTAGGTTGTGGCAATTCTTACATATTAAATCTCTCCAGTAGTTCCTGCCTCTCACACATGCTGTTATGACTTTAGATTTTACAGACTGCAAAGTGAAACTGAGTGGACATAAGAGACAATGTGTATTATTCTATGGACTTTAAAAGTAATCACTCATGCATGAAGTTGTATATGCCATATAACTTTAGGGCTGGACAATGAAAGGATGAGGTTTTCCAACTACAAATGTATGTTTTAAATCTGACATCTTCCTCTCAAAAAACTTTTGAAACATGATTAATATTACGTGAATTCATTTTGGTTTCAAAAGGTGTGTTGCGCCTTTTATAACAAGGACGCCATCTTTAGTTTCCAGTAGCACTGTGCCAGTTGTTATTACTCAACTGAAAACTAACCTTACAGCTTAAAAGTTTCTTGGAGACACATGTTATTATCTGCACAATGTTTTCTGAGGGAAGAAGACAAAGTTCTTTGTATGAAAATGTAGATGCTGACCATTTTTCTTTTTCTTTTTGACTTATTGACCAGTTTGAAACTCCAAAAGTTAAACAAGAAAGTTAAGTTCGAGACTTTGGTGTTTATAATTGAGTGACTATCTTAACTTCTAATAAAAAATTAAATCAGCAGATGAGTGTCCCGTTGATCTCCAGCACAGTTCATTAGATTCCTCCATTTCTCAAAAGCATGTCCGTGTGACTTAACCCTTTGCCCTGGTAGCAGCACATGTTATGTTATGATCCTTATTCTATGTGTGGGTTAGGTTTGAGGTTTGCGTCTTGCGTCTTAGATGTGTCTGATGTGCAACAGCTAAACAGAGAGCTTAAAACAGGCTGCCTGTCGGGGAATTTACAAAACATCACTGTGTACATCCAGGCTTCAATACCAATGGACTGTAATTTGATATATAGCAACATTGAGCATTTAACTTACGCAGTGCACTTTTAACAAGATATCTGTGCTGGGGAAAATTTTTATCAGGTATAGTCCATTTAAATTTCCGAATTCAAGTCATTTAGGCAAGGCTAGATGGAATAGCTTTTGCAGTGTAGTGGCTGGAGTGAAATTAAATTAGATCCTGTGTTACATCCACAACATTTAAAATAATTATTAATGGTTTTGGTTGAGAGAACTGATGCCTTTGTCTTTTCTATCTAAGCTTCCTAATAATGTCTTTTACTGTCAGTTTATTTCAGCTCATAGAATAGTTTAGTACTTTTGGCACATATAATCAGACATATAATACATCACATTTATGCTTTGTTCTCCAACATCTTGTTTTGATCACAGAATACTTTATGTGGTTTGGCTCCGAGTCGGTCAATAGACAGTCGTCATAAAGTCTTATAGGGATTCTCCTTTTGTCATTGAAGGAGAAAGACGTTGTACAGAGTGACAAGGGTAAAGATGAATTAAATTGCTTGAACTCCATAGGACAGACGACAATCTGGGGACAGACAGGAATAGATGGAGAGAGTAAAGGTTGAGCAGCAGCCTTCTTTTCTCAGAAATCTCCATTTTATAAAGCACTTTGTACGACAATTACATCGGAAAAAGACAAACCATTCTTAGAAATCCAGGTCCAGAGGTAAACTCATTTTGACAAAGGGCCACATTGACAGATTTCTGTCACTAACATAAACATAAGGTAAACATTATTAGACCTTGGGGCGCATAAATTGATGTGTAGGGCCGCATGCAGCCCCCAGGCCTTGAGTTTGACACATGTGGTTTTTTTCTTTCTTTCTTCTTTCTTCTTTCTTTTTTCCACTTTTCTTCTCTCTCTTTTTTCTTCTCTCTTTTGTTCTCTTTTCTTCTCTCTTGCTCTCTCTCTGTCCTCCCTCTCTCCTCTCACTTTCCTCTCTTTCTCTTGCTCATACTTTCTCTGACTCTCTCTCACTCACTTTCTCCTCTCTCTCTCTCCTCTTATCCTTCTTTCTCTTCTCCCCTCTCCACTTTGTCCTCTTTTCTCCTTTCTCTTCTCTCTCTCCACTTTTCCCCATCTGTTCTCACTCTCTTTTTCCTCTCTCTCCTTCTGCTTTTCTCTCTCGTTCCATCCTCTCTTGTGCTCTTTACCACATTCTTCTTTTCCCCAACTCTCTCTCTCCTCTCTCTTGTCTCTCTTTTTCTCCCCTCTCTGTCTTTTTCTTTCTGTCCACCCCTCTCCTCACTTTCCTCTCTCTTTTTCTCTCGCACACACACTCTCTCTCCCTCCTCTCCCCATCTACTTCCTTTCTCTCACTCCTCTGTCTCTTTTTCTTCTCTCTTGCTCTCTCCTTTGTTTTCTCTCTCTCCCTTTCTGTCCCTCTCTCTCCTCTCCTTTGCTTTCCCTCTCTCTCTCTTTTGCTCACACTCTCTACCCCCCAAATGTCTCTCCTCTTCTCCTTTTTTCTCTCTTTTGCTCTTTTTTCCTCTCTTTACCTCCCTCTACTCCCCCCAACTTTCTCTACTCTCTTTTCCCCTTCTCTCTTTGCTTCTGTCCTTCTCCATCTTGGTTTCCTCTAGCTTCCTTTTTCACTCTCTCCTCTCCCATCTACCTCCTTTCTCTCCTCTCCCTCACTCTCACTCCTCTTGGTCTCTTTTGTCTTCTCTCTTCCTCTTTCCCTTCTGTCTTTCTCCTCCTGTTGTTCTCCCTCAGTCTTTCTTTTTTGTTTTTTTGTCTCTCTGTGTCTGTCCTCTCTGTCCTCTCGCTTTCCTCTCTCTCCTCGCTGTTGCTCACACTCTATCCTTTATTTTCTTTTCCTGTCTTTTTCTTTATTCTCTCTCTCTCCCTCGTTCTCACTCTCACCTGTATCTTCTCTCTCTCCCCTCACTTGCTCAGACTTTTTTTCTCTCTCTCTCTCTCTCCTGTCTCTCCTCTCTTCCTCCTCTCACTTGCTCAACTTTCTCATTTCTCTTTCTTTCTTCCCCCCCATCTCTCTCTCCTCTCTTCCTCCTCTCGCTTGCTCAGACTCTCTCTCTTTCTTTCTCTTCTGTCTCTCCTCTCTCTTGCTCAGACTTTCTCTTTCTCTCCTCTTCCTACCCCCCTCTCTCTATCTTCTGTCTCTCCCTCTTCCTCATCTCGCTTACTCAGACTCTCTCTCTTTCTTTCTCTCTTCTGTCTCCTCTCTCTCTCTCCTCTCTCTTGCCCAGACTTTCTCTTTCTCTCCTCTTCCTACCCCCCTCTCTCTCTATCTTCTGTCTCCTCTCTCTCTCTCCCCTCACTTGCTCAGACTTTCTCTCTCTCTCTCTTCTGTCTCCTCTCTCTCTCTCTCCTCTCACTTGCTCAGACTTTCTCTTTTCTCTATCTCTTCTCTTCCTCCTTCTCTCTCTCTCTCTCTCTCCTCTCACTTGCTCAGACTTTCTCTCTCTCTTCTGTCTCTCCTCCCTTTCTTCTCTCGCTTGCTCAGACCCTCACACTCTCTCTCTCACTCTCTCTCTCTCTCTCTCTCTCTCCTCTCACTTGCTCAGACTTTCTCTTTATCTTTTCTCTTCCTCCTCCTCTCTCTCTCTCTCTCTCTCTCTCTCTCTCTCTCTCTCTCTCTCATACACATCCTTTATAACTTAAAAGTCCATATTAAAAATCTTGACTCACATTGTTAAGTTAAATCAACACAAATATTTAAGTTAATGTAACTTACTACTGTATCCTGATAGATTTCTGAAAACTGTACGAGGTTGTGACGTCCCGTGTCAGAGAGAAATTAGCTCCAAATGCGATCTTCCTTTTAGCGGGGCGAACTCAAAAAGACCTGTTATAGTTTGCAGACAATTCATTTCTGGGTAAAAAGGTACATCTAGTTTTTGAAAATGGAAAAAAAAAACAGGGAGCAGGTGTGACACTGAATAGACTGCACTGTTGGAAAGAAGCTATCGAGGCTGCACAGAGACAGGGTTATAAAAAGATGTTTACCGAAATAAACGCAGAGGTGTATAATTAAAACAGATGTGTTATTTTAAAGTGAAGAATAATGCTTTTGTAAAACACGTGACAGAGATGCATATTGTTATTTCTTGACAAGCTAAATCAGTGCAATTTTAGCTTTTTACCAGATGTGAAAGAAGGTTGCCCTCATCAGCATTGTCATTGTCGATCATGATCAGTTGTCAAGTTTAGAATGGATAATAAGAATAGAAATACACTGAAAAAATTCATTCATTCATTTTCTACCGCTTAATCCCGTTAGGGGTCGCGGGTGACTGGAGCCTATCCCAGTGACTTAGGGCCTTAGGCGGGGAACACCCTGGACAGTGGCCAACTTGCCGCGGGATTAGACAGACAACCATTCACTCTCTCATTCACTCACTAAGGGAAATTTGCAGTGATGCCCAATTAACCTAAACATGCATGTTTTTGGCGGTGGGAGGAAACCGGAGTACCCGGAGAAAACCCACGGTGACACGGGAGAACATGCAAACTCCACCCAGAGAGATCGTGAGATGTTGATATGGTCCGACCCGGGAGTCGAACCCACGACCTCCTTATTGGGAAGCCAGAGCTCTAACCACTTGGCTACTGTGCACCCCCACTGAAAAAATAGACACTGAAAATAAGAATGTTTATAATACATTTTGATCTTCTTAAAATGGGATTACCAATTGAACAAGCATCAAATATTATCTTGTTTCATATAAATAAAAAGGGATCGGACCATAAAATCTAACGCTGGTCTATGGTGGATTCAAAGACATCTTATTTGAATTTGAATACTAACACAATCCTAATCTTTACTTTACCCAATTTTGAGGTGCAAACGTAAACTTACCCATTTTTGTAACTTCAGGACTAAACCCCAAATAAAACCTACTGTTTGTCTACAATCGAGTGTCTTTTCCCAACACAGCCTCACAAGAAAGCGTACATTTACCTTGTGTCATTATGATACATACGATTTCACGCACAATTGTGAACAGTACTTATGTTACGCCGTAGATATAGCACGAAAGCAGGAAAATGACACAAGATGTCATAGAATTAAAAACACTTTTGGTTGAAGCCACGGGGAGACATTTTTTTCTTTTGGTTTACAAAAAGCTATAAATCTAGACTTAGAGTTAGGGAATATTTCACTGATTTCAAAACAATTTATTTGGTTTTAAAGAAGAACAAAATGTTGCCAATGGGGTAAGAATAGTTTTCTTGACTCATTGACAAATAATTTGGATTGAAATTAAAAAAAAAAAAACAATGTCTTGAAATCAGTTCAAAACACTATGAAAGGAAATAATGTATGTCTCATAAATAAATTGAGGTTAAATTTGTCAAAATCCTAGAATCAGGCAAGTTTAAATTGTCTTGAAATACATTTTTTGCAGTGTAGGCATCAGGTTACTATAACGGGAAAGTTTAGGTCTGGGGCTTGGGGTATGTTAAGATTAGGATCAGGATTCGTTAATATTCATAAATAAAGACAATCTTCACAGCCACAACAGAAATGAACTGGACTGCGACGTGAGGCATATTTACGCAAAGAAGCCATGAAATTGTTTTAGTCATATTTACATGTCCTGTAATGTTGTTGTATATGTTTGCTTTCTTGTGAGGTTGCTTTACCATGCCAAGAAAATGGCATGTAATAAACACGACAGCGAAGGCAGAAGACACACATTGCCTAGATCCATCAAGTAAACTTAAACTGCATTTATTTAGTGTTTACTTTATAGCATTTATTGCACTAAGTTTGACTCAGGAGAATATTAAGAACAACTTAATGTGTTCTTGAAAAAGACTTGAGGCCAGCGCAGCAGCAGTGAAGAGTCTGTTTTTACTCACATACGCAGTACAATCCTCTCAAGACGTTTTTGAGGAGTTTCTATGACGCTCGCAGAAAAAAGAAGATTGCAGGAAGGTCACAGAAAACTTTGACAAGACCATCGACCTGACTATGAACTTACGAACATGGTACCAACTATTTTCGTAACAAAAACTCGTTGTGAGTGAAGCTTTAAGTGAAGACAGATACAAACTAAGAGGAGACACTACAAACAAAATGAATCAATACATTTTAACGATTTTAATGACCCCATAATGTGCAAAAAAAAAATGCATGAAGTTATTCTCTTATTTTAAAAACAGGCACGCAGTAGAAATCTCTCTTTTGTTGTTGGACAAATGAAAATATGAATATGCAATGAATCCGACTGCAATTTGTGTTGTAGCCCACCGATCATCCAACATCCAGTTTAATCAAAAACATATTTCTTATGCAGCATAAAGCTCACTCAGGGCCAAACACACAGCAGTTTTTGGATTTTCTTCAAGGTCTGTGTCTCGAACATTTCTCTATCCGTGCTCCGAGTAAACACAGCATGACGGTAAAAAAGAAGCTGTGTTTTTCACTCCGACTTTCTCTATTTTTGATCCATTTATCTGCGTGACAAATCGACATCGCCCAACACAAGATGCCCTTCGTGGTGTTATCTCTTCCAGTCAAAATAAGAACCACATTTGTCAGAAACAGCTGGTACAAATTAACCGCACAGACACTGCAGACCTAAGTTTACATCAACATTTGTGATGTTTCTATGGACTTTAAGACTGAATTTTGTTTCTTAATGACCAGTGCTGGTATTTGAATATTTAAATCTCTAACAAAATGAATTGTCTCACAAAAACACAAAATTTGCTTTTAAAAAATTTTTGCATTTTTCTGTAAATTTGTACAATACCAAAACTGTAACTGATATATTGCCCATCTTTTGTTTTGATAGAATAGATGAGGCTTAAATTTGCTTCTTAATTGTCACAATTATTAATATTTTGTTCCTACACTGATTTTGTGATTTGAATTCATACAATTATTCATTAACCTAATCATTTTGACCAGATGCAGACTCCTTTGTGCCACGGATTTTGAGCCCTGATAGTTTTTCAACTTTATGTCAACGTACAGTATGTCAACATGTGCTATGTTCAAACTGTAGAGGGATTATCGGTCGACGCACTTTCCACTCTACTGCGCATGCCCCATGCAGAAAGAGACGCTGTCCATCTAGTTAGTTGGGGAAACTTGATTAAAACAACATAACGGATGAGAGCAGCTGTTTGATGTCTGGCAGTGTTTTTCTCTGCGTTTTTCACTCACCTGAATATAACGTGTATGATTGGTAGGGTCAAATTTCATTCACAATGCTCCATAACTTTTGTTTACTCACCACAGTGATAAACCCTTGTATTTAGCTGACAACAGCGCTGGCTTGACTTGTTGTTACAGCTTTTGTCAATCAGTGGCGGCTCTTTCTGCATTTCGAGTGCTCATGTTGAAAAACACATAATCCCTCTTTAGAATAAAATCCAGCCTATTTTTTTACTTCACATGAGCGTAGATGTGTATCCCAGCCACAATACAGACAAAATGTGCTTCTGCTGTTGGATTTGTACATGTATCATCAGCACTGCACATCCTGGGAGGGTCCAGGTGACTGGAGCCTATCCAGTGACTTTGGCCTTAGCAGGGAACACCCTGAACAGTGGCAACTCGTCCAGAATTAGACAGACACCATTCACTCTTCATTCACTCATATAGATGCTCAATTAACCTCAACATGCATGTTTTTGGAGGTGGGAGGAGTACTGAGAAATCTACGGTGACACTAGGAGAACATGCAAACTCCACGCTGAAAGATCATGAGATGTTGATATGGTCCGAGCCGGGAGTCGAACCCGCGACCTCCTTATTGAGAAGCCAGAGCTCTAACCAGTCTGTCCACAGGGCTAACATAAACAGATTCAAGTGATTTTTTTTCTCTCTGTGGCTGTAAACACAATACATACATTTAGACAGAGGTCTGAACAGCCTATCTATAGAAACACACAGGACCAGTGGTTAACGCTGACCTGTGACTGGAACACACACACATTCTACACATTCTGCTGCAGCTGGCTGTGTGGCCGTCCATGTGTGGACATACGGCTGTGCTTTGTGAGCTTATGTGCATGAACGCTGCGATGTGCAGAGTGTTTGGGCCTTATCAGCTGTGTTCAGTGTGATTGTGCATGGAGCGGGAACAGAGGCGGAGCACACACAGGAGCACATACAGTGACTCTAGAAAAAGATGCATTTGTTGGTCTAAATGTAAAAAAAGATGCATCTATTTTGTTCAGAAGTTAATATGACATTTTATTGAAAGAAGTCTTATTGTACATGTATATACTATAATGAAATAAGTCCATTTAAATGCTGCTGTGGTTTGACTGATTAAGGTTTGTAGAATAGACTGGAGGACCCCCAAAGCTGATTTTTGCTTCCGGCCCCAAAAGGTTGTATCCTGCTCTGATCTTGACATCTCTATCCTGCAATAAAAACATTCACCTTTGATTGCGACGCGACGACAGGCACTCTCCCGTCTTCTCGCAGTGATTTAAGAGCGGCCGGTGTTGACAGACTATTATCTGTCTCTTTGCCGGGATGTTTTTTTGGCTTGCGGCGAGAGTACTTTCCAAAGTTGAAAGCCGGCGATGCCTTTTTGACAGTAAGCTTCCCTCACAGCCACAAAACCATGCCCTTCACGTTTGTTTTGTCACCTCGATGTCTCTCAATTACCAAACAGTCCCTCTCCAACCTGCCCCGAATCCCAAATGCAAACTAAAGCAGCATCTGAAGACTTTTTTTTTTTTCTTCTTCTTCTTCTCTGCAGCGTTCTATGCAAAGGTTATTCCAGCTTTTACCCTGTTCAGAAGTCATCAGCGTGTGGAGGAGAGTGAAATGATTCTGCACTCTCAGCTCGCCACATTCCCCAGCGTCTTTGATACTCATTTCCTGTTTCAGTGACTTTCTCTCCTGATGATTTTTTGGCCATGCATGTGCGCCGCGGCTCTTCATGCACTCCCAATTTTGGATGGGCCATGATTACTGTATATAGAAGCTAGTCTTTTCCTGAGGTAGATTTGTTTTTTTTTTAGTTGGGTTTGAAATTGCGTTTGCACTAGAAAAATTACCATCTTATAAAAGTTTATAGGTGCTTGAAATGTGTTGTTTTGAGTATCTTTCAAGTGACTTAAAGTATGATTTGCAAATGTAGCAATTAAAATATGTTGGTTTTACTTAAAATTGGGGGGAAAATCCACTTTACTTCAAATAAGAATGAGTCTTGCTTGTTCTGATGCAAATTTTAGTGTAAAATGTCAAAATAACCTTAAAACAAGATAAATTTGACCTAATTCAAGCACTTTTTTTCTATAGTAATGTCTGTATTTTTTCCAGTGTGTCTAGTTATAGTTATTTTTGTTATGTTTTGGTTAAATTCCCAAAAAAATCTCTCCACATGGCTTCAACCAAAATTTGTGATTATTTTATGTTTTGGCTTTTCGAAACATATAGTTCAACAAATGATGACCAAGATTATCAAACTTTATCAGAGTTCTACAGATTATGGATTCTTTTTGCACACTGGGACTTAAAAATTATCAAAGACAGAAGAAAGCCAGGCCATTTTTGCAGCTGACAGATGCCACTCTGACGAAAAAAGTGGATTTCTGCAGCTAAACCGACTAGAAGTAAGTCAAGACTGACATTAATTGAGCTGCAGATGTATTGCTTTGTATTTTAATCTGGTTAACAACATAACTATCGTCTTAAAACAATTCAAAATCTTGTTCCGATTGTGTTTTGGCGTTTCCATGTTTAATCAAAGAGAGTAATGTGAGGAAATAACCTTTCAAACCAGTCTTCGAATGAATTATGGTTTAATAAAGCACAAACTAAAGCTAAACCGAGTTAACCAATGTTGAAACAAAATGACAAGAGAGAACGAGCTCATATCATGCACAAAAGCTTTACAACATGTTTTCACTTTTGTCTTAAGACCAGTTTGTTTAAATGGTCAGTCTGAACAAAAGTTATATGTACAGGGCCTTAACTAAAATATCTTTGGCACAAGCATCATCAGGGAAACGTTTTAATGAAATAAGAAGGTGGAAAGTGAATCAGATGAACAGAAAGGGCAGATCCAGGGCCTGATTTATGCTTCTAAACTCGTGAAAGCAAGTCGGGTCACAAAATGATCGCTATTGGAGTTGTTTTTAGACGTTGATTATTTACAGCCTCATTTAATGCCAAAGAAAAACCACAGAAGCTACATTTCAGGCTTCTCCCCATTTAAATTCAATGGTATGGTCATTTAGTCACGTGGGTGCAGGAGCTCTATTGATTTAAAAAGGCTTGAAAACTTGCTTATTGTACGTTTTTGACATTTCGTTCTATATGTCTATGTTTTCTTCGGAGACTAGTTGCCATACACACTCTACGGTGTTCTGCGTTTAGTTAAGTATGCATCTTGTCTTGAAAATCATAAATCCGTGAGCTCCAGTGTTGTCCTCTGCTCTCTCTAATATAATCATGCATTTCAGTCAAATCAATGACATCTCCATGGAGACGAGCATGTGCCAGGCCCTTTAACCACATGTAACAACTCTATTCTGCTGGTCAGCCCATGTGCGGTGTAGAATGTGAATAATATATCGATTCATATTCTACCGGCATGAAGAAAACGTGACGCAATCCAAGAGGTCAGTAAAGAAAGCGAGATTTATCCAGCAGCACTGTTTTGTTTACCATGGATTTGTCCACAATCAGTCTGACTCCAGTGAATAAAGAAGGGCTGTTGTAACCGCGGAGAGAGCATGATTTCCCTTGGGCTGACAAAATATACTCCGGCCGGCCACAGGTGCTGGACGCCGGACTGGAGAGATTTGTGAACGAAAACTGACAAATACACAGTTTATGTTACTGCTGGAGTCAAGATGTTTTTTTCAGAAGCAAAAGACTTAAGATTGATAGAGCGTTTATTTTTGGACTGGCATTTTAGTTTTGGTTGTATAGTGTGATCATCATAGCATGTTTTATATTGTGGTTTATAGTGCAGCCTAAAGCATTTAGGGTGTGCTCCAAATACATTCATTACGTCTTTAGCTTTTTTCAAAGACAATGTGTTTAAGATGTATTTACCTTGTCGGCATGTTTGGGCTACAATCCATTTTTAGGACAGTCAAAGTGTTATCAGCTACTTCCTGAGGCGTGGTCAGTCTGCTGCTTTGCTTAATGGTTCTGCAGAAGTCCACCATAATGTTATTCTAGAGCAGTGGTCCTCACTATTTTTTAAAGAAGAGCCACATTAACGGACCAAAGAGAAGGGGAGAGCCGCAAACATAAAAAACAAGCCAGCGCAGACTATGGAACTCAAATGTGTGTTTGTATGTCAAATAGTTAACAAATGTGCAGATGAAAAATTTATTTAAAATCAATGTAAATATTTTGTGTATTATAAAAAATATAGAAATTTCAATTTGACTTGTAGCTTCCTTAATATATATTTTATATTACTATGGTCAGGTCATTTTACATTTATTATAGCAAATTACAAACATTTGTTGCCATTTTCTAAACAACAATCAATGTTTTGCATTTTGAGCCTGATGGAGTTTAAATTCAACATGCATCACATTATACAACCAACCCAACCACACTGTACACTTTATTCTTTAAATACATATTAAACTGATGTGCTTCTCAGTTTTTTCTGTCTGTGTAGCTCTAGCTCCGCCCCCTCTCGCTCCCTCTCACATCCACCGCTGCTGCTGCTGCGGTGACACAGAGAGACAAAAGGAGTAGTAGGCCTGTTTCTCACTTTATCCAGAGTCATACATGAAATAAACCTAATGAACCTCTTTGCGGATTCTATTTAACAAAGTTCAAGTGTGGAAAACTCTCCGCTGGACTGCGGTGTTCGCGAGCGCGCGTATAGAACTAGATTTTTCCCGATCAACTTTTAAAGTGTTTAAAACTAATTATCTCCGCCAATATTGACCCTATCAATACGAAATAAAAACTGGGACAGAGTTTAGACTTTTCTCTATCAGAATATGCCCACTACAAGTCTGTGTGTGGACAAGACATTTTACTACAGCTGCTCAAAATTACGCAACCTATGTGAAAAGGAGAGCTCGTGCGTCCTGTGGCTGCAGTGGGAAGTCATTTGGCACAGTCTGAGCGCGTCACTTCATTCATTCCTGAGATCGCCAAAACTTTTATTTTGTTTAATATAAGACTAGCGGATGAACTCGCAGCTCCCTGCATGTCTAAAAGAATGTGCTCAGCTACATGACGTGGTTTTGTTTGGTCTATGCGCAGGCAGGGTGAAGCCGGGAGGATATGGAGTGGATGCAGCGCTGAAAAAGAGCCAAACCAAGAGCGCGCTTTAATCAAGTTTTTATAAGACGCGTGAAATGTGATCTTGCCAAGAGCCGCCACGTGAGGCACAAAGAGCCGCATGTGGCTCGAGAGCCGCGCAGTGAGGAACAGGGTTCTAGAGGGATTATTTGTTCAACAACACAGGCGATGAGCGATGAGGTCTGCATAAAGAGCTGCTGCTGATTGACACAAGCCATAGAAACAAGTCGAGCCAGTGCCCTTTTCATCTAACTACAAGAGTTTATCTCTGTGTGAAAACAAAAGTTATGCTGCTAATTTAACATTGTGAATTAAATTTGACCCTACGACTCATACACATTATATTCAGGTGAGTGAAAAAAGGCGAGAAAAGCACTGTTCGTCTGTCAGACGGTTAGACTCGATTGAAACAGCTGCTCTCGTCCTGTGTTGTTTTAATCAAAGAAGTTTCTCCAGCTAACCAGATGCATAGTGGCTCTTTCTGCATGAAGCATGCGCTGTAGAGCGAAAAGTGACGTCGACCTATAATCCCTCTATTTGTGGAGGAGGCCTTTCAACTTGTGTTTTTACTTGATTATTTTGACACAGGCAGAGATTGGGAATCCCCTGATTGGTTAATTCTTCTGTCAATCATAAACACTGAGACTCAAGAAATGGTGCAGTGACCAATTGATATCTTTCTGTAATAAAAATAAATAACATTCAAATTAGGGCTGGGCGATATGGCAAACACAATTTTCCTGGAGTTAGATCACGATTAAGATTTTATCACGATTCTTGGAAACTGTCTACTTTCGTATTGCTTTTGAGGTAAAGACCATCTACTTTTATAGAAAGTTCCTTCTTCACGGTCAAAGTGTAGATCCATCCGTCATAGGCTGATCAGTGTTGCCAGATTTTCAGAGAAAAACATGGACCAAATTCCAAAACAAGTGACCTCAACCTTTCAATGAAAAAAATATTAAAAATAATCTTTTATTTAGTATGTTGTGTATGCTAAAAGTCCGTTATATTTTTAAATCAGACCTAGAAAATAGCTCAAATCCACCTTTTTTTATGACTTTAAAGTGCTGCCCAAAAAAATGTATTTGAACAGATGGATTAAAAGCAGACTGTCACAGGGATGAGCTCACGATTTGATTTTTATCACGATATTGCCCAGCCCTGATTCAAATCATTCATTAACTGATTATCAGTAAGAGGGTGTTCATCTTTTTTTTTCCCTGACAAAGACTATGTATAATGACTGAAGGGTTAAGAGACACAAGCTTGGACTTTGGCAGAGACTAGACAAGTCTTAGTTTTCCAAGTTTGAAGTTAGTCTCAAGCCTTTGGAAAGAAGTCCACGTATATTTCAAGTAATTTTAAGTCTTTATGTTAAATTACAAAATACAACTTGTATTCCTGCATTAAGTTTTATAAATGAATCTGTTTGCAATATAGTTCAGCTTACAAAGAAATAAGGAAGAACAAATCAAGTGAAGTCCAAGTTCAATCATTAGAATAGTGATTCAAGCCGGACTTTACTCCCAGTGACAACTTCCAAACTTCCAAAACAAGAATGGGAAAAAAAGACTGCACAACATGGCAGAAGCACAAAACTCCTTTTAATATGATTCGAGACAAGCCTGGTTTTGTTGTAAATGACAGACGACCAGTGAACTTTGTTTGTATTTGTGTGCTTCATGCAAATAAACTCATTTAGCTCATATTGTCTTGCTTAAATGTAATTGTCTATCAGAGTTTATCTCCAGATTTTTGTTAGCTTTGGGCTAAGCATAATGTCTAAAAACCCTGGAATTAAGCAATTTTAACTTTATTTCTGCAGTTTATATTTTCCTATAGAACGAACGTAGTATATGTTTTGTTAGCAATTACTTCCTAAATGAGCCTCCCACTGCTGTTGAACTCTTATCTCCATTAAAAGCCTGTGATTATTGCATTTCTCGAGGTCAAATGAACACACACATTCCATCTTTTCAAAGCAAATATCACATTCAACCACATTCTTGAGCAAAAAGGCATTTTAGGCAAACTCTAACAACCTCTTCTTCACTAGAACATTCCATCCATTCATCCCAAAAAACCCCATGAATGAAGCGAATGTCAGGCATAGCTCAAATACCAGTCTGTTTTGATGATATTTTCTCACCCGCGGCTGTGTTTTTGGCACTCGGACTCGCCTGGCTGAGACGGAGCCGAGCTATCCGTGACCTGGAAGACTTTTATCACCGCACGACTCATTAACCTGACACGAGGAGAGCGCCGTGCCCGAGCAGGAGAGCGTGTTCTTGGCACAAACAAACCCGGCCATCTTTCTAAGCGCACAAGCAAATAGCCAACATGTGTAGAGTTATGCAAGAGCGGACACGTTCACACTGTCATGAGCGCTTTGACTCCAGAATCCATCACTGACATGTGTGGACGCCCTCCTACTCCGCCGCTAATGTAATACACAGGTGCAATTACTGAGAGAGCAACAAGGTCTGGGATGGTTTAGACAGACTTTTGTACTGGAGAAAACTGGCTTTGGAAACTTTTTAAGGAAAGTCACAACAGGTAAAGCATTTTTTTGTTGGTTTTCAGTCAGTTTACTCCGTCAGTATTCATTTTATTCTGCCCAACTCCTTTTCTTGGTTGTACAGTTCTGGTAGTTTAAACATAGATACTGTATTTTCACACATGACACTGTATTTTCACACATAGATACTGTATTTTCACACATAGATACTGTATTTTCACACATAGATACTGTATTTTTACACATAGATACTGTATTTTCACACATAGACATTGTATTTTCACACATAGACATTGTGTATTTTCACACATAGATACTGTATTTTCACACATAGACATTGTATTTTCACACATAGACATTGTGTATTTTCACACACAGATACTGTATTTTCACACATAGATACTGTATTTTCACACATAGATACTGTATTTTCACACATAGACATTGTATTTCACACATAGACACTGTATTTTCACACACAGATACTGTATTTTCACACACAGATACTGTATTTTCACACATAGACACTGTATTTTCACACACAGATACTGTATTTTCACACATAGACTCTGTATTTTCACACACAGATACTGTATTTTCACACACAGATACTGTATTTTCACACACAGATACTGTATTTTCACACATAGACTCTGTATTTTCACACACAGATACTGTATTTTACACACAGATACTGTATTTTCACACATAGACTCTGTATTTTCACACACAGATACTGTATTTTCACACACAGATACTGTATTTTCACACACAGATACTGTATTTTCACACATAGATACAGTTGGGAGCATGGTTTGCTCTGAGGGAAAGTCTCTTGTTAAGGTATGGGAAGCTCAAATTTGACCCCTTTTAAGACATTTTCTGGCAAATAAAGTGAATTTTGAATGCAACTAATTCGCGTTGAGTCAATTAAATGTAGGTTGTTGATGTCGGTCTATGTCAGAAAAGCAAACAAAGTTCTGAAGCTGAGAAAATACCCAGGCAGTGCTAGCATCATGTTTGTATTTAGCTCCCAGCTATCATTAGCATTGTTTGAGATCTACATACAGTATTTGGTTGGAAATGTAAAGGTATAGTGTCAAAGCCTGACTTGGAGAGACTTATCCATGCATTTGTCTCCAGTAGGAGACAAATGTAACGGCCTGCTCACCGGCCTATCCAAACGAGCTGTAAAACAGCAGCAGTACATCCAGAACGCTGCTGCTCTAGTCCTTACCAGAACCAGGAAGTACCATCACATTAGTCCTGTGCTTAGGTCTTTACACTGGCTTCAGTGGCTCAGAGAATAGACTTTCAAACAGCTCTGCTTGTGTTTAAGTCTCTCCATAGACTAGCACCAAAGTACACCTCTGACATGTTAATGCCGCATGAACCATCTCGGAATCTTAGGACCTCAGGGACCGGCCTCCTGCTGGTGCCCAGAGTCAGGACTAAAGATGGACCAGAGTCAGGACTAAAGATGGACCAGAGTCAGGACTAAAGATGGACCAGAGTCAGGACTAAAGATGGACCAGAGTCAGGACTTTAAACAGGTCTGATTGTTTTCTAGTCTCTCCATGGACTAACACCGAAGTACATCTCCAACAGCACTTTGATTAGCTTTATGTACAAATTGTATTATAAAAATAAATTGTCCTTGCTCAAGATAATGCCGATGGAACATAGTAGTTACATTAGTAAAAGTTGTTTTTACTTTATATTGTTCCCCTAATGTCCACAGGAAGTTTTATCTAAGAAGAGCGTGATTGTTTTAAAACTTTAAATATTACACATTTTTTAGCTCAAAACTAGCCAAATGTTTGATGATTAGAAGATGTAAAGCTTAGTTTTGACTTGAATAAACTCGCAACGCAGAATTTTCACAATTAGATTTGAGATGTTGCATTGATTAAATTCTTTAGTTTGAAAAGTGCAATTATCCAAATGCACTTTAGAACTCTGTGGACACATTTTAATGAGTTCATTTAAATTGCCAATAGTAAATTAATAAAGAGACTGCATGTTTCTTTGGCCAGCAGAACTAAATAGTTGAATTAGGATTTGACGTACAACTTTGATTAAAGCTTCTGACTTAACCAGGCCTGTAAAACTATCTTTGGAGAAGGCATCTGTCACTTTTTTATGTAATTATTGTATCAGCGCTAGTGGCTCTGGCAGAAATCCCATTTGCTTGGCACGCAGAATTCAGCATTTCAGAGCATATCAATGTGAGGACTAAGTGAAAATCTCTCTCAGACTCTTAGTGAATGGATCTGCAGAGACGGAGAAGGTGCTAAGTGGATCATGGGAGCTGCTGCTGCTGCTGGTGGTCAAATTCACTCACTGATAAAACAGATGTAGATACTCAATACTACAGAGGCCCTGAAGGACAAGACACAAATTCAACTAAACACATATGGAAAGAGAAAGTTTGTGCTACTTTTAATAGACAGATCTCAGAAGTTAAGTAGGACAGGGCCTGGTCAGTATTTGGATGGGAGATTGCTGGAACACCAAGTGCCACAGTGGAAATGTAAATGTGGTGTTTATTCATTTCTATTCTGAACTTGTTCTGTGAGTATATCAATTATTCCATTTTCACATAATATATACACACATGGGAGCAATTAACACTCACAATGTCAGAGAGCTGGTCAGTTATTGTTATTTTATTCATTTAACATACTCGCTGTTGCATGTGGTTCCAGCTGTGTCTAGCCTAAGTTACATTAGCCACAATCAAACATCAAATGTTGTAATGATCACATACAGTGCATATACACAATCTGGACCTTGTTTGAAAGTTCACTCACTGTAACTGTCTTATATCTATTTGAGACAGGCTAACATGACCTTCTACAGTACAGTGTAGGAAGCAATAAAAGGAACATGTGACAAATGGGAGTAGCCTACCATCTAAAGTATAATAAAATGTGGTCAAGCACAATACACCAAGTCACTGTTTAGCAAGTCTCAAGTAAGTCTCAAGTAAATCTCAAGTCAAGTCTCAGGTCTTTGGCCTCAAGTACAAGTCAAGTCCAAAGTTAGAGCCCCACAAATCCAAATGCTTGCTTTTCGTTTCATGTATTTTCAAGTATTTAAATCAAACTTTTTAATACAGTTTTTTTCACAATGTTTAAATTGTTGTTTTTAAAATATTTCAGCCTTTTTCCCAAATGTCAGACTAAAAAGTTCAAAATTCTAACTAGAACTGTTTCTGATCCTTTGGTACAAAATCAAATGTCTGGTCCGCTAAAATGATTGTTGGTAAATGAAAGGATTGGTAAAGCTGGTGTTGACAGCTGGCATCTGAATGACTCTAAATTTGACATATTTGAAGTTTTGGCAATTCCTTTGCAAAAGCTGAAAGTAATTGAGGTAAAAAATTAGTTTTAGGGAAATAAAATTACTCAGAAAAATTCAGGAGCCATTACAAAAGTCTTATTATTTATTTATTTATTTTTTTTTTTTTTTTTGTAAGTTTAAAGTACAAATAGAGTCTGATTCATCCCAGAATGGCTGATTTGACTCTAAATAAAGGTGCTACATCTTTTATTTTTAACCCCTTACGTGTTCATTAAAAAGTCCTATTAAATTATGAAGAATTTTTGAGATATTTTTTTGTTTTTAAGTTCAGTAAAAACTGATTCTGATCCATCTCAGAATGATTGGTTTGACTGTAAATAGGAGGGTTTGATTTTTATCTATGACATGCCAGGGAGCTTGAGAGTTGATTTTTATAACATGGTGGGCAAAAATGAATTAATTAAGAAAAAGTGGGAGGGCCCTCCACTTCAAGGTGCTTTGTTTTTTATCGATATCGAACAAAAAGGAATTGTTTTGTGGCCCTGAATGAGAAAGGGTTAAAGCTCTCTATAAATAAATATAGATGGACTGGATTGGAAGATCTAGAAGTTGAACTAAAACATTGTAATTGTTGCAATAGTTTGGATGTAGAGACACACAAAGCCAGTCATCACAAAGAGCAGTGCTAATGTGAGCTGTTAGAAACTACTGTAGGTTAAATCTCACACTGCTGTCTTGAGTGCTTTAAGCTTTTAAACAATTTAGGTCCATTTTGTGAAAACAGAAACACATGCCTTCAAAACCTTCTCAAATTTGGCGTGTAGTTTCTGATTCTTTCTCTCTTTCTTTCAACCAGCAGTTTACAATTTAACCTTTGGCTGCACCTTTTTCTCTTTCTAAACTTCCTCGACCGCTCTGACCTCCGAGCCGACGCCTTCACGTATCCCACTTGACATTTTTAGCATCTCCGTTATCTGATCATCACATCAGCGCTGTAGTTGCTGTCCGGAGGTTTATCACTGTCTCTCTCCCCTGTGTCTTATGGATCTCACCTCTGCCTCCCCCTCGCTCTGACCCCCGCTGCTCCTCCGTTCCATTTTCCTCCCAATAACAGCATGACAAATTGAAGCTGCCACAAAACCATCTATCATTGTCCTGCATCTCATCCTGGCTCTGCCCTCCGCTCCATCCTCTTTGGGTTTTTTGGGATCGTTCTTTCTCCAGGACATCACCCTCTTCATGTCCCTCTCATCTTATAATAGCTTTGTGCCTCCTTTATCTTTTTTTTTTTTTATGTCTGGCTCATAACCTCGTCCCAAGTCTTATTGCGGTGTAAGACATCTTTTTTACTCTTTTTGAGCATCGAGGTGGGACCCAGGATTCTGTTTTATGATGACATCATTAGACGTTTTAGCATTGTAGGAACTTTTTGATGTTGTTGTAACCTTTTTAGCACCTGGTCCTTTTTATGGCGTGTTACCACATAAAAACTAGGGAATTAGGGAGGCCAATGAAGATCAGTTTAGCTCCTGCTCTGGGGCAAGTACTTACTCTTAAAATCAGAGAGCTTTGGTGACGCATTGTGACGTTGGGACAAGTTGTACATCCATGCGAAGAGCATTTACATTAGTGGAGTTTAGGGGATAATTCAGTTTTTTTCGTTATTCAATTCTTGCCCTGATACACTGGTCAAGATTTTGATACATTTGTGATGTATGTCTGTGTAAGTAAGTGATCTTAGATAAAAACAGTTCTAGATCTAGGTAGTATAAAAGGACATTTTAATGGTACTATGAAGCCTCACTTGCCAATCAAGCTAGTTGGACGAGCTCTACCGTGAATATGGACAACAAAAGTATGTATAAGGATGACAAAAAGTAGGTGTGGAAGACACAATACCAAACTCTTTTCTTTTGTGTGTGTGTTTAAGTATGAGAAATGGATACTGTCAGCACATATACTAAACAGAATGCAGAAGGCATTTTATTATTAAAGTATCGAACCACAGAGAAACATCTTTATTCTGGAGTTGGGATGCACCGATCCAGCTTTTTCAGTTTCAATACCAGTTCCCATGCTTTGGCTTTAAGTGTCTGCTGATATCAACTGACTGAAATTACTATTCTTTCTTATCAAATCATAAGAAATTTGGTTGCATATAACATATAATATAAGTCACAACTGTATCAGAATAAAATATCCAATATTATGAGACATTTTGTATCGACACCAGCCAGTCAACTTAGTGGCCTCATAGCTAGAAGATCCAAGGTACGACTCCCAGGCAGACAGAGGCCTTTCTATGTCGAGTTTGCATGTTCTTCCCATGTATGCGTAGGTTTCCTTTGGGTGCTTCGGTTTCCTCCTACAACTAAAAACATGTCCAATGTGCCTCCCCTTTCCCCTCCCCAGGACTACAAATAGAAATTTGTAGAAATTCAGTCAAACATGATACTTCCAGTTAAATAAACCTGATTAAATACAAGTCCTAATTGTAAAATCACATATTGACAACTTCTCACAATCACAGATTTTGCTTCGTGAGCCCCTCTTTGGAAACCACTATGTTAGATAGAAGCCATATACTTGCTGTTTCATTTTTTGGGCTTTTCAAAGCCACAAAGATGAAGATTTAACCCAACACCTGAACTGAATTGAAACACCAGTATCAAATGATTCAACATTTTAAGAATTATCTCAGTGGAGTCTGAAGGCACAATTGCTGTTTTGACAGCCCTTCTAACCCCAAAACACAGAAGAGTTACCTTTCGATCATCTGGTTGCTGACCTCAGGCTCTCTCAGCTCCGGCTATACTGTCTTGGAGCAACTCTCTCATGAAGGATAGTTCACACAAGGAGAACAAAGTGAAGTGAACAGTTTTCAGCAAACTAGCCAATCAGCTAGTACACACAGCAAAGCAATGCAGCACGAAACTCAGGGACGACAATTAAATAAAACTCAAGAACCACGACTGCTTACTCTGCTTACGTCACGAGTTTCGGGACTCAAAAAAAATACCCAGAATGCAGCCGGCAAACGTTCCTGAAGGAGAAATGAAGGAAAGAGGGTTCAAGTGTTTCTGATGCAAAATCTTATTGACCGTTACGACTGAAAACAAAAATAATCTCTTGCAAACTTGTTGTTTCTTATGTACATTGTCTGAGTTATTTGTGAGAAAAAACAGCTATGACCCAGTCCCATTTCTCTTTCCTTGGCTTCTTTGTTCCTCTATTCCTCTCACAGAAAATGGATGAGGACGTCCCAGTCACAAAGGAGACAGAGTGAGGAGACAAGAAGAGAGGCAGGAGGACTCACTGTAATGGATGGAACGGTCTTTGTGGTTATTGTAGTAACAACAATACAAAATGCTCAAAAGAAACAGACAGACATTAATTAATACCGACATTACACATTAATACAGAGTGTACTAATAATAATTTTGTTGTAATACAAAAGTGAATGAGTCTAATCACTGTTCGAAATCAGAGAGACACACATTTCTGTCACCATCGCCCAGCCCTAAAGACAAGTGAAGTATTATTATATCTGTCTCTTTAGCCCTGCTCCTTGGTTTCCTTCCCTCGCCGCCTCTGAGCTTTGGGACACCACTTAATACGGTGCGTTTGATTGACAGATGACGGATGGAGGAATTGAGGAGACGAGGAGAGGAAAGGAAGCAAGGACAGAGAGCTAATGCACTGACACTACATTCAGCAGTCCACCTTCGCCTACTGTCGCTGCTCTAAAGATCATAAGTTTGTGGAATAAACGTTCTCATATAAGACAAACTAACTGTCTGTTATGTAAAGTAGCGATACGCAAAGTTGAAGTAATCTGATGAAAATAAAGTCAGAGTGTCTGCTTTGTAAATAACAATGTTGTTCACTTTCTTTTTCCTGTTTGGTGCGTTCTGATGAAGTCTGATGAAGATGAAGTTGATCTGGCAGGACTTTGGTGAAAGACAATAGCTTTGATCCATATTTTGGTGGGACATGGAGCTCACCCTGTGATGCGTTCAGTAACACATCAGAAATGATCCCGTACTAACACAGCCCTGCCCAGCTGTGTTTCAACTGTAGTGTCGCTCCCAACCATGACTGAAGGTGTTCCTCGAGTCTCGTGATCAAAGTTGGCGGGGGCTGCGCGTTAAAGGCTATTGCTCAGTGGTGTTATTGCCATTAGCTTTAGCCGTTTGCTATGTGCTCTACAGGCTTGTACGTGCGCAGGTGTGTTTCCTATATGATTCCTTGTGCATTGAGCGGGACGAGTTTGAGCCGAGTGAAGCCGAAAGCTTAGGCCTGATCGTTCAGACCAATCAGAGTGGGAGTTACAGAGCAAGCAGAAGTAGCTGAAGCTAAAGGTTAAAAGGGCATTCTAGACGAAACTAAAACCTTTTGAACTTGGAAAAATGTAAGATGTGAAAGTAGGTAAGAATTGCTACAAGATCTGACATATTCTTTGGTTTAACAGTGATCTTTAGGCTTCAAGTTACTTAAATGAGTAGGTTTAGGACTGTGGCTTGGGGTCGGTTAAAGGGGTCCTATTATGTAAAATGTATTGTTTTTTGTAAGATTTGTAAAAATTGTAAGATTTTAACCTTGTTATAATGGCCTCCCTTCAACATTTGTTTACTCAAAATTGTATTTGAATTGATTCATACCTGTTTGAGCTCATAAAATCCCTGTTCTCACCTATCCCCTCCCACTTGCCTGTATTTACTTGTTATAATTCAAAATTATAATACTCAAAGTCAAGCAAATTTGGTTCAAAACTGTCCCATAAACACTTTCCAACAATAATAATTAGTTATTTAAGATGTGTTGCTTCTTACAGTTAAATTTTAAAATGACGAAGCGGAGCTTATCAGTTCTGCAGTTTTGAACAGGAAGTCAATATAGCTGTTTCTATTTTCAAGCTGTTTTAGATCAACTGTGTGTTTTGTTATGAACAAAAGATAAATTACTGATCTGCACATGTTCTAGTTTCTTAAAAAACAGTTGGAGAAAACACAATAGGTCTCCTTTAACATTTAAATATCGCCACGTGACTTCAATCAAAATTTGTGCCAACGAAAAGTTTTGCCTTTTCGTTGCATAATGACGTAAAAAGGCATGAGAATGTCCTTATTGTACGTTTTTGACATTTCTTCAGAGACTGGGCTGTCTCTTTTGACCTTGTGTCAAACTTAAACCTCTAAATTTTTTAAATTAAAATTTAGAAGTTAATTTTTACCTTTAATTGTCAAGCTTACTGCACAAAAAAAAGCAACGATCACTCACAAACAAGTTTTACACTCTTCTTCTTGGACTGATGTGTTCAGGTGCAGCTTCTGGTTAAAGCAATAGACAACAAACTCCAATGGTGCAATGTCAGACGATTTCCATTAAATGAAATGAAAATAGGTGATGTGTCAGTCTAACACACATCACAATTAAAGAGACAAATTATCTCTTACACGCTGCCAAACTCATACATTAGCACACAATTTGTGAAAAAGAATCTTGATGGCGACAAATAAATATTCTCCATAAATATGCTGAATTCTGTTGAGTGGAGAAGCATATAGACCATCTAAGAAAGAACATTAAGTACAGACTGGTACGTGACTGTTGTCCAGTAATTTCACATCAAGGGACCTGCTGCTAGAATGTGATGATTGTACCTTAGTGGCACATAAAACATCACCAGCACTCCACATCCACAAGGGGAAAGAATGTGTGTTGAAGGCAAAATAATGCACTTGGCTGTGATTAGATTCAACGCCATTATTCTCCATTAAATGCAAAGTGTTATTACCATGAACCATGCAGGCACCAAGAAGACATTAATTACTTTGTGTGATGAAGAAATCCTGCATCGTGACGGATAATAATAAATGCTGGATCTCTTCTGTCAATGATCGATTGCTGTCTGCAGAGAAAGTTACGCCATCAATGCTCAAAGAAGCTCAGGGTTTTAGTGATGTTATTAAAGTCAACTTAGTAAAGATATGGATGTTTTGTCTAAGGCCCAGTTTGATTGATTTAACTTGGAACCTCAGATACATTTTAATTGTTGATACAGATTACGGTTTTGTGCAAAGTATCCATTCCAAGTAATATATTTAGGTTTCATGTAGCTTTAAAAAAAAACAAAAAAAAAACACTCTTTTAAAGTTATGGTGGGGCTTATCAGTTCCACACTTCTGAACCAGTTAGTCAGTTCTGGCCTCATAAGAAGGTCCTGGGTTTGACTCGCAGGTGGTCCAGGGCCTTTCTGTGTGGAGTTGCATGTTCTCCCCATGTCTGTGGAAGTTTACCACTACCACAAAAAACATGTCCAGTTGTGCGTATACCTTCTCAAGGACTGCAGATGAAAATCATCTTTAAAGCTAAAATCTGTTAGAAGCATTTCTGCCATTGTGCTTATTGTACTTTGTCCTAATAAATATAACTTTTTGCCTTTTAAAATATGTATTTGCTATATAAATTACTGATCTACATGTTTGCAATAGATTTTTTTCTACATATTGGTCATTGTTTTTTATTAAATATGTGAATGAATGTGAAATCTGAGAACAATGTCCCTCCTTTAAAGGTGCACAATAAGCATTTTTGATCAAAAATTGACTTTTTGTAAATTTGATGCACTAGGAAAATAATAAAAAGTACTAATTTATTCTGTTTATTCTGAGTGGGCTTGCCACAAAATTGGAGAGGTGTCTGTGTGCAGACCTCTCACCCTGAACACACCTCTCACTATCGACTGGCATAGACTGGAAGCTCATTATACTCTCTACTTTAGACAGAGACTTAAACTGAGCCAAATACCTCGTAATCCTAACCCTAACATTATAGAAATGATTATAACAAAAAATACAGTATAGAAACATTTGCTATAGTCACATCTGTGCGTTGCAACAGTGGATTTTCCCCATGGTGGGACAAATAAAAGATAAGAGGTGACTATGGCCATCAGGTCAGTAGTGAGGTGCTTCTGCCCTGCAGTGAGAGGTAGAGCTATGTCTGTGTAGAGGGAGTTACGTGTCGCCAGTCAGACTCTTACAAAATGTTGTATTATTTGGCGTTGTGGAGAGTCTCCTGTTTGTTTGCATAATATGTTCCTTTAATTATATATTTTCTGCATTATGGCATAACTTACCATGTTCATGGAATATAACGTAACAGGCCAATAATATTTGAATCAGGTGGAGGGCAGATAAAATGAATATTGTTTCAATAGCAAGGACCACACTCTTAGAACTTGTGAGTGAGAACTTTATTAAATAGATGTAAGCATGAACAAAATGGAGACGTTGCCAGTTTGGGGCTTCCTTCAAGGACTGGCTGCTGGCTCCCTGGCCTCGAACCCCTCAGGAGATGAAGAATGATGGAGAGTGGGAGGGGCATTGAGACACAAATGGTAGGGTGTGAGTGTGTAGCCAGGGTGGTTAAATAGAGACGTAGGACAGGTGTGGTCCTGGTCCTGATTAGTAGGCAAGTGAGCTCAGACATCTGATTTTAGATTAGTGACTTTTTTTATTCTATGCCAATGTTATTAAAAAGAAAAACATACTTATGCCGTTTCACAAAATACCTCTTTTGCAAAACTGAGCGACATACAGTAAGTTTGATACTCCACTTAATCTGCAAATGACCCCCATTAACCTAAAACATACACACTGTAGGTCACATTTACCTTGACTCAAAGCACAATTCTTAAAAGTGAAAGCACTCTTTTCAGCGAACTATAAAACACACATAATGCAAACCTGGCACACACTCAGCAATTTTTGCAAATCTCCCGAGAATTTTTGAACTGTAATTTCAGAAGAGGGCACCGCAAAAAGCACTCGAAAGCGTCTAAATAGAACCTCCTCTTGTGTTACATTTTTCACAGGCGGGCAGAATAATCACGCCCAACTCTTGTATATTCAAACTCCCTGTTCAAATTGAAACCGGGGCAAGTTGGCAAGCTCTTTGGGTGATGGATTGTTATTACTCGCTCAAGTATGAATCATCTGCTGAATTTAAAGGGCTTTTCATAAATAATTTGGCTTTTCATAAGTAATAGGAGAGAATTAAAGCGCCGGTGCGTACGAGGTGGCGGCTTATCCTGCAGCATTTGTCAGTGTCAGAGCGTATTAAAAGTGCTGGGAGAAAAGGGGGAACTTCAACATTGTGTTAGTGACGGGGCTGACGGTTGCCGTGGTGACAGGACACAGCTGGGAGGATGTTTTAACATAATGCAAAGGGTGATGGATCTGACGGCAGCAATCAGCGGCGTACTGATGTATGAGACATGGGAACAGCAGGCAAAGTCAAAATCATACGACCTTAAGACGCTGTTGTGCATCTGGTATTAGAGTTTTGAGATGAGAGGAATGTTCGAGGATTGGTGGTCGAGTTTTAAAGCGTGAATCCTAGGCTCCACGCACGCTCAGCTGCAGGGTGGTGAGTTTGATTCAGTCTCTGATATGGTTCTGCGCTGTCCTGTCCCATGATTGGGAAAATGTTTTTTTGTTTTTTTTAATGTGTTAAAAAAGTGCCCTATTTTGAATCGTACCAGTCGTAGACATTAAAGGAACCGTATGTAAGATGCACAACTAGTGGTTTTAAAAGGTATTACAATCACAAATGAACTCTGGTTGCCAGAGTGTGAAATGGCCCATATATTGAAGAAGCTACTGACCAATCAGGAACAAGATTTGCTATGAATCATGGGTAATAAACAGAAAGTCACTTTCTCAGACACCTGACTCTTGGTCATGGTTTGTTGTTCCCAAATATAGCTTTTTAACACAATGTGGGTGGAGCCTACTGAGAACTGTGTAGAAACAAGTGCCTGAGCATATCACAGACAGTTGTGTCTGTGTCATGGTGCAACATGAACAACAGTTCAAACATGTTCCTGACTCATGGTTCAAAATTAACTTCAGGTTCTAAGAAACCAAACTGGCAACCCAAACGAAAGAGTCATGTGAGGCTCATTCTGCTTTCAGTAAAAATAATAGAATATTTGGACTTGTTGACCTTGTGGAACATTTTGGTCATTGTTCATGGGCGTTTTCCCACATAAAAGTACCAAGAACTAGTCCCAACATTATTTCAGCCCCTATTTAGTCAGAAGAACTATCCTGTCCCCAAGTCTGTGGGGACAAGATAAAAAACTTCACTGAGATTAACAATTAAACAAAGTTGTCCACTGTAATTCCTAATAATAGTATTACAAGCTACTATTTACAAATAAATACATTTTGGGAGTTACTGCTTTTAAATTTTCTTCTTACTGATAAGACAACATTTTCTAAATTTAAAAATGTTTAAAACATGTTTCTAAACAAAGTCAGTGTTGCAAATGTGCATATGTCGCCAAGAGGTTCCTGGTCTGACTGGAAAGTACCTGCCCCAGAGCAGGAGCAAAAAAGTCCCGATAGTGTGGTCCCAGTCCATAGTTCCTGCTCTTTGTGAATGCGCCCCTACAGTGGGAAAAGGCCTATTGTAGTACAGTATTGACATTAGGGCTGGGGTGATCCAGGAAAATAAATACATTTTCTCATATTGATTGATCTTGATTTTCGATTCGATCTTGTTAAACCTTTAAGAAAAATGGTCGTTTATGAACAAAAAACAAAAACAAAAATGTTTATCAGATTTATTTGAAATTATATATCAATATTCTGCCTCAAAGCTTAATTTTTGCTTCAAACTGCATGTTTTTACTGACAAAAGATTGGTTTTCGATCTTTTTCACAAAACCCACAATCAAACAATTGATGACTCGATTTGATTCGATCTCGATCTCTTAATTGTTCAATTAATTCTCCAGCCCTACTTGACAATGTTGTTGGTCTTAAAGGAGCCACATGTAAGATTATAATTTCAGATTTCATAAACATCACCTATGTCACAGATACAAGGGATGTTCAAATGTAATTTTAAGTTATTGTATACATCATAGACATTAAATTAGTAGACACACACAGCAGCTCTGCTCTCTTGCTACAACACAAAAAGCGAGACGCCATATTCCTCCGGTATGATGACACAAATAAGCTGAACACAATGGCAGAAGTTGCACTTTTTGTGAATAAAATTAGCTAAAACAAGCGATTTCAGCAAAGCCATCAACAAAACAGACTGATTTTCCTTTTTTTTTTCTTTTTTTTTTGGGTGAAACAGCAAATGATTAACAAGATTTCTAACAGGATTTCTCTGTTACATAAACGAATAGTACAATTCACAAATGAATTCATTATTGAAACAGATTGAATTTATGATAATTCATAGTTAACTTATAGAAAATCTGGATGACTCATGGTGAACTAATGAATAAATTCCCTGACTCTTTAATTCACATCCCCTTATTATAAAATGTTACCAAAACAACTAAACTTTGGTTCATTATCACTCATCGTTTTGCTATAATCCTAACAGATTCCACATGTTTACACCGAATTAGCTTCATTTAGTCTTGTACACAACACTTATCCATCCGTATGCTTTAATAACCTCATATCGTGCTGTATCTTTGCCTCCCTGCTGCATAATACCAAACGCAATTATACCCAAATCCTACAATAATGTCGGAAAGTTTCGTGTCTGTGAAATTGTTGCTCTGGGCTTCGGAATATTGCCCAATTCCCGGGAGGCTCGGCTCCAAATACAGTAGGAGTTATAAGGGTAATTGCAAAGCCAAGCGCTCCGAAAACAAGTATACAGTAGGTAACCAGAAGGTGGCCTATCAGAGCGCGGGAACTCCAGAGAAAATGTTCAATTAAAGTGCAGCAGCCCCGGCGGAGAGCAGGGATACACAAACAGCTGTCCTTATGGCCCGGATTTACCTGAGTGGATTCAATCTATACACTTTAAATTGTCTATTGTTTGGCTCTTACACTGCGCCATAAACTGCTCTGCTTCCCTGCAGTTCTGGATGTTTCAATGGACTTTGGCTCAAGTGTTCACAAAGTTGAGTTGAGTTCATGTTGGAGTAGCAGAGGGGATGATATCATTGAAGTAAATGAGAAAAGTAGAGAGGATTTGTTTTTAGGAAAAGGTTTATGAATGTGGATTTTTTAGGTTAAAAAAATAAAGGTAATAAAACCAGACTTAGAATTAGGAATAAATATTTTGTGGAAACCAAATCTTGTTCTGTCTAATACGGTAACGTTTGTTGTCTGGGGGAGCTACTTCAGAGGCTGATATTGACATGAAAGCCCATGTACTGAGAGAGCAAGATTTGGCGTAACTAACTTGTTTTTTTTTTTGTAAACTTGTGTTTTCCACTAAAAAAGTACATATAAATGCAGTATTGTGTGACGAAATGATACCATTGAGTAATGTCTGATCTAGGATGGGACAATTCACTTGCCTGGAAAATCCAGACGGTATACAGTACAGACCAAAAGTTTGGACATACTTTCTCATTCAAAGAGTCTTCTTTATTTTCATGACTATGAACATTGTAGATTCAAACTGAAGATATAAACACCACAAGTGCTAAGCATCTCTGGGAACTCTTTAAAGACTATTGGAAGAGCATTTCAGGTGACGACCTGTTGAAGCTCATCAAGAGAATGACAACTGTGTGCAAAGCAGTAATCAAAGCAAAAGGTGGCTTATTTGAAGAACCTAGAATATGACATATTTTCAGTTGTTTCACACTTTTTGGCTGTGTACCATACTTCCACATGTGTTTATTAATAGTTTGGATGCCTTCAGTGTGAATCTACAATGTTCATAGTCATGAAAATTAAAAAAAAAAAAAAGTCTTTGAATGAGAAGTGTGTCCAAACTTTAGGTCTGTACTGTATATAAAATATATCGTCTGGCCACTGTGTCCCTCTTTTGAAGGGACACAGTGCATTTATATCTAAAAACGTCTTTTACAAACAACAAAGTGAAACTAGAGAGGACCACCAAGCTCAGCCAATCAGAGAGCAGCACTCAGCTCCTGATGAGAACTATAATCTTCAATATTCAGTTCAGACAGGACAGAGGTCTGAATTTTTCACAAAGTGCTGTATTTAATATACACTTTTTAGTGGAAAGCACAAAGTACAACTAAAAAAGTTTAACAGATCGAGTCTGGCCTTTTGATTGAATCACTGCAAACTTTGGATGATTTTCCTTTTGTCTCGCTCTGATGGCTGAGCTTGAGTGACCCTCTTGTTGTTGTAAAAAAGACATTTGTGACTATAATTGCAACAAAATGAACACATGTCAATATTAAACATGTGTTGAAAGGTTTATGAGAAGAAAACAGTACTTTTAACCCAGGTTGAATGTCTCTGTGACTGTATTTCTAATGTAACACAACAGTCCTTTACAGCTCTCTTGTGTCTGCATACGTGTCAGCTCTCATCTATATTCAGATTTACCTTTGAAGCCTGCCTCTCCAGTCTGTAAACTCCCACTGCACACAAATCCATCTCTTTGCTGTATCCGTGCTTCTTATTAAATCTGTCACATCGCTTGATTGAAACACGATTACACCTTTGCATATTTACTTTTGTCCCGCTTACAATAACCTGCTCCAATCTGCGTCTCTTTTGTAGCTTTTTACAGGAAATGATCGTTTTCGTTTAGCGACTCAGAACATGTTTCTCTACTTCTTTATATTCATGCTGCAATCTTTCAATAAAGCCATTATTTGTGCGCGAGGTAATCAGCGGGACTTTGGTGCAGGCGTCAGTAGGAGGTTCGTGGGCCGCTCCAAATTGCTTCAGCGGAAATGGGTTGCGTTGAATGGTGAAGTGATTTTTGTAGTTAAAAGAAAGCAAAAGCTCTCCGGAGAGAATCACTGTAAATGCTAATGTGTAAATGAGCACATAGCGACGTAGCATTTGAGCTAACAATGTGCGCTGATTTATTATGCAGACGGTTCTGTGTTTAATGTGAAGCCAGTTACGAGCGCTTATTTGGAGTACGAAAATGTCTTCCATTAAATAAAAATTTGAATTCCATTTGGCGTCTGACGGTGAACGCGTCGCGCAAATGACATTTTTTATTGACAAGGCTTTTTAGCTTTGCTCTGCTTCATGTCGGTTACAGCCAATAACCCTAAAATAATATTGGCTGTGCAGAATCACTGTGACACTGCTCTGGTTCAGCCCAGTGGGAGGAAGAGTGACAGTACTTCTCCACTTTTGCTTTTTTGTGTCAATGTCTTTTCAGTACTTTTTGTCAAACATCCAAACTGAGACAGTTTCCAATCATGAAGGAAGCGACTAAAGGATTCAATTGAAAGCTGTACAGTATATATGTGTTTCTGAGGTGCATTTAGCTTCATTCAAGCTTATGTGATGATTTCTGTTTAGTAAGTTGTCTCTCAATCAAGCACGTTTTGAATTTCCCAGATGTGTGACACCATTGGTAGAAAACTTTACAGCAAAGTAACTTTTTTACCTTGGTACATGTACTTTATCATCACTGTTTTGATTAATTAAAAAAGTAGCTTGGTTCTGCTGACACATACAAGTTTTTTGCTCATGATCTTTTTGATATTGGCATCGCTTTTTCAGTTTAAGTGCAGCAGTAGTTTTGTACTCTTTCTCCCTGAGCCTCAGAAAACACTTGACAGATTTGCACCAAATAATAATAATAATAATTTCAGACTTTAGTTTAGGCAGTAGTGCCCAAATTGAATGTGATGAATCAATTTTAAGAAACTGAAATGAATTATTTTGCAGCAGGTCAAGTTCCAAACCTAATTTTGTTGCATCTAAAAAAGTTTTTTTTTTTTTATTGCATTAAGAAAAGTCATTATTTGTATATTTTTAAACATGTTTTATCAGATTATAAATGGTTGGTGTACTCAAGACAAGACTCAATACCGCTTTGTGCGCCAAAAATGGCACCACTGATAACAAGGCACAATCTGTGTGAATGCTTTCCCAGTGTAATTTCTTTTGAATTTGTAGCAGAGCTTTAAGACCAGAACAAAATCATATTTTGTGATTTGATAAACATTTCTTATTCAAATCAGATTCATTACAATAGTTTGTCTGTGTTAGCATGTTATAAATAAGTGTACTTACCTTATCTTTGTAATCTCATCAGCTGCAATCAAAACCTGTTCTCTCATTGAGGCGTCAAAGCTTAATTTTATTGTTACTAATATATATTTATGGATCTAAATCTACCTATGCAAGGTCAAGAGCATGTTAAAAACTAACCATACAAATAATGTGTCATCTCTTATTCACATAAATCTTAAACTCACTTCTCAGGACAAGGCTTAAAGAAGAATTACTAAACAGAGAAAAGCCTGGGTTGTGTTCAGTGTCAGAGAGAGGAGGGTCTGGCAGAAGGCCTGAAATTGAGTTGTTTAAGGTTACGGTTGTTTTATTAGGACAAAGTACAATTACGTTAAGCACAATGGCACAGATGCTTTTAGCCTTTACACAGCCCAACATCTGAAGAAACGTAGCTACACAATGAAATGTCAGTAATGTTTTCACCCCTTTTTTACATCAATATGCTACAAAAACCCAAACGTAAGATAATTGAAGCCATTTTCTTCGGTAAAAATATGAAACTACACGAAGCCTAGTCCTAAACTCACGCTCTCCCGCATGTCCTCTTCGTGCTCAGCCTCCTGAGGACATCACAACACTAACGCATCATTCATGCGGGACTCAGTCCTGAAAGGCCATGTTTTGAAATCTCGGAATAATTGGTGGATTAGTTAGAATCGAAACAGGCAATCTTTGAAATAACCTGCTGGCTTGGGTTTGTTCTAATAATGTTATCTTAGAATCAGAATCAGCCATTATTATCGCTAGCTTAAAGCTAAAGCACCTTGTGATACGCTGCCTCGAAATAATAGATTATCCAGTGCACAGCCGTGGACACTCGAGATAATTCTCAAACACAAATTCGTTGCAGTTCATATATATACTATGTTTGGTTATATCCATAGACTAATAATTGGTAGCATTTTTGACATTATGCGTTGTATATTATTGTGCATCTAAATCGATCTAATTTTACTACTCACTAGCATAGCCAATAATAAAGGATGAGTTGTACATTATACACATGGTATAAAATAGTCCAACTCTATGAACATATATCCTTAAGAGAGTATAGAGGAGAATAGGAAGGTGCTACTAGTGAGATCAATGCTTTATCGGCAATGGAAGACACAAACGACAAAAATCACACAAGTGGCGCGAGAGTAAAAGGCATTGGTTAGGCTCGCCTCGAAGAATAGTGAATATAGACCGTTCTTACTTTAGTAAGAGATCAGATCGCAATAGACACCACAATGAGTGGTGCACACCTGTGACATGACGTTATGTTGTTCAACTACAGAATGGCTCATCATGCATCTTTCGCCATTAAAAAATCATTGTCAAAGAGCTCGGCAGTCAAAGTGATTACACTAGAAGTATTGGTCAACAATTCGAGTGAATGGACATAGCCGCTGTTATCGCCTAAATTGTCAGTCTTATTCCTCTCGCAGCAATGATCACATGTTCTTCTCTACACGTATAGTATCAACTATAGATTCTTCAGTCTGTATAATACAGCGCAGAAAGTCAGAGTTATTCTTAAATCACCTCGGCCAGAGGTGGCACTATTAAACGAGCAGAAGCAGAACAGAAACTAGGGTTATTAACTTTCGCACGTGGTGCCTTTCATACGCGGTGGAAAAACTCCAATAACGTTTGACAGAAACTAACAAAGATTCTCCTCTGATCAACAAGTAGACGCTCCCCGCTAGTAATCTCAACTGGCATTGACTGAGTGGTGTCCTCTCGGCTCTGCAGCGAGAGGCACAGTTAGTCTGATGTGCGTGTTCCCTCGAACTCATTAAGGCGATTTGAAGTAATGGAGAGGCTCATTAAGTTTAACGTGATATGTGGCACACCATGATAGATACTTCCAATTGATGTTTAGGTGTGTTCCTCCGTTCTGCTGCCACAACGCCGATCTCGCAAATAACATAATCTCATCGCCACAGTTATTGACACATTTATGCCCCTGGAGCACACTAAGAAAACATCCTGAGGACAAGTGAAAAGTGAAGCCTTTTTAACCTGATTCTATGCTTAATTAATTTCCCCCATGCCTTGTGTTGTGTGGTAAAATATACCATTTAGTATTGTAATAAAGCTAGCAAGCAAAAGATCAGGACAGTAGGAAAATCTCAGTATGTAGTGTAATTATACATTTGAGATTTTGCGAGTATTAACTAGCAGACAACATATAGTGTGAGAAAACGATATTTCCTCTCTCACGATTGTAGTAAGCACAGGAAAACGGGTTCAATGGAGATCCGCTCGGATAAAGAACACCATAGAACCAATATATCGACAACATGGGATCAAAGACATTCGAAATAATAGCTTTTCAACACACAATAGTTATGTCAAAGATCTGGATAGATAATGCCACAACACAAAATATGTGAAGTTGCCCCACAACATATGTGTTAGAGTGATAATACTAGAAACAACCACTCGCATCAAAGAGAACACTAAAACTAATGTCCGCAAGGATCCACAATAAATTGTATAAACCAAGGACGTCGGAATCAATTGCGTGAGGTACCGCTGAGCGGTCCAAGTCGTCGCCCAATCTTACGACGAAGCTTTGAAAATGGCTTGAAATCACTGTAAAGTGTGGTGATATTTATTAACGAATAGCAGTGCAGACACATGGTCCATTGGCTAATTCAATCAAGCAAATACATATTAAGAGCAATACTTCTTTTCTTAAAAAATGTGCCTGTATAGAACAGAAACCTCAGTTTTCCCAAGTGTTAAGTTGTGACACTGTCAAAAAAGCCACAAAACTGAAGAAAAGCATGACTTGTCNCAAAACGAGTATAGGATTTTCTGTCTAGAGAGTCCAAGGCGAAGTGGAAGTTCTCTCGGAAGGAGGGCGTAACGGGCCAAACATGACGCACGAGGAGCAGGATGGCAAGCAAAATCCTCGCGCAGGCAGGAGCCAGGCTCCAGGGGCCAAACAATACCGCACCGCACAAGGATTTGGGGGCGGAATGGCAAACATATATCCAACTATTGCCCAAGTGGAGTGTTCTATGAGCTGTGATCTGCTGTTGACTTCCTCATAGGGAGACAGAGGCAGCAGCTGCAGCGCTTCTCTCCCCGCGCTCCCGGTGTGTTTATCACTACACTTCCGCAGGCCCCAAGGAGAAGCGGTTTTTCAATCAAATTGCACAGAAAATAGGTCTGTATTGATGCATTTTAAAGACTCGGCAGCACTACAGCCTCTCATACAGTGTTTGGGCGTAATGTGGACGTGCAGCCTGGCGTAATTGACATGCAGGTCATACTCTTCGAGGTGTCAGTCGGGGCCAAGGATGAAATTCGGGGACACGTGGGACGGATTCGGACACATGCGTGAATTTGGGACTGCCCGAATTTTTCGGGACGTCTGGTCACCCTACTTTCTATTCAGCTGCGGTTCACATTAGATCGCTTTCCTGGCCTGAAAACTTTATCTTGATGGTTTATAGAGTGTGTTTCTCTCGTGAACTGACGCGCTTTGGTGTGGAAATACATCACAGATGTTCGTAGCGTGCGTGGATCAATTAATAGCTGGGACATTATTTAGAGGCACGGCTCATAAAGCGACGAGTCGACACGCTCCACTTGCGTCGACGTATTTTCTTAAATCGACGTAGTCGATTAGGTCGACTAATCGTTGCCAGCTCTACTCCAACCATGACTGAAGGTGTGTCTCGTTGATCAAAGTTGGTGGGCTGCGCGTTAAAGGCTATTGCTCAGTTGTATTATTGCCATTAGCTTTAGCCGTTTGCTATGTGCTTTACAGGCTTGTACGTGCGCAGGTGTGTTTCCTATATGATTCCTTGTGCGTTGAGCGGGACGAGTTTGAGCCGAGTGAAGCCGAAAGCTTAGGCCTGATCGTTCAGGACCAATCAGAGTGGGAGTTACAGAGCAAGCAGAGGTAGCTGAAGCTAAAGGTTAAAAGGCATTTTAGACAAAACTAAAACCTTTTGAACTTAGAAAAATGTAAGATGTGAAAGTAGGTAAGAATTGCTACAAGATCTGACATATTCTTTGGTTTAACAGTGATGTTTAGGCTTCAAGTTACTTAAATGAGTAGGTTTAGGACTGGGGCTTGGGGTCAGTTAAAGGGGTCCCATTATGTAAAATGTATTGTTTTTTTGTAAGATTTGTAAAAATCGTAAGATTTTAACCTTGTTATAGCCTCTCTTCAACATTTGTTTACTCAAAATTGTATTTGAATTGATTCATACCTGTTTGAGCTCATAAAATCCCTGTTCTCACCTATCCCCTCCCACTTGCCTGTATTACTTGTTATAATTCAAATTATAATACTCAAAGTCAAGCATATATGGTTCAAAACTGTCCCATAAACACTTTCCAACAATAATAATTAGTTAATTAATATCTGTTGCTTCTTACAGTTAAATTTTAAAATGAGGAGGCGGGGCTTATCAGCTCTGCAGTTTTGAACAAGAAATCAATATAGCTGTTTCTATTTTCAAGCTATTTTAGATCAATTGTGTGTTTTACTATGAACAAAAGATAAATTACTGATCTGCACATGTTCTAGTTTCTTAAAAAACAGTTCTCCTTTAGCATTTACTCGTTACACTCAAAGAAAATATCGCCACGTGACTTCAATCAAAATTTGTGGTTGTTTTTCGTTTTGCCTTTTCGTTGCATATTGACGTGAAAAGGCACGAGAATGTCCTTATTGTACGGTTTTGACATTTCTTCAGAGACTGGGCTGTCTCTTTTGACCTTGTGTCAAACTTTAACTTCTAAATTTTAGAAATTAAAATTTAGAAGTTAATTTTTACCTTTAATTGTCAAGCTTACTGCACAAAAAAAAGCAACGATCACTGACAAACAAGTTTTACACTCTTCTTCTTGGACTGATGTGTTCAGGTGCAGTGTAGAGACAACAAACTCCAATGGTGCAATGTCAGACGATTTCCATTAAATGAAATTAAACCAGCTGATGCGTCAGTCTAACACACATCACAATTAAAGAGACAAATTATCTCTTACACGCTGCCAAACTCATACATTAGCACACAATTTGTGAAAAAGAATCTTGATGGCGACAAAAAAATATTCTCCATAAATATTCTGAATTCTGTTGAGTGGAGAAGCATATAGACCATCTAAGAAAGAACATTAAGTACAGACTGGTACGTGACTGTTGTCCAGTAATTTCACATCAAGGGACCTGCTGCTAGAATGTGATGATTGTACCTTAGTGGCACATAAAACATCACCAGCACTCCACATCCACAAGGGGAAAGAATGTGTGTTGAAGGCAAAATAATGCACTTGGCTGTGATTAGATTCAACGCCATTATTCTCCATTAAATGCAAAGTGTTATTACCATGAACCATGCAGGCACCAAGAAGACATTAATTACTTTGTGTGATGAAGAAATCCTGCATCGTGACGGATAATAATAAATGCTGGATCTCTTCTGTCAATGATCGATTGCTGTCTGCAGAGAAAGTTACGCCATCAATGCTCAGAGAAGCTCAGGGTTTTAGTGATGTTATTAAAGTCAACTTAGTAAAGACATGGATGTTTGTCTAAGGCCCAGTTTGCATGGGATTGGTTTACCTTGGAACCTCAGATACATTTTACTTGTTGATACAAATTACGGTTTTGTGCAAAGTATCCATTCCAAGTAATATACGTAGGTTTCATGTAGCTTAAAAAAAAACAAAAAAAAAACACACAAGTTATGGCGGAGCTTATCAGTTCCACACTTCTGAACTGGTCAGAGTCAGTTCTGGCCTCATAAGAAGGTCCTGGGTTTGACTCGCAGGTGGTCCGGGGCCTCTCTGTGTGGAGTTGCATGTTTTCCCCATGTCTGTGGAGGTTTACCACTACCACAAAAACATGTCCAGTTCTGCATACTCTCTCAAGGACTGCAGATGAAAATCATCTTTAAAGCTAAAATCTGTTAGAAGCATTTCTGCCATTGTGCTTAATGTACTTTGTCCTAATAAATATAACTTTTTGCCTTTTAAATAAAAATGCACAATAAGCATTTTTGATCAAAAATAGACTTTTTGTAAATTTGATGCACTAGGAAAATAATAAAAAGTACTAATTTATTCTGTTTATTCTGAGTGGGCTTGCCACAAAATTGGAGAGGTGTCTGTGTGCAGACCTCTCACCCTGAACCCACCGCTCACTATCGACTGGTATAGACTGGAAGCTCATTATACTCTCTACTTTAGACAGAGACTTAAACTGAGCCAAATACCTTGTAATCCTAACCCTAGCTTTATAGAAATAATTATAACAAAAAATACAGTATATAAACATTTGCTATAGCCACACCTGTGTGTTGCAACAGTGGATTTTCTCCATGGTGGGACAAATAAAAGATATCTTAAGAGGTGACTATGGCCATCAGGTCAGTACAGTGAGAGGTAGAGCTACACTGAAAAAAAAGTTTGGTTGAATCAACTTAAAAAAACTTCTTCAATTGGTAACACTAGAATTTTTTAACTTAGAATAACTTATCCAATGAGAGTTGAACCAAATTGACATTTTAAAGTCAGATTGACTTAAAATTATGATTTGTTTGAATCTCACAGACTACTTTGGTTGAACTATAAAGTACACAGTAAATCAACCTAAAACTTTCCATATTTTCTATTGAAAATATGGCTACATTGTAAGGCAGAATTATGCTCAAAATCAACTTAAAATGTTGTACTTTCTTAAGGGAAAAGATGGCGGCCCTCTACGGCAGGAATATGCTTAAAACCAACCTACTTTACAATTTCAACTCAACTCAAATTATTACTGCATTGTATTACAAAACTCTATTCAAACCAACCTAAAAATCTAACAATATTTAAACTTAAAATAAAATCATACACACAAGTAAATCGCTCAAGATTTATTTTAAAATATTAAAACAAGAACAGTTCAAAACAGCTGCAAAAAGAAATAGGGATGCACCAGGCAAATAATACAATATCAGATATCGGCTGAACATCCGATATTTAACAGATATTAGTTTTTGCTCTCTTTTGAAAAAAAATCATCTTAAACCAACTCAATCTAGGCACTTATGAGCAGGTCTGACTTCATTTGAAAACTCATGAACTGTAAAATCCAGTTACTGAGATAGTTTTACACTCCTCAAATTTACTTTGAATCACAAACATTTACATCTAATAATCTAAAATTTACTTTTAAGGATGTAACATGGTATCGGTTGGTATCGGATATCGGTAGATACTCATATATAATATCGGTATCGAAAGTAAAAAGGCTGGATCGGTGCATCCCTAAAAAGAAACAGTACATAGCGCTTCCAACACTGAACAGTCCGAACATGATGAACATTTACTTTCAAAAAGTTAACATTTTTTTAAATGACAAACATATATGGAAAATGTATAGAGATTGAGCACTACACTGCACTTTGCAGTTTTCCAAACAGTGAGTGTACTTTTGGAGTCATCTTTTGAATGTCCAGTTCCATGAAAATTTTTTGAAACACTTCAAAAGTATAACGCAAACACTTCGGATAGGCCAGGTTCAGGATGTAGATTAAGCCCAGCAGGAGGGCGCAACCAGACGTGACTGAGGTCAGTCCATTCAAGATTTTGTTACCTTCTATGACGACACCAATGTTTTCAGGAGAGACTGCCTCAAATCCTGCTGCTCTTACTGAAAATACGGCCATGGTCACTGCTCCAATTCCTCTGGAATGTCATCTTCCTGAAAAGCCAATAGAGCACAGAAAATGATTATTCTGGGACATGCACTGTTGATCAATTTTTTTTAAACTTTTTCTACTTTTTTTTTTTTTTTACTTAGATTTTATTGTGTGACTAATTGATAAAGACAGATAATTGAATGAAAAAAGGTGAAATTGTCAAATCAAGATTTAGTATTTTCTACTTTTATTGCAGATTTATGTTAAAATCCAGACACTTTATCTAATGTTTTTAATTTCCAGATGATGAACTCAAGTAGTACAAATAATGAGAAATAAAAACTTGTAGAAAAACTTTGAGAAAACAATCTTAAAATCTCTTTGGTAATTTTGCAGATTGCTGTTATTTGACCTTTACAGCTATGATACATTTCAACTTCATTTCCTACAAGTGACTTGAATGAGGAACAATAATCCAGAGGAACTTTTGGGTCACATTAGGGCTGGGTGATATGGCAAAAAATTTATATCACAATTTTCTTTGACCTATATTACAATTTTCAATTTTATCGCGATTCATTTCAGCCTAGTATCTGCAATTTGTTTCAATGTATTCTCTACAAAAGGCTATGTATGCTAACATGACAAAAAGACTAAATTGGCTCAATAAATCAATGCCAACAAGTCTTAAAAGAAAAGAATTAGCTAACAACTCAATGCTAACATAACTTGAAATGGTAAATATACTAACATAAATCAATGCCTATATGACATAATAGGCTAAATATGTTAACATAATGCACTGCTAGCATTGCATTAAGTGTCATTGTTGGAAAACATAAATCACAACTTTGTTTACATTTGAACAAAAAGTCACATATCCACAATTATTAGCTTTGTTATTTTATCAATCATTAAAGTTGTGATATATTGACAGTTCTTGGACATTCACTTAACAACGTCTGGAACATCCCTGTGTCATTTTTAGTCAAATAAAAAATAATGCTGATTTGCTTAAATCAAGTTTGATTGAAATTTTGTCACTCAAACTTAGTTTAATCAAACCAGCATTTTTACAACCATAAAAGACCTGTGGTCTTCTATGTTATTCCTGGAGCTATATACTGATAAAAATGTAATGAATATCAAGTTATTTTCAGGCATTTGAGTTAACGGGGTTTTCCACACAGTAAAATTCAAATTAGCATTGGTTCCTAAATGTGTTTAGTTGGTTTGTTTTGTTTTACTTACATTATACTCTTTGAAAAGATTAGTTACATCTTCTCCAAGGAGGACGATGAGGGCCTTCAAGATCCATTCTCTTTTGACACCGACATCTTCTGACTGTCAAATATGAGATAAAGATGCCACATTAAACACTAGTGGCTACAAAAGAAGTTGTTGAACTGTACATAGAAATCACTGGTACTTTGATCTTTCTTTGGTGTTAAATATAATCTATTTTTTATTAAGTCTGTAAGTTAATTACAAGGACAAGCAAAACTACTGTAAATTTGGAAAACTACTTCAAATACAATTTGTCCATAGTCTTGATCAAAATGTGTCTGTGCTTAAAGGAGCATTAAGGAGTTTGTGAATTTTACGCTCACAAACGCCCCGTCGGGCCTTACGCGTAACTGCAGCCAAGATAAGCTTGTGCATGACGCACGTGCATGTACGAGCACGAAAGAAAGAAAACAAAAGCTAATTCACAAAAAGAGTCTTCATTTTAAAATCCAGTAAATATCAGCTAAGTACATTCTCATCATGTTCATACATTTCATAAACTTTTCACTGGGTAACACTACAAAAACAGACTAATTGTTTTACAAAAGTGCTCTAGTCTGTGCCATAGTGCAAATTTGTTGTGTCCTAAAAAGCTGTTACAATCTTTCATATAAAGAATTCTAGAGATGCTGCTGCACGTTCACTGCTTCCCCATGTGCAATGACCATCAGTAAGGGAGGGAGGGATTGATAACCCATTAGTGACAGCCAAAGAAACTACCGTAGATTACCTGGTCAAAGTTGTGAATTATGGGCAAAATCTTCTCCCGCATCTCTCCTCCCTTAGACCGAGCCAGTGCCATCAGTGCTGGACCATATTTGTCCAGTTGCGCAAAGAACTTCGTCTCTAGGGGACGAGCTACAAGTCGCTGGAACTCCTCATTTATCTGCAAACAAAACAGTAGGTAAGGAAACAAATCTAACCAGATGCACGGTAGAGAGTGTCATGGTCATACCTCTTGCTGTTCGAATAGAGCAGGCCATCGGTCTTGGAGGTTACAAATCCTGGGCTCCGTGTTCACTATCTCTTGCCTTCTGTATGCAAATGTACGGGCCATTTTGTTCCTAACGACTCTCTCGTTGTTTCTTTTTGTCATCTCTGTCAAAATCTCAAGTCTCTCTTTTTCCATTGTTTCATTACTCTCTCCAGCAGGCAAGGAGGGGTAATAGTTTGCTTCAGCCCGTCTTGGTCTTTTCACACCCTTTGCGGCGGCTTTGTTGGGTGTTTCTTTTTTGGAGTTTAGGCATAACTCCGGGCAGCCCAGACCCTTCAGTTCCGTTCTATAGTTGCCCATTTTATACTTGAATCTTTGTTTCCAGCCGTATGCCCCGTTGTATGACCCTGGCTCCTTTAAACATGGGTGTTTCTGGATCAAAGCCTCAGCCACTTCACAAAAATGAGTATCGGTTGGGTAAGCTGTGTATTTATAAATGTCCTCAATGACTCCATTTAGAATGTCTGACTTAGCCTTGGTACGGAGTGTTAACATCTTCTTGTTCATGCGGTATTCCTCATTCCCACGTTCCAGTTGTACTTCAGTTTCAAAGGAAAATTGTCGAATTGAAAACTTTCGTGGCCATTGCTCTGTACGTGAAGTAACAGACTCTGGGGAAGAAAGTGGGACTGTGTCATTGGATGCTACTGAGCTTGACTCATCCAATTCTTGTTGGACTGTAGCTGGTGCTTCATCAGTAACCACAATAGTCAGAGGCATCACGTTAATTTGTACTACTTTAATGGTGCCCATATCTTTCAAGTCATTGGTTGAGTTCAGGTTGAAAAATTCGTGACCAAAATCATCATCCATATACTGCAACCGGATGTCCACTAAATTGAAGGTCTTCTGAACAATGTCAGTAAGTTCCACTAAAGACTGGGGTATTCCATCACGAAGTGTCAGTTTTTCGACATTGTTTTCCCCGAGGATAACTTTGAGGCGAGCCGGTTTGGAAGCCATCATGAATATCTGCTGGGGAAAAAACATAGAAGAAAAATGAAGTAAGTAAATTGACAGTGTAAAGCATTTTTTTTTACACATGGCCAAATTACAGTTAATTACCCTTAATGCTAATCACTACTTTTTGAGCAATATGGCTATTTTAACCCTTCAAGCCCCGCCTTTCTCCCAATCATCCAAAAAAAAAAAAAAAACTGTCGAGAATGCTGCTGCTTTGTGCATACTCGACTGTTTTTCACTAACTTGTGATCCTTGTGTTGTTGCCATTTTTGTGAATTCTTCAGTAATTTTTGTCACATTTTATTTGCATTTTTAAAAGGTTTTTTTATGATTCTTTGTTATTTTTCTCACTTTTCTTGCAATTTACTTTTATGGTTTTTATAATGAGTTTGACACTTTTGTTGCATTTTTTGAGGTATTTTTGTTGATTTTATGTTACTGTTTTTTGTTGTAATTCGTGGTGTTTTTATTGCTCAATTGGCTCTTGCCGTTTTTGTTTTTCTTTTGGCTGATTTACACAAATCTAAAAATTTATAAAAGCCTCTAAACAGCATTAAAAATTAGATGAGAATGAGAAAGAAATAGTGACAAAAAACTAGCAAAACACTTCCAACTTCTAAATGATATAGAATCATCAAATAATCCTCAAAAATGCAACAAAAGTTACATAAAAAACCCCAAAACTTCAAAAAAGTTTTGAAAATCAAACAAAAAGTTACTAAAATCTTCTAAAAATGCAACAAATGTCAAACAAAATAGCAAAAATAAGAAAATATCATTACAAGTTTAAAATAAATAAAAAAGGTACAAAAACTGACAAAAAATAATGACAAAATGGCAAAAAAGACGAGGACAACACAGTGGCACTGTGAGGTTCAACCGATACGGATAAAATGACAAAGCCTGCTTATACCGATTAGAGTGGCCAATTTTTTCTCTTTTCAGAAAAAAAAAACAAAAAACAATGAAACGTTTATATAAAGTCTCGTCTCAACAAACCATAGAGTAGAGAAATTTTTTGTGAGATACTTCAATAATGTAAATATTACCTAAAATTCATAAAGCCATTAGGGCTTCATTTTGCCCATCACTAACTCCTGGTTCTCCGCTTATGTGACACTGTGTGAATGAAGGACCTTTAACAGCTTCTCTGTGAGATTCCAGTCAGGCTCTGCCAAATACACTGCAAAACATTGTTTATGTCTGACAAACATTTCTTCATCACTTTTACTGTGCATTTTTGGGTTGTTTCTTTTGAAATGTCCAGGAATTGGCCAAGACAGAGTCTCTCTCTACAGAGTTAGATGTTCTTTTCAATCTCTGCTCATCAGGCCTATGTTTTATGGTTTGATTAAAAAAGTTTTGTTTGGCCATTATGAAGTTTTCTTCTGTTTGGCATCAAAAGGCTTAAAAGTACCCCATATTTTCTTTTGCAAAAGGTGATGGAAACATGATGCTTTGGGTTTTTTTTTTCCTAATGAAACTGGACCCAGAGTGATTGGCTCAATGAAAAATGAGCACAAATTAGAGATTTTGCTCCAATAAGATCTACCACTGTGGAAAGAGAGACTTGGTCTTGGCCACTTTCAGGACATTTCAACAGACAGTGACCCAAAAACACACAGAAAAAATAATTGTTTGTCAGACATAAACAATATTTTGAAGTGGATTAGCCAGAGCCTGGCTTGATCTGACAGAGAAAATGTTGAAGGTGATAAAGATTTAGGTCACTGACTGAAATCAATGGGTAAAAACACCAATGGAGATGTGTAAGAAGCTGTTCTGAAATTACAGGAAAGGTTTGATTGGTAAGAAAGCAAACAAAAGGGTTTGGTATGGATTATTAAGTGTGCCAATAATTGTGGACACGTTACATTTTGTTAAATGTAATGTATGGATGGAGGAATGTTTCGAAGCGCAGACCTATAACTACTGTGGAGGATGACTGAGATAAATCGAGAGATAGATGAAAAAGTGCAGAGTGAATGTATTTTTCTGTCACGGCATCCATGGAAAGGGCTGCTCTGTCACAACTTCTTGGAGAGAAGAATCACACAAAAACCTCGAAACAAATCGGAGACTTATCAGCCATTTTCGCCTATTTGCCAATAAGTCCTTGAACCCCAAAATTGTCCGATTTAATTGGGTTATCGGTCAGGCCCTACTGATGACGGATTACAATTTGAAGAAAAAAAAAGCATACTAAGCAAACACATTTGATGTTTCTTACCCTTTAGATATGAATGTATCGTTTTAAAGTGATCAGACGCATTCCTCCAACTTTATAATCAGCCAAAGGGTATGGATCAAGTAGTTCTTTCAGTTCTAGTACTTCAACTTCTTTAGCTGGAGACGGTTTCAGATTGAATGATCGAAAATGTTCAATGTACCAGCCACTGAGTCTTTTGACGATGAAATGCAAGTCGTTCTGAAGTATGGCCATTTCAATGATCTCACAAAATTCCGGAAGTCCACTTAATGATCCATGAACAAGAATCATTCCACATTTGTAGTCAAGTCCATTACATGTCACACTTTTACTCAGTGGAACAGAGTCCACATTTATACACTTCTTCTTAAAAGCATTCAAGATGTCTTTTCTTAAAATTTCAGCCGTGACATTTGAAACTTTAGTAACCACTATTGAAGATTTCATAAATGAACAAGAATGCAAGTGGTGTGCCATGTGAAGCTGATGCTTTACTGCAAGCGAGAGGAGAATATTCTTGAAGCATTTGATGTTCCTTGTGGCCCGCTTAAAGAAACTATGTTTAGACTCAAAGCGCATCGACCACAATGCAACTAATGGCCCAAACTGTCGGATCATGTAGGGATAGTGTTCTAGGTAGTGATGCTTGGGCTTTAAGTCGCATTCAGGAAAGACTTCTTTGTATTTTACTCTGTGCTCAGAAATCTTGAATTCAAGATAGGCTATGGATTCCTCTGTTTGAACAGGGCAAACAATAATCTCAATGATGTCTTTCAGGTCCATCAGTACTGCCATGCTGGCTCATCAAGAGGTATTTTGGGTCCAATCAACAATGGCAAAAATCGTATTAGTCCCCAATTTTCATGTGCATTTCCTCCTACGGTCTTTTTTGATGAAAAAGTTTGAGGCACAGGATGAGGTTTGTTTGTCTTGTCACTGTCCTTGAACTTGAAGGATGAGATTGCCTCATTAAGAGCTGCAAGTGTGAGGAACTTTTTTTTAATAAAAACACCAATGCACAAAGCTAACTCAAAAGGAACAATTCCCTCGAATAAATCATGAGCAAGGTCCGGCGGAAACGTTTTGGTGACATCAAAACACAACAGGTGTTTTGAAAAGACACAATGGGACTTCACTCCATAAAAATTGGAAATGTCATTCCTCTGTAGAGTCTGCAAGTGATCTGCGTGGATATTTTGATTTCTCAGTTGTAACTCTCCACTTCTGACCTCAGTTGTTTGATACTGCGATGTTTTGGCAGTACAAAACCTGCATATGTAGTCGCCTGTGAAATTCTCTACAAAACCAGCAAGGCCATGCGCAGCAAGATTGTCAGCAACCACACACTGAACTGTGCCTTTTATGTTTTTTCCAAGTTTTGAAACATATACACCAGTATGCTCTAAAAACACAAGCTCAGTGATCAAAGGCTCCAACAATTTTTCATATCCATATGACTTCAGATCATTGCTCTTTATTAAAGCAGCTAAATATATTGAAGACAGTGCAGAGTTAACACCAGGCGGTAAATTGCCAAGAGTCCAATATAAGCCACAAATTTTGTGCTTTCTTTTAGAAGTTCCAAGAGGATTGCATATTTCAAAATCATCAATGTACAATATTATCGAAATGCTCTCCTCTTTAGATAAAAGCCAATTTTCTTTGTACAAGGCACCATCAAAAAATGATTTGTAAATGTTCTCTGTAGTATCTCTATTTAGGTTTTTCAAGTTAACAGTCTGATTCAGGATACTTTGGCAGTCAAGAATTTGCTGCAGCGACTTTAAAATTGAAATATACTGATATGACGGTCCTTTCTTTTTTTCCAGTAAATACTCTACAGGTTCGACAACCCCAAAGTGTTTCTTGTAAAAAGCTCTTCGTCTCCAAGCGTTACAGAGAGATCCTTCGGTTTTGATGGCTTTGTGAATAGGATTTTGATCACAAAGAGCAATGACTAAATTCTCCACCAATGAATCATCAAACTCACAATGATTTTGTTGTAGTGTTTGTAGAATTATTTTTTTAGTGATTGGTTGAGATAGAGTTCCAGTCAAATCTCTAAACTGTTGGAGGAACTCGTCTATTGCTGCACTTGGCACAAGAAATACTGATTCTAACTTTAATAGAACAGCAGCAAGTTTGAGCTCTAAATCTTTTTCTAACTGTGCAGGATCACAATCGTCAAAAACAGCACTATCTTCATAGCTTTCGACATCCAAGAACTCAAAATCAGTAGAAAAGTCTTCTGGACTTTCGTTTCTGTTAATAATGCCAGGTTTGAACTCGCCTAAATTGCTAGAATGTTTTCTGTATTTATGGCTTTTGAAGTTCTCATAGATGTTGGTTTTGTATTCACAGTCCTTGAACACACATGTGACAGTCTCTTTGTTTTTAAGATGATAATTCAAATGACTGAAAAAATCTGCTTGGATAGATTGTTGACAGTGACCACACACGGGACATACAAATGTGGAATGCTTATTCTCAGATTTAGAAGTGAAATGACATCTTGACAGGTGGCTCAGTAGTCCGTTCCATGTTTTGAATCGGCAAACGCAATCTGAGTAGGTGCAGGGATACGAATTGCCTCGGCCATAATGTCCATGCTGAAGTTTGTAATGTTTTAGAAGTAGTGATCTTCTTTCACAACTATGCCCACAATCCTTGCATTGCCACATCCAATTGAATATGTTCAACGACTAAGTTCTACAGGATGTGGCAAAGTAGTTACATAAACATGCTCACTGTTGTGTAGTCAATCAAGGTCACCCCAGAGATCCTGATCCTGGGGAAAAAAGAAAAGAAAAAAAACAAGTTAATATGAAGACAAAACAGTAGCTGAAAATTATACATAAACAATACAATTGGGGCAAAATCTCGTCCATTCGGACTTTCATTGACAATATCTACTTCCGGTCCCCATAAGTACTGCCTGTTACTAGCATAACATGACAGCTAACGTTAGCAGGTCTTGCAAAAGTAAGAGAATCAAATGTCTGACAGTGCCTGAATTGCGTGGACAACTGAAGAATTAGGGTATATTTGCTGTGTGGGAAAACAAAAGGAAGAGTTATTTCTTGTTGAAAGAGTGAATGGTGTGTGCGAAGACAAAAAACAGCAGAGTTGGCCGCCAGAATGTTTTTCTATTGTTGAAAAAATAATTCTTAGCTTTAATTACATTTGAAGAAAGTATCACATGTCCACAATTATAGCTTTTATCATAGTATTTACTTTATTTTTATCTCTCTATTTGTTCAATGTTTAATGTAGCAGCATTGTACTGAGTCAAATTCCTTGTTTGTGAACAATAGCAATAAAAACTTATTTTGATTCTGTGATGATTATTGAGACAATTACTGTTGAGTGATTAATAATGAGTAACATGTTTCAAAATATTGGCTATTAGTATTGGTTGTTTGGCTAAAACGTTACACTGACTAATAATCTATTTTCTCATAATTTTGTTGCCAATACCACACTGCAGATTTTGCATTAGTTGGTGTGCAGTAAAAGACCCACGATAATATAAGCATTGTCTATTCTGCTGTATTTATGGCAGTGGTTGAAGAAGAAAATAAAGTACTTCTGTTACTTAAGAAAAAGTACAGCTACACAAGTGACAAAATTGTGGTAAAAGTATCTTAACATCAAATGTAAATAAAGGAACCAATTTATATTTTTTCAAAATTACTTTGAGTAAAATTTTAAGTATTTAACACATTTCAAAACACTGCTCTCAAACTGGCACTAAAACAAAAAAATAAATAAATATAAATGGGCCTATTTCAGCAATCCCATTGTGTATTTGAATGATTTTTGTGCCATTGTAAAGGGATCACTGGGGCAGAATAATTTAGATATGTCATTTATCCATGTGATAAAGAGAAAATTAGAATGAAACAACAGGCAAAAAATTTTATATTTTTTTTTGCCTCGCCTTAAAAACAAAACCAAAAAAAAACATGCTTTATGATTGAATAACTCTTTGGCATGTTGCATACATTAACCTTTTTACTTCATAAAATGGTAATATAAAATGTGAACAAGATATGTGCAAAGTTTGAAAGTGATTAGATGAAGCAGATTAAAAATAAAGATATTTTAGTACAGAAAATCAATCGAGGTCCTCTGTAGCCACAGCTGTGCTGTTTAATTTGATGTGCCACATTAATGTATTTTCCGTGATTAGTGCGTTGTGTCATGGCGGGGAGAAAATATGATTCCCTGCAAGGGAAGCAAGGGGCTAACGTATGTTGGAGAGCAAAAGCAAGCAGGTCAACATGTGCAGCGATTGGAGAAATTATTTTTGGAGCGGTTTACTTTATGCCGCCAAGACATTTACGTCTTTTCCGACGACATGTTGTTTTGTCGGCTAAGTACTTGTTTAAACGGCTAACGGAAGTCCTAGACGCGAGTCGCGACAGAGCAACCAAATTCATGAACCAACTCGAGCCCTCCTGCCCACTTCATCACGCAACACAAGCAGTGCATAACTTACTTTGAATTGAGCAAACTCACCTTTTTGTTGAATAACCTCCGATCGGTCACGGCCATGGAAATATGGTCACGGCGTCTGTGCAAAACACCGCATGGAAAACAAACGAGGGGAGGAGCAGAAACTGAAAAACCCGGGCCAGGATGCCGCAGTGCATTGTGGGTCTTGTAGTTCGAAAATTCAAAGCGAGTCCGTATTAAACTGTGATAAACACATTTGCAAGCCCTTATATGTTTGAGTTCGAGCAAGACTTTACAAAGTTTTAAGAAGACGACACAGCTTACTACAATCAAAAGGCAAAAGTGTTTTAATTTAAGTAGTATTGTTGAAATAACTTACCCTCACAAGATAACAGGAAGTACAGAGCGGAGGTTGCGTAATACGTAAGTCTTGACTCCAACGTGTTGCGTCACCACATGCAAGGGATGGACTTTATTGCAAGAAGTTAGATTGACCTACTATAGCACTTAAGACTTAAATCATACTGTGTAAAGCTGTTTACAAGCATATATTCACTTTAGAATCAGTAAAGTAAAAATACGAATTAGATTTATATCAAATTGCAGTTTACTTCCACTGTAGTGAAAAATCCATATTTAGAGTGTAGGTCTGTGTGGTGGGAGATACGTGTCTCCAGTCAGACTCTTACAAAATGTTGTATTATTTGGCGTTGTGGAGAGTCTCCTGTTTGTTTGCATAATATGTTCCTTTAATTATATATTTTCTGCATTATAGCATAACTTACCATGTTCATGGAATATAACGTAACAGGCCAATAATATTTGAATCAGGTGGAGGGCAGATAAAATAAAAGAATATTGTTTCAATAGCAAGGACCACACTCTTAGAACTTGTGAGCGAGAACTTTATTAAATAGATGTGCCGGTTTGGGGCTTCCTTCAAGGGCTGGCTGCTGGCTCCCTGGCCTCGAAACCCCTCAGGAGATGGAGAATGATGGAGAATAATTGGACATTAATGAAAGAGGGTCATTGAGACACAAATGGTAGGGTGTGAGTGTGTAGCCAGGTTGATTAAATAGGGATGTAGGAGAGGTGTGGTCCTGCTCCTGAGTAGTAGGTAAGTAGTGAGCTCAGACATCAGATTTTAGATTAGTGACTTTTTTTATTCCATGCCAATGTTATTAAAAAGAAAAACATACTTATGCCGTTCACAAAATACCTCTGTGCAAAACTGAGCGACATACAGTAAGTTTGACACACGACTTAATCTGCAAATGACCCCATTAACCTAAAACATACACACTGTAGGTCACATTTACCTTGACTCAAAACACAATTCTCAAAAGTGAAAGCACTCTTTTCAGCGAACTATAAAACACACATAATGCAAACCTGGCACACACTCTGACTTTTTGCAAATCTCCCGAGAATTTTTGAACTGTAATTTCAGAAGAGGGCACCGCAAAAAGCACTCGAGAGCGTCTAAATAGAACCTCCTCTTGTGTTACATTTTTCACAGGCGGGCAGAATAATCACGCCCAACTCTTGTATATTCAAACTCCCCTGTTCAAATTGAAACCGGGGCAAGTTGGCAAGCTCTTTGGGTGATGGATTGTTATTACTCGCTCAAGTATGAATCATCTGCTGAATTTAAAGGGCTTTTCATAAATAATTTGGCTTTTCATAAGTAATAGGAGAGAATTAAAGCGCCGGTGCGTACGAGGTGGCGGCTTATCCTGCAGCATTTGTCAGTGTCAGAGCGTATTAAAAGTGCTGGGAGAAAAGGGGGAACTTCAACATTGTGTTAGTGACGGGGCTGACGGTTGCCGTGGTGACAGGACACAGCTGGAGGATGTTTTAACATAATGCAAAGGGTGATGGATCTGACGGCAGCAATCAGCGGCGTACTGAAATATGAGACATGGGAACAGCAGGCAAAGTCAAAATCATACGACCTTAAGACGCTGTTGTGCATCTGATATTAGAGTTTTGAGATGAGAGGAATGGGCGAGGATTGGTGGTCGAGTTTTAAAGCGTGAATCCCAGGCTCCACGCACGCTCAGCTGCAGGGTGGTGAGTTTGAATCAGTCTCTGATATGGTTCTGCGCTGTCCTGTTCCATGATTGGGAAAATGTTTTTTTGTTTTTTTTGATGTGTTAAAAAAGTGCCCTATTTTGAATCGTACCAGTCGTAGACATTAAAGGAACCGTATGTAAGATGCACAACTAGTGGTTTTAAAAAGTTATTACAATCACAAATGAACTCTGGTTGCCAGAGTGTGAAATGGCCCATATATTGAAGAAGCTATTGACCAATCAGGAACAAGATTTGCTACGAATCATGGGTAATACCCAGAAAGTCACTTTCTCAGACACCTGACTCTTGGTCATGCTTTGTTGTTCCCAAATATAGATTTTTAACACAATGTGGGTGGAGCCTAATGAGAACTGTGTAGAAACAAGTGCATGAGCCTATCACAGACAGTTGTGTCTGTGTCATGGTGCAACATCAGTTCACACACGTTCCTGACTCATGGTTCAAAATTAACTTCACGTTCTAAGAAACCAAACTGGCAACCCAAACGAAAGAGTCATGTGAGGCTCATTCTGCTTTCAGTAAAAATAATAGCATATTTGGACTTGTTGACCTTGTATCTTTGGAAACATTTTGGTCATGTTCATGGCGTTTTCCCACATAAAAGTACCAAGAACTAGTCCCAACATTATTTCAGCCCCTATTTAGTCAGAAGAACTATCCTGTCCCCAAGTCTGTGGGGACAAGATACAAAACTTCACTGAGATTAACCATTAAACAAAGTTATCCACTGTAATTCCTAATAATAGTATTACAAGCTACTATTTACAAATAAATACATTTTGGGAGTTACTGCTTTTAAATTATTCTTCTTACTGATGAGACAACATTTTCTAAATTTAAAAATGTTTAAAACATGTTTCTAAACAAAGTCAGTGTTGCAAATGTGCTTATGTCACCAAGAGGTTCCTGGTCTGACTGGAAAGTACCTGCCCCAGAGCAGGAGCTAAAAAAGTCCCGATAGTGTGGTCCCAGTCCATAGTTCCTGCTCTTTGTGAATGCGCTCCTACAGTGGGAAAAGGCCTATTGTAGTACAGTACTTGACATTAGGGCTGGGTGATCCAGGAAAATAAATACATTTTCTCATATTGATTGATCTTGATTTTCTATTCGATCTTGTTAAACCTTTAAGAAAAATGGTCGTTTATGAACAAAAACAAAAATGTTTATCAGATTTATTTGAAATGATATATCAATATTCTGCCTCAAAGCTTAATTTTTGCTTCAAACCGCATGTTTTTACTGACACAAGATTGGTTTTCGATCTTTTTCACAAAACCCACAATCAAACAAATGATGACTCGATTTGATTCGATCTCTCAATTGTTCAATTAATTCTCCAGCCCTACTTGACATCGTTGTTGGTCTTAAAGGAGCCACATGTAAGATTATAATTTCAGATTACATAAACATCACCTTTATGTCACAGATACAAGGGATGTTCAAATGTAATTTTAAGTTATTGTATCAAATCAAATCAAACTTTATTTATAAAGCGCTTTTCATACATACATGTAACACAAAGTGCTTTACAGTGCATTAAAAACAATCCCACATGCCTCCCACCCCCAATCCCCAGACACCCCACAATAGATACCCCCCCCCCCCCCCTCCCCCTCTTCCCATCCACACACACGAACCCACACTCATTTACACAAACACTAAAATACTTTTTGCTACATTTACATACGTACATTGGCTGGGTACAGATGGACCAAAGGCAGCATCATCAGAGGAGCTGTCTGCACCAGAAGCAGAGCCGCCTGCAGCCACAGGACAGTGGCCCAGGGCCCAAAGAGGAGGTGAGGTCAAGACCAAACCTCCAGGGCCCATGAGCCAGAGTCCAACAGCCACAGCCGACCACAGCTCCTGGTGCAGAGGCTCCTCAGAGGAAACACTGGAGAACCTAAATTTGCTAAAAGTGATAAAATAGGTCAAAGATAAATAGGTAAATAAATACATAACTAAAAACGTATGATCAATAGCCAGCCTAAGCCTAAATAAAAAATAAATAAATAAATGCAAGGTAAAACTAAAGTAATAAATACTAATCAAAGGCTAAGCTAAAAAGATGGGTCTTGAGCCTGCTCTTAAAAACCTGAATGTTCTCTGCGGCCCTGAGGTCCTCCGGCAGACTGTTCCATAGACGGGGGCCGTAAAACTGGAAAGATGCCTCGCCGTGAGTGTGTGTCCTGACTTTGGGAATGACTAGGAGCCTGCTGCCGGAGGAACGCAGGGTCCGCGAGGGTTCATAAGGTAAAAGCAGTTCTGAAAGATAAGAAGGCCCAAGACCATTAAGACACTTAAAAACCAGTAAAAGAACTTTAAAATCGATCCTAAAACACACAGGGAGCCAATGCAGTGATTTTAAAACCGGTGTAATGTGGTCCCGCCCCCTGGTCTTAGTCAGGACACGAGCTGCTGAATTTTGTAATAATTGTAAACCTGAAGTAGTCTTTTTGGGAAGACCAGAGAGCAGGGCATTACAGTAGTCTATACGACTGGTGATAAAAGCGTGCATCAGCGTCTCTGTGTTGGCCCGAGAGAGAATGGGACGGACTCTGGCGATGTTTTTAAGATGGTAAAAACCTATTTTTGTGATGTTTTTAATATGTGGGATAAAAGTCAGCTCAGAGTCAAAAATAACGCCCAGGTTTCTTACTTGTGAAGATGGATTAAAAGATTGTGTTTGTAATTTGGATAAAAGTTTCTCTCTCTGGGCCTCAGGACCGATGACTAAAACCTCAGTTTTGTCCTGGTTAAGCTGGAGAAAGTTTTCTGCCATCCAGGATTTGATGTCTAAAATGCAGTTAAAAAGAGCATCCATTGGCCTGGTGTCATCAGGAGACATGGAGATGTAAAGCTGTGTATCATCTGCATAACTGTGGAAGTTGATTCCATGTCTCCTGATGACACCGCCAAGAGGGAGCATGTACAGGTTAAAAAGTACAGGACCTAAAATGGAACCCTGGGGCACACCACATGTGATTTCATGAACCTGAGAGGAGCATGTATCTAAACTTACCATAAAAGATCTGTCTGTGAGGTAGGACGTAAACCATTTGTGCACAGTACCAGAGAGGCCAACCAGGTGTTTGAGTCTGTGTAAAAGAATAGTGTGGTCTACTGTATCGAAGGCAGCGCTTAGATCCAGTAGAACCAACACTGTCACCTGTTTAGAATCATAATTTAGTCTAAAATCATTTAAAATCTTTGTCAAGGCTGTCTCTGTACTGTGGTTTACCCTAAAACCAGACTGACATTCTTCAAGAATGTTCTGGGAGTTTAAAAAATAATTTAGCTGAGTAAAAACAAGTTTTTCTAAAATTTTGCTTAAAAATGGTAAGTTAGATACCGGTCTGTAATTGTTAAAATCATTAAAATCCAGATTGCTCTTCTTCAGCAGGGGCCTGACCACTGCAGCTTTAAAAGCAGTAGGAAAGACCCCTGTCTGAAGAGAGCAGTTCATCATGTTTAAAAGCTCGTCTCTAAAAGATTCATAAAATGACTTAAAAAACTGAGTTGGGACGGGGTCTAAAAGACAAGTGGTGGGCCTCACTGACGAGAAAACTTTATCAAGCATCTCAGCATTAACCAGGACAAAACTGTCCAGTGTTTCCTCTGGTAAAGATAAACAATCAGATGTGTTAAAAACAGTGGTTCGAGTAGATAAAATGTCACATCTGATTTTGTTTATCTTTCCCATGAAGTGGTCTGCAAACTGCTCACAAAGAGCATCATTGGGAGGGAGTTTGGAGCCGTTAAAATCAGGGTTGGTAAGATGGTCAATAGTTGAGAAAAGAATTTTGGGATTATTTTTATTGTCTGAGATTATTTTGGCAAAATATGCATTTCTTTTGTTTCTGATGGTGGTGTTGTAAGTTTTTAGTTGTTGATTATAAATTTGATAGTTCACTGTTATTTTGTTTTTTCTCCATTTTCTTTCTGCCCTTCTGCAATTTCTTTTTAGTTGTTTTATTTCCTCGTTTTTCCAGGGGGCCACCGGTTTGGAGGGGGCCTTTTTTAATTTAAATGGAGCAACTTTATCCAGGGTTTGTTGTAGTCTGCTGTTAAAATCATTCACAATAAAATCGCAGGGGGCAGGTAAAATGATTGAAGGAGTGTTTTCTAAAACTTGAATAAAATTTGCAGCCACTTCAGGGGTAAGATTACGCTTCCTCACAGTCCTCACAGAGGTCTCCCCCTGACTAAAACCAGTGATATTAAAAAACACACAGAAGTGATCTGACACAGCCAAGTCGACAACAGAGGACACACTTGCTGACAGGCCATGCGTGATGACCAGATCCAAAGTGTGTCCTCTGTTGTGAGTCGGCCGTGTCACGTGCTGGGTAAAATCCATATAATTAAGAACATTTAAGAACTCAGTAGAAAAAGGATCTAAAACGTCAATGTGCAGGTTAAAATCACCGGTTAAAATAATTTTGTTGTAAGAATTGTATAAAATTGATAAAAAGTCTGAAAATTCATTTATAAAAAGACTGCACTTTCCTGGTGGTCTGTAGACTGTGACGCATAAAATTTGTGGATTGGTTAAAAGTATTGCATGATGTTCAAAACTGCTAAAATTATTAAATAAAACAGGTTTGGTGGCCAGAGTATTTATACATATTGAGGCAGTGCCACCTCCCCTTTTACCATCTCTTGTAGAAAAGAAAAAATTAAAATCAGGTGGTGAGGCCTCCGTGAGGACAACTGGTGCATCTGCACCCAGCCAGGTTTCAGTTAAAAACAAACAATCAATAGCATGGTCTACAATAAAATCATTGATAATAAAAGACTTATTCAGCAGAGAGCGGATGTTTAAAAGAGCCATACGGATAGTGGGTGGAGATGCTGCAGTAGTTTGTGAAGTATGAATTTTGGTGAGTGGTCTGAGGTTTTGTAAATTGACTGTGGTTTTATTAAAAGTTATAGGCATATGTAATGGCCGCTCTCTGCTGATGATTACCGGAATAGATTGTGGATGTCAGACCGACTGTAATGCGAGTTCAATGTTGCTGGAGAGAAGGCGGGATCCGGAGATGTTGGGGTGCAGGCGGTCCTTTTTAAAAAGCTCAGGTCTCTTAAAAAACGCTATAAAATTGTCCACGTAGGGGATTTTGTTCTCTCTGCAGTAGTTCATGAGCCAGATGTGATGTTGTCTGATGCGGCTAAATTTGATATCTCCAAATCGAGGTGGTGAAAAAGGTCCAGAAACGATGCACTGTTTGTTTAAGCTGTGAATTGTGGAGATGAGAGTTCTGAAATGGTCCGAAAGTGTCTCTGACTGTTGCATTCTGAGATCATTTGTGGCAACGTGAACTACAACTGTTGCGACGGTAGGATGGTGACGTAGGATGGAGGGGGCGGAGTTTGTGATGTCTCTCACCAGCGCACCTGGGTGACAGGAGGTGTGGCCTTTGCGTACTCGCACATGTCGGACCATGGAGGACCCCAAAACGAGCACGGACGGTCCTGGCTTAGTAGAGCTGGGCACCACGGAGATGTGAGGTTGGATCTGCGGCGCTGGGTGGCCGGACACATCTCCCTGCTTACACAGGGAGGGAGCGGCGGGGGACGCTCCAAGTCCACGCGGAGCCGGCGAGCCCCGCGCGCACGAGGAGGAGCCTCCAGGCGGCACGGGAGCCGCGGTCGGCGTGGCTGGGCCCAGCGACTCACGCTCACTCTCATGCAGGTTGCCCAGGACAGGTGGTGATGTGTTGTCCGTGCCTCGCGTTACAGGGTGGCCCGACCGTGGAGCTGGAGTGAAGTGCAGATTTCCGGCGCGGGTTTTCTTGGATGGTGTGGAAACTCATCGTGGTCCAGGATATTAAATTTATTCCCCAGTGTAATGTCTACCGTGGAATAGGAACGAGACGCACGCTTACCTCCTCTTTCCTTACGTGGCCCGACCTTAATCCACGGATTGGACTTGATAGGAGTGGAACTGATGGGAGCTTTGGGTCTTGCTCCTTGTTGGAGCCAGCGTCCGTCTGCGACTGACTTGGGAGCACCGAGATCAGACGATGATGAGCGGGAGGCCTCTCCGGTGGAATACGGAGCGGTGTCAGCAAGATGGGCGCTGTTTGCTCTCGTACGAGTTTTGCCCAGAATGATGTCGTTATCCCGCTCCTCCTGGATTTTGACGAACAGTGTGGATATTTGATGTTCCAGTTCTGCTACTCTCTGGCTAAGTCCAACACAGCTTTCGCAACTGAATGTACAGGTGAGTGGATGCATGCTAGCAGTTCGTAGCACGGCCCAGTACAGTGTGCAGTGTCCTTTGATTAAAGTGCAGGCATCCAGAGGTTAAAAACGTATATCCAGTAAACAAAGTTAAAAGCTGTGGCAGCCAGTATTTATGTTCCCAGGATGTGAGTTAAATCCAATAAAAAGTAGTTTGTTTTGGGACTCGATCTGTCAGCAAAACAAGACATCATAGACATTAAATTAGTAGACACACACAGCAGCTCTGCTCTCTTGCTACAACACAAAAAGCGAGACGCCATATTCCTGCGGTAGAGGTGACTACGCAAATCAGTTGAACTCAATGGCAGAAGTTGCACTTTTGTGGATAAAATGAGCTAAAACAAGCGATTTCAGCAAAGCCATCAACAAACAGACTGATTTTCCTTTTTTTTTTTTTTTTTTTTTGGTGAAACAGCAAATGATTAACAGGATTTCTAACAGGATTTCTCTGTTACATAAACGAATAGTACAATTCACAAATTATTTCATTATTGAAACAGATTGAATTTATGATAATTCATGGTTAATTTATAAAAATTCTTGATGACTCATGTGAACTAATGAATAAATTGCCTGACTCTTTAATTCACATCCTCTTATTATAAAATGTTACCAAAACAACTAAACTTTGGTTCATTATCACTCATCATTATGCTATAATCCTTACAGATTCCACATGTTTACACCGAATTAGCTTCATTTAGTCTTGTACACAACACTTATCCATCCGTATGCTTTAATAACCTCATATCGTGCTGTATCTTTGCCTCCCTGCTGCATAATACCAAACGCAATTATACCCAAATCCTACAATAATGTCGGAAAGTTTCGTGTCTGTGAAATTGTTGCTCTGGGCTTCGGAATATTGCCCAATTCCCGGGAGGCTCGGCTCCAAATACAGTAGGAGTTATAAGGGTAATTGCAAAGCCAAGCGCTCCGAAAACAAGTATACAGTAGGTAACCAGAAGGTGGCCTATCAGAGCGCGGGAACTCCAGAGAAAATGTTCAATTAAAGTGCAGCAGCCTCAGCGGAGAGCAGGGATACACAAACAGCTGTCCTTATGGCCCAGATTTACCTGAGTGGATTCAATCTATACACTTTAAATTGTCTATTGTTTGGCTCTTACACTGCGCCATAAACTGCTCTGCTTCCCTGCAGTTCTGAATGTTTCAATGGACTTTGGCTCAAGTGTTCACAAAGTTGAGTTAAGTTCACGTTGGAGTAGCAGAGGGGATGATATCATTGAAGTAAATGAGAAAAGTAAAGAGGATTTGTTTTAGGAAAAGGTTTATGAATGTGGATTGCTTTAGGTTCAAAAAATAAATGTAATAAAACCAGACTTGGAATTAGGATTAAATAATTTTGTGAAAACCAAATCTTGTTCCGTCTAATACAGTAACGTTTGTTGTCTGGGGGAGCTACTTCAGAGGCTGATATTGACATGAAAGCCCATATACTGAGAGAGCAAGAGTTGGCGTAACTAACTTGTTTTTTTTTGTAAACTTGTGTTTTCCACTAAAAAGTACATATAAATGCAGTATTGTGTGAAGAAATGAGACCACTGAGTAATGTCTGAACTAGGATGGGACAATTCACTTGCCTGGAAAATCCAGATGGTATACAGTAGACCAAAGTTTGGACACACATTCTCATTCAAAGAGTCTTCTTTATTTTCATGACCATGAACATTGTAGATTCAAACTGAAGATATAAACACCACAAGTGCTAAGCATATGTGGGAACTCCTTCAAGACTATTGGAAGAGCATTTCAGGTGACGACCTGTTGAAGCTCATCAAGAGAATGTCAGAGTGTGCAAAGCAGTAATCAAAGCAAAAGGTGGCTTATTTGAAGAACCTAGAATATAACATATTTTCAGTTGTTTCACACTTTTTGGTTATGTGTTATATTTCAGCATGTGTTTATTCATAGTTTGGATGCCTTCAGTGTGAATCTACAATGTTCATAGTCATGAAAATTAAAAAGTCTTTGAATGAGAAGTGTGTCCAAACTTTAGGTCTGTACTGTATATAAAATATATCGTCTGGCCACTGTGTCCCTCTTTTGAATTTTTTTTTGCAAACATGATTTAGGTTTTAAATCTGACAATTTCCTCTCATAAATCCTTTCACACATAGTTAATATCAACTAGCTGCATTTATGTCTTAAAAACGTCTTTTTACAAACAACAAAGTGAAACTCGAGAGGACCACCCAAGCTCAGCCAATCAGAGAGCAGCACTCAGCTCCTGATGAGAACTAAAATTCTTCAATGTTCAGTTCAGACAGGACTCAGAGGTCTGAATTTTTCACAAAGTGCTGTATTTAATATACACTTTTTAGTGGAAAGCACAAATGTACAACTAAAAAAGTTAAACAGATCGAGTCTGGCCTTTTGATTCAATCACTGCAAACTTAGAATGATTTTCCTTGTCTGAACTGGATAATAAAGAATTTTAGTTTTCATCTGGAGCTGAATGCTGCGCTCTGATTGGCTGAGCTTGAGTGACCCTCTCCTGTTTCACTTTGTTGTTTGTAAAAAGACGTTTGTTGACTATACTTGCAGTCAAAATGAACACATGTCAATATTAAACATGTGTTGAAAGGTTTATGAGAAGAAAACAGTACTTTTAACCCAGGTTGAATGTCTCTGTGACTGTATTTCTAATGTAACACAACAGTCCTTTACAGCTCTCTTGTGTCTGCATACGTGTCAGCTCTCATCTATATTCAGATTTACCTTTGAAGCCTGCCTCTCCAGTCTGTAAACTCCCACTGCACACAAATCCATCTCTTTGCTGTATCCGTGCTTTCTTATTAAATCTGTCACATCGCTTGATTGAAACACGATTACACCTTTGCATATTTACTTTTGTCCCGCTTACAATAACCTGCTCCAATCTGCGTCTCTTTTGTAGCTTTTTACAGGAAATGATCGTTTTCGTTTAGCGACTCCGAACATGTTTCTCTACTTCTTTATATTCATGCTGCAATCTTTCAATAAAGCCATTATTTGTGCGCGAGGTAATCAGCGGGACTTTGGTGCAGGCGTCAGTAGGAGGTTCGTGGGCCGCTCCAAATTGCTTCAGCGGAAATGGGTTGCGTTGAATGGTGAAGTGATTTTTGTAGTTAAAAGAAAGCAAAAGCTCTCCGGAGAGAATCACTGTAAATGCTAATGTGTAAATGAGCACATAGCGACGTAGCATTTGAGCTAACAATGTGCGCTGATTTATTATGCAGACGGTTCTGTGTTTAATGTGAAGCCAGTTACGAGCGCTTATTTGGAGTACGAAAATGTCTTCCATTAAATAAAAATTTGAATTCCATTTGGCGTCTGACGGTGAACGCGTCGCGCAAATGACATTTTTTATTGACAAGGCTTTTTAGCTTTGCTCTGCTTCATGTCGGTTACAGCCAATAACCCTAAAATAATATTGGCTGTGCAGAATCACTGTGACACTGCTCTGGTTCAGCCCAGTGGGAGGAAGAGTGACAGTACTTCTCCACTTTTGCTTTTTGTGTCAATGTCTTTTCAGTACTTTTTGTCAAACATCCAAACTGAAACAGTTTCAATCATGAAGGAGCGACTAAAGGATTCAATTGAAAAGCTGTAATATATGTGTTTCTGAGGTGCATTTAGCTTCATTCAAGCTATGTGATGATTCTGTTTAGTAAGTTGTCTCTCAATCAAGCACGTTTTGAATTTCCCAGATGTGTGACACCATTGGTAGAAAACGTTACAGCAAAGTAACTTTTTTACCTTGGTACATGTACTTTATCATCACACTGTTTGATTAATTAAAAAGTAGCTTGGTTCTGCTGAGCACATACAAGTTTTTGCTCATGATCTTTTTGATATTGGCATCGCTTTTTCAGTTTAAGTGCAGCAGTAGTTTTGTACTCTTTCTCCCCTGAGCCTCAGAAAACACTTTGACAGATTTGCACCAAATAATAATAATAAACATTTCAGACTATTTTTGAGCTTTTGCAGCTTTAGATAAGCAGTAGTGCCAAACATTGTTTCTAGTGAGCCGAAATGAATCAATTTTTTTCTCGAAGAAACTGAAATGAATTATTTTGCAGCAGGTCAAGTTCCAAACCTAATTTTGTGTTGCATCTAAAAAGTTTTTTTTTTTTTATTTTGCATTAAGAAAGTCATTATTGTATATTTTAAACATGTTTTATCAGATTATAAATGGTTAGGTGTACTCAAGACAAGACTCAATACCGCTTTGTGCGCCAAATATGGGCACCACTGATACAAGGCACAATCTGTGTGAATGCTTTCCCAGTGTAATTTCTTTTGCAATTTGTAGAGAGCTTTAAGTACCAGAATGCAAAATCATATTTTGTGATTTGATAAACATTTCATTATTCAAATCAGATTCATTACAATAGTTTGTCTGTGTTAGCATGTTATAAATAAGTGTACTTACCTTATCTTTGTAATCTCATCAGCTGCAATCAAAACCTGTTCTCTCATTGAGGCGTCAAAGCTTAATTTTATTGTTACAATATATATATTTATGGATCTAAATCTACCTATGCAAGGTCAGAGCATGTTAAAAACTAACCATACAAATAATGTGTCTTTTCATCTCTGGTATCACTAATCTTAAACTCACTTCTCAGGACAAGGCTTAAAGAAGAATTACTAAACAGAGAAAAGCCTGGGTTGTGTTCAGTGTCAGAGAGAGGAGGGTCTGGCAGAAGGCCTGAAATTGAGTTGTTTAAGGTTACGGTTGTTTTATTAGGACAAAGTACAATTACGTTAAGCACAATGGCACAGATGCTTAATTTTTAGCCTTTACACAGCCCAACATCTGAAGAAACGTAGCTACACAATGAAATGTCAGAAATGTTTTCACCCCTTTTTTACATCAATATGCTACAAAAACCCAAACGTAAGATAATTGAAGCCATTTTCTTCGGGTAAAATATAAACTACCCGAAGCCCTAGTCCTAAACTCACCCATTTTAGTAACTTGAAGCTTAAACCTTGTCGCTAAACTCGAAGAAAATTACCCCACGTGGACATGGCTTCAACCAAATTCGTGGTTATTTTACATTTTGGCTTTTCATAATAAATTGTACATTTTTGACATTTCGTTGTATATTTACATTTTCTTCTGAGACTGTGTTGCTTTTACAGCTAATTTCCATCTGTAATCCTGAGGGGAGGGAGATGGGAGGTATACTGGACATGCTTTTCAGAGGAAACCAACGCAAACATGGGGAGAAAGGCATTGGAGCTGCCCGAAGTGGATCTTAGACCTTCTTACTTTGAGACCAGATCGCTAACCACTGGCCACTGTGTCAGACGATTTGTCAACCTAAAATAGCTCATCATGCATCTCATTCGTCATTCAGTTTGCAGCTGGCTCAAAGATTCCCAGAAGTTTCAAAATTCATAAGCAAGCCCTTTTCGCCTAATGCATCTTTTCCTCTCCAGCAGTCGGACATTTCTTCTCTCATTACTGTCTTCATCTGAAACGCCGAAACAAGTTATTCTAAACTCCTCGGCCAGGTGGCATTTAAAAACCACACAGACCAAAGGTGAACTCGCCGTGGCCTTTACAACCGTGGAAAAACTCCAATAAGTGAAAAATAACAAAGATTTTGACAAGAGAGTCCCGGCTAGAATCTCAACTGCATTACTGTCTCTCCAGCTCACGGGCCTGTTATCTGAGCGCCTTCCTGTCATTGCATTGAAGTAATGGAGCTCATTAGTTTAACGTGAATGTGACTAACAGATTTGGTACTTGGTGTCCTCCGTTCTGCTGCCCACGCTGACAGCAAAAATACTGCCCAAGTAGCACATTTTCCCCTGGAGACAAGAAAACATCATGGTAAGTGAATAGTATACATGCTTGTGTTGTGTTGGTAAAATATACATTTAGTATTGTAATAAAGCTAGCAAGCAAGATCTAGGACAGTAGGAATGTAGTAGTTGTAATTAAAATTTTGATTTTGCATATAACTGCAGAACTAAGCTGGAAAAAAATTCCTTATGAAGCACAGTTCAAGGAGTGTCGTAAAACAAGAAATTTCAATTAAGTGAATTGCTTTCACAACATGTTTGTCAGTCTGGATGCTAATACAACAAAATATTAATTGCCCCCACAACATATTGTCTGATGATAAATTATAAAACATGATAAAACTAAAACTATGTCCGCAAGGAGCCAAAAATGTATAAACTAGCTGGAATTGGCTCAGTAAACATAAGTGTCTACACGAAGCTTTGAAAATGCTTGAAACCACTGTAAGTGTGGTGATATTTATTACGAATACAAGTGCAGACACATGGTCCATGGCTAATTCAATCAAGCAAATAATTAAGAGCAATACTTCTTTTCTTAAAAATGTGCCTGTATAGAACAGAAACCTCGTTTTCCCAAGTGTTAAGTTGTGACACTGCAAAAAGCCACAAAACTAGAAGAAAACATGACTTGTCAACACAGTCTCACTAGATGGCGTACATTTACCACGACACAAAAACAGCATATTTTGAGCACGAGTTCACCGCTGTTTTTAGTACTTATGTCACGGCGTGCATTTAGCACGATATGAAAAAGAGTTAAAAATGACAGCGACCGATTTCACATGTGTTCAATTAAAAAACACATAGTTGCTATCTGGGGACGTTTTCTGTTCTAGGTAAACGGCGACGTATTAGGCCTTTCACACGTTCACTGTAAAATGCGGTTAAGTTTAGGCTGGTGTTAGGAATCAGGATAATTTGGTTTAATATTCATAAGAACACGGTCTTATAACAACCACCGATTAAAAAGTTAACTGGGACTGTGAGGCGTATTATAATTACGCAGGACAACCTGTGACTTCGTGCTAATCATACCTAATTTACATGTTGCGTAATGTCGTGGTAAATGTACGCTTTCTTGTGACATCGGGCGACTTGTAGCATCAAAAAAAGTCCCATCCACTTAGGTGGTCGTATATCGCTTCCCATTCCAAAGTCCTACCACATTACATATTCCTAACTCTAATTATAACGCCTTACCCATATTTCAGAAATAAATATTGAAAAATAAACATTACTAGCATAGAGATTCAGCCTGTGCCGTGAAGTAGCTCCGATCCTGGAGCTAGCTCCCTGTGTGTGTAGTAGGTAGATTGTAAATGTGTTGTAGCTCTTGTAAAGTGAGAAGCAAGGATTTAGCTGCATGCACCACATAAAGGTCAGTACTTTAAGCCAACACAGTATCACAGTAAAGTGCATGTATACCACGACACATAATCAACGTAGGATGAGCACAATTTCACAACTTTTTTTTTTTTTTTTTTTTTTACATGTATATGTTACTCTGCGTTAAACAAACCTGATATTTCATCACGTGAAAGGCACAAATTTCATGTAAAGCCAGTTGGGGACATTTTCTTTAGGTTTAATGGGTAAGTTTAGGCTTCAATTACTAAGAACGGTAAGTTAGAGCAGTGGTTTGAATCAATTTAAGATTAGGATTTCGTAAAATATACATAATAATAACATTCTTTAGAGATGAACTGGGGCTGCAACGCATGTAAATTTCTTTAAACATGAATACACATAGCACTCATAAAGCTTTTATAACTTAGAGTGAGACCAAAACCTGGCCTATTGTTATCCTGCAAACATACAGCTGTCTCAAACCTTAAATACTTTCTTTTTTGAAGTAGGCCTCTGTCTGTGGTAAATGCCATCCTCTTTTATGATGTTTGCTAATTATTTCATCTCAATTATCTGAACGAGTATTTAAGCCTGGACGTGCCATTGTAACATCTTGGTAAGTGCTACTTGAGACTTTTCTATTATCGCTGGAGAGCTTACATAACCCGTGTTGGTGCTGCTGCTGATGGCTGTTTGTGGAAATATTAGTGCATCAGAGTGAGAAGGCTGCATATGGAGGCTATAGAGTGGTGTGGATAGTGAGCCAGAACGCACATATTAATCACAATGTATAGAAAGAGCAGGGGTAAGTGAAGCACGGAGCCTTATGAGAGCTGCTGGAGGGGCCGTGGCGGTGGTGGAGGTGACTGTGGGGGGTGGATAGCTAGATGGATGGAGAGGAGCCAGACTCGTGTCCAGGACGCACCAGAGAATCTCCGCAGATCCCCTCTCAAACGTGCCTTTTCAGCCCTCTATTCAAAATGCTGTAATTGCGTCATTTTTCAAGGCCCTTGCCACTGTCTGACGGAGTGCCCGGCCCCATTAATCAAACTAATGGAGAAGTAAGTGATTTCAAAATATAGGCTTTGATCAAGCTTTCGCCGGCCTACTAGCTGGCTCCGCCCACTTCTCAGGGCAGAGGAACCGCCCCGCCTTCTCCGTGTTTCTCACTCTACACTGTGCATACTTTAAGAAGACTGTGCTGGTGCTACTTCTATGTATACCTTTAGAATGAAATCTAAGCAAAAGAAACAGACCCAAATGTGACAACTGAATAGTCAAAGTACACATACTGTCTAGAAATATTATAATATTGACTTTGTAAGCAGCAACGTGCTTTCTCAACAACTTTAACAATAACGTTGATGAGAACTACCACGCTGTTTTCCACTTTGTTAATGAGAGCAGGTGAGAACAATGAATAAAAAATCTACATATAAAGATTTTTCTCTAAGGGATTTGTTGCCACTTATTTACACTTTTATCTTGAGCATGACATTAAATGCTTTTACTGTAGACATAATATTGTAGTTACTGTAACCTTTTCAGCTACTGGCCCTTTGTGGTGTATCCCCATAAGACAGATCAGGAACTAGAAGGGCTGGTGCAGGATCAAGCCCTTTCTCTGGAGCAAGATTTTTTTCTGTCAAACCCAGAACTTTACGATGACTTTAAAACGTTGTTCATAAAGTCGATGATACAACTTGTATCACCGTTGAACAAATATCAACATCAGCAAAGTTTGCTGACACACACTTGTTTACTTCTGAATATAATGGCTTCAGAGTTGGCCAGTGGCAATGACAGCTCTTTCTAACCTGTGAAACCTACTGAAGTGCCATATTTCTCTCAATGGTCTGGATGTTAACACAGACTCTGCTCTCTCAGCTCCAGCTGCTGGTATTGAAGAGGTTGAAAGAATGAATGAATGATTGTGCTTACTTGCACAGACAGATGTCTTCCACAGTGCTTCAACAGTACATCCCCCTAAACACCTGGCGTCTCAACCTCTGACCAACACCAAGTGTTCTCCTAACATTGAATGTTACTGGTTGGTGGAGAAACCGGAAGTGCCAGGAGGAAACCACCAGACACGGGGAGGAACATGCAAACTCTGGGTTTTCTCAAGGAGCATATGTCACCATGTGGGTTAGTTGGGAGGGCACTGTTGGGCCCCAATAATGATACAAGTGTATAGCCTATGAGTAGCGTAGCTCTGCATTTTATCCCACAGCAAGCAGTGCTGCAAGAAACTCAGGAAGACTATTAACAACACATCACCCTGATGTTGTCACCAAATTTTTTGATGACCCTTTTTTTGGCAGTGTGAATGAAGCCGTCAAATGTTTCCAGAGGAGAAATGGCCCCATGAAGGAACAATGGGTAAAAGTACTTCTGATGCTCTTGGTAATTACACGTGTGTACCTTGTATTCACACATTGATCCTTCTGTGTACAGTTCAGCACTTTTGCCTGTTTTGGATTATTTGTTTTTTTGAATTAGATTGGTTCTTTCCCTGTCTGCATAGGTTTCCTCTGGGTTCCTCTGTCACTAAAACATCACAATAGACTCTTCTCCCATCACTCAGGACTCTGCTCAGTGGGATTTCCTGGTTAAATAAAGTCAATCTACTTTCAAGGCAATTTATGTATTTATTTATTTATTTATTTTACTAAGTTGGACATTTGTGTTCAAACTTTGAACTTGGCCTGGTCTCAACTATCTGTCCTGCTTCCTTTCCTCTTCTTGTCTAATCCATTTTTTCATTCTTCAGCTGTCAATCAAACGTGCCATATTAAGTAGTGCTCCAATCCAAAAGCTCAGAGGAAGAAACCAAGGACAGGGCTAAAGAAGCAGTGCTAATAAAACCTAATCTGTCTTCCATGGAGATTTTTGTACTGTTACTACAACACAGACTGTCCCACGGATGACGGAGAGCTCTGCTGCCTCTCCCTCCTCTCTGTGTCTTCGCTGTGGCATCCATTTCCTTCGTGGGATTGGAGGAGTCAAGGCTGGAGGAGACAGGGACAGGGAAAAGAGAGCCACAGTGTCTCTCCTTAAGACTAATACACTTGTAAACTTTCCAAGTTACAAAGCAGCTTCCCATTTCTCAAACCGCACTCGGGTCACCTTCCTTTTTAGTCACTGCCAATCCTTAATGTTCCACTGTCCTTATTCTTAAGCACACTTCTGTTGCAAATGGAATTGATTGTCTTTAACTGTACTGTGATACTGTCCTCTGTACTTGGACACTTTCCAGACCCGGGATATAGACTGTGCACTCCTGAGAACCGTCTCGTTGAAATCATTGTGTGCTATTAACAGTCCTGTCCGTCCTCAGTTCACGCAGTTCAGACACATTTATCGACCGCCATGAGAAAGATTCAATTAAACAGCTCCTTGGGCAAAAAAAAAAAAAAGTAATAAATAAATTAGAAGAAAAAAACTCAAGAGTGGCTTTGGAACCACTTGAATGTTCTGTCGATTCAGAAATAAGTGATGCTTTGATTTGGACTCAGATGGACTTGTTTTTTTCTTCCACTGAACTAAAATATACTGTATATGAACTTGTAAAGATTTTAAAGGGACATATTAAGAAAAATTCACTTTTCAGAATTTTACCACATATGAGTGCAAGTGTCTTTAATTCATTCAAAGTTGTATTTAAATTTATTCCTGCATTTTTGAGTATCTTGTATTGTCTGCAGCTGATGATGGAGTGCTCATGTTGTTATCTTCAGTTACACATATCCCCGCCCACTTGTCCGTATTTACATGCGATTAGTTCTTTAATTTTGTATTTATTTATTGTATTTTGGTGGAGAGAAAGAGAGCATTTGAAAGTACATTGGAAAAAAAAGCTCAAATTTGAGCTCAGAGCAACCTTTTTTCACTGATCATTCTTAAGAGTTTCAACAGCTGAATGGAGTGGCTTCCGTCTGGCCGCTCTACCACACAGACCTGATTGTTGGATTGCTGCTGTTTTCCTTCTGGAAGGCTCTCCTCTCTCCACAGAGGAACACTGGAGCTCTGACAGAGTGACCATTGGGTTCGTGGTCATCTCCCTGATAAAGGCTCTTCGAGGGAGAAGCAGACGTTTAAACCAGCCTGTTCCCATGGATAAGCGTGTCAATACCTCGCTATTGTAAACAGTGTGTCATATGAACGCAACTTCTATTTTGTGCGTGTGTATTTCACGCGTTTCTGTCCAGTTATTTCAATGGTGAATGTTGACATGTTATTATTCAATGAAGACTAACACAATCCCAATCCTAAACTTAACCAAATCCAAGCCTCAGACCTAAACATACCCATCTTTGTAACTTCAGACCTAAAGTTAGCCGTTAATCCCTTGAAAACCTCGTGTTAGTCGTCAATCACATCGCGTTTTCATAGTACGCCAGAAAAAAATGAGCGTTCATTGCACGCCAAAATAGGAAGAGGGCGTCGTCATGACACGCAATCTGTCATGGCGTGCTATTTTACGCAATCCATGAGAACACGTTAGACGAACGCCAGGAAGAATCTGGTGGTTCCAAACGTCTTCATGAAAAATGGAGGCCACTGTGTCATGGGACCTTCAAAGCAGCAGAAATTTTTCTGTCTCCTTTCCCAGATTTGTGCCTCCAGACAATTCCTTTGAGCTCGTGCTTGTGTTTGTGCTCAATAGCGGGACCTCATAGACAGGCGTGTGCTTTTCCAAATCATGTCCAATCAACTGATTTTATTATAGGTGGACTCCATTAAACTGTAAAACATCTGAAGATGATCAGTTGAAAAAATGCTCCTGAGGTCAATTTTTTTTTTGAGCTCATGGCAAAGGCTGTGAATACTTATGTAAATGTGATTTCTTAGTTTTCTGTTTTTAATAAATTCAAAAAATGTCCAAAAAACTTTTTTTCACATTGAGATAATGTGGGGTTGTGTGTAGGATTTTGAGGTAAGAGATTAATTTAATACAATTTTGAATGGAGCTGTAACAACAAAATTGGAAAAGTATGCGTTATGAATACTTTCCAGATGCACTGTAGATCCTGTTCTGTACATTCTGTCAGATGAAAATAGACTAGTAAAAACAAATAATGTAGCTGGAAATCTTGCCTCTATATCACACTTTACATTCCCAACTTCCGATAATGAGCACAAGTTTCACATTGATAGCTCTATTTCACCTGTAATGTCTCCATTCAAATCACATTCTTTATGCTTTTGTCCAAAGCCACCACCAACAAGTCAGCTCCTCCAAACAAGGTTAAAAGAGAAGAGTCTTTTGTCTCCCGCTGTGTTCAGACAATGCAAACACATCCTGAAAAAAAAACCCTCTTTAACAATAGCTTTGAGTAATTTATCGGCTGCGCGGTCGGAGCCCATCGTTGTAGCGCTAATTGCCCGGAGTGTTGTTTACTGGGAATTACGCCCATAACAGGCCTATTAAAGCGCTCATATAGGCCCCGAGTGAAGCCCGGTCTGTGCCTCTGCAGCCTTGATCCAGCCTCTGCTTGAGGCGCAGAAACAGGCCTAAGTGTGAGAGGATCTGCAGTTATACAAGTCATGTACTCTGAATATTCTCTTTGTTATCAAGGACTTACTTTTACAGCATTGTCAAGTCATGTTTCTATTCATAAATCACAAGTGGAAACCTGGGATAGTCAATGTCAGAGCTATGCTAACATTTGATAAAAGGAAAATAGTCTCAATTTACAGTATTGTTCTCCTTAATATATCATTTTGACAGTGCTTTTTACTAAAGAGCGTATGGCTAGTGCTAATTTCATCTTATTTTGCACAATATTATCCATTGTAAATAGAAACCAGACACGGTATTAAATTTCCCTCCAAAGATTTCATTCCACCTAGTATAACATGTTTTCATCCAAAAATGTTGTCGTATCGGTCAAAAGTATGAAGTAATGCACTTTTGCCAGTGGCGAGTTTGATCCAAGATGGCCGACTTCCTGTAAGTTGAGGGCAGCGTCACAATTATATGTTCTGAGGTCAACTGGGATTTCGTAGGGCGGAACAAAGCTCACCTAGCAGACAGCGGAGGGAACCAATCAGAGAAGAGCATAAAGGCTTCTACTGCCGTAAGCTGTTGGGATTTCTCTCGCGCTGTCATCTGCCGGTAAGGGCGGTCCCCTTACCGGCTCGAGCTGACTGCACTGCCTTGACCATCTTGAACACGACTATTGACGCGATGTCTTTTTGGTAATTTAAAACGGCTTTTACCCGTGAATGGAACAAACTCTCGGTTTTTCGGTGCGCCATGTTGTTTATCCTTCCGCCGCGCTGCCTAGATCCATGCGCGCTGCGCACAGCAGGGACGTTGTTAGCAAAAACCACGTGACTGAAATAAACGATTTTCATTGCACGTACGATCTGGATTTCGAAGGAAACGCCCTTGGAGGGGAGGGCGACCAGACTGATATTTTCTCTGTGTAAAAATACAGAGAAATGTCATTCTGGATCCCAGGCAAACAGCCCAGTGTTTTTCACACTTAAACATAGTTTAAAATAGATCCACAAAAGAGTTTTGTTTTTCGACACTGGTCTCTCAGCTCAATCTGAATTAGAGTGACACCTCTAATAGTTTACACCACTCTCGTCGATCACCCAATCGTGCAAAATCTGTCATCCCTAGTATCACAAGTTTGATCCCCGACTTCCTCAGGGTCACATTATTGTTTTATGTTCGGACATGAACTACTTTTCAAGCCAGGTTTCATATTTTTACAGCGACTTTTTTCGGCGTCGGGTTCCATTGGCCCAATGTTTTCTGATTATCGAGGGGGCGCTACTCTGTTGTCTTGCTTTTTTTTTTTTTTCACACGGTCTTCACTCAAAATTAGAGCTCACTGAGTTCTAGTTTTCGACACCACTCTTGGGCACGTGTGTCAATTGTTTACTGGTCATTTTCACAATTTTGCCCCTCCCAGAGTCTCTCGCCGAGACTATTCTCGTTCTTTGGCTTGGGACAAATTTTGGTTTTGCAACAATCAAAAAAAAGAAAAGTCTGAAAATATGTAAGATAATAACAAGAAATATCAGAAAAACTCACTTTACAAAAACAAAAGCCATTAGTATTTGCTAGTTTTCTACTAAATAAATATTTTATTTTATTGTAGCTCAGGTTGCATGCATTGGTTGCTAGGAAACAGTTATAGATTTAGCCATAAGCTGCTGCCTACTCTTGCCTAATGGTAGTGAAGCCTCTGCGTTTAAGTACTGACCAGGCCCTGAGCTTCTGATAATATGACAGGCAGGTATGGAGTCTTTTATTGTGAATTAGCCCCATACCAGGCCCATTAAAGCGCTCATATAGACCCTTAGTGAAGCCCGGTCAGTGCACTCTCCAGCCTCTGATCCAGCCTCTGCTCTGACTCTTAGGATCTGCAGTGATACAAGAAGAGAAGTAATGTACTCTGAATATTCTCTTTGCTTTGTGTAGTTACTTTTGTTCACTGCTGTGAATAAAAGTCACACATACCTACTAAAGACACTTTTCTTTTTATGTATTAAAAGTCACACATAATGTGTAACTGTTTTCATACTCATAGTCACATATATACTGTATTAAACGATGATTTATTGATGCAACTTTAATTATTCTGTCTCATCTGTCAGCAATTTATTGTTTGCGTTTGTTGCAACTTTAAATGCTTTATGATCATGTTTGATTGTATTTCTTTGATGTTTTTGAACTGTGCAATACAACTTTGAGAATTCCCCCATTGTAGGACATATAAAGGATATATTATTCTTTAATTTATTCATAAATCACAAGTAAAACCTGGCAATGTCGGAGCTCTGCTAACCTTTGCTAAATGATGCTTTTCCACCAAAACGCTCACACTTTACAAGGAAGAATCCACTCACCTAGTGTGTGCAGAGGAAATGACAGATAAGTGTTTTGCCCAAGGACACAAAACAACTCTCCCATGAGACCAGACTTTGACAGACAGGTATGGTTTCTCTCATTGTGAAAGATCAAATTCCAGAGGTGTGTTCAGTTCAGAACCACAGTTATGTAAAATATGCATTTGAGTCAAAGTTGTATTTGAAATATAATTTTTTTATTGATAGTCAATAGTCCTTATGACCAATCAATAATATATAATTAATACTATTTATACCAGTGCCTTTATTGATCGTGTTAATTATTATAGAAGGATTATTTGTTTTTCAACATGGGGGATGCACGCGCACCTGGTCTGCAGAAAGAGACGCCGCTCATTGACACAGGTCGTGGCAACAAGTTGAGCCAGGGCTGTTGTCAACTGACTAGATCTTACCATGTGGAGAAATAAAAGGGTAACACTTTAAATCAAATCAAATCAAATCATCAAATCAAACTTTATTTATAAAGCGCTTTTCATACATCATGTAACACAAAGTGCTTTACATTTAATTAAAAACAATCCACATGCCTCCCACCCTCCACCCGTCCCCGCCAGACAACCCCCATATTACAAGCACCCCCCCCCACCCCACCCCCCCCCCCACCCCCACACACACACACACACCCTTACAGACATTAACACATTTTGCTCCTTTCATATACATACGTTGGCTGGGTACAGATGACCAAAGGCAGCATCATCAGAGGAGCTGTCTGCACCAGGAGCAGAGTCGCCTGCAGCCACAGGACACCAGCCCAGGGCCCAAGAAGAGATGAGGTCAAGACCAAACCTCCAGGGCCCATGAGCCAGAACCCAGCAACCACAGCCGACCACAGCTCCTGGTGCAGAGCTCCTCAGAGGAAACACTGGAGAAGCTAAAAGTGATAAGAAAATTAAGATAAGTATAAAAAAGATAAATACAAGCAAACTAAGAACTAAAAATAATATTATCAAAAACTTAAGAACAAAAGTCAGATAAAACTAATTATAAATAAATATATCAAGTAAATAATAGCATGTAAGATGATAAATACTAAACAAAAGCTAAGCTAAAAAGATGGGTCTTGAGCCTGCTCTTAAAACCTGAATGTTCTCTGCGGCCCTGAGGTCCTCCGGCAGACTGTTCCATAGACGGGGCCGTAAAACTGGAAAGACGCCTCGCCGTGAGTGTGTGTCCTGACTTTGGGAATGACTAGGAGCCTGCTGCCGGAGGAGCGCAGGGTCCGCGAGGGTTCATAAGGTACAAGCAGTTCTGAAAGATAAGAAGGCCCAAGACCATTAAGACACTTAAAAACCAGTAAAAGAACTTTAAAATCGATCCTAAAACACACAGGGAGCCAATGCAGCGATTTTAAAACCGGTGTAATGTGGTCCCGCCCCCTGGTCTTAGTCAGGACACGTGCTGCTGAGTTTTGTAATAATTGTAAACCTGAAATAGACTTTTTGGGAAGACCAGAAAGCAGGGCATTACAATAGTCTATACGACTGGTGATAAAAGCATTGCATCAGCGTCTCTGTGTTGGCCCGAGAGAGAATGGGACGGACTCTGGCGATGTTTTTGAGATGGTAAAAACCTATTTTTGTAATATTTTTAATGTGAGGAATAAAAGTCAGCTCAGAGTTAAAAATAACGCCCAAGTTTCTAACTTGTGAAGATGGATAAAAAGATTGTGTTTGTAATTTGGATAAAAGTTTCTCTCTCTGGGCCTCAGGACCGATGACTAAAACCTCAGTTTTTGTCCTGGTTAAGCTGGAGAAAGTTTTCTGCCATCCAGGATTGATGTCTAAATGCAGTTAAAAAGAGCGTCCATTGGCCTGGTGTCATCAGGAGACATGGAGATGTAAAGCTGTGTATCGTCTGCATAACTGTGGAAGTTGATTCCATGTCTCCTGATGACACCACCAAGAGGGAGCATGTACAGGTTAAAAAGTACAGGACCTAAATGGAACCCTGGGGCACACCACATGTGATTTCATGAACCAGAGAGGAGCAGGTATCTAAACTTACCATAAAGTTCTGTCTGTGAGAAGGACGTAAACCATTTGTGCACAGTACCAGAGAGGCCGATCAGGTGTTTGAGTCTGTGTAAAAGAATAGTGTGGTCTACTGTATCAAAGGCAGCGCTTAGATCCAGTAGAACCAACACCGTCACCTGTTTAGAATCATAATTTAGTCTAAATCATTTAAAATCTTTGTCAAGGCTGTCTCGGTACTGTGGTTTACCCTAAAACCAGACTGACATTCTTCAAGAATGTTCTGGGAGTTTAAAAATAATTTAGCTGTGTAAAAACAAGTTTTTCTAAAATTTTGCTTAAAAATGGTAAGTTAGATACCGGTCTGTAATTGTTAAAATCATTCAAATCCAAATTGCTCTTCTTCAGCAGGGGCCTGACCACTGCAGCTTTAAAAGCAGTAGGAAAGACCCCTGTCTGAAGAGAGCAATTCATCATGGTTAAAAGCTCGTCTCTAAAAGATTCATAAAATGACTTAAAAAACTGAGTTGGGATGGGATCTAAAGACAAGTGGTGGGCCTCACTGACGAGAAAACTTATCAAGCATCTCAGCATTAACCAGGACAAAACTGTCCAGTGTTTCCTCTGGTAAGATAAACCAATCAGATGTGTTAAAAACAGTAGTTCGAGTAGATAAAATGTCACATCTGATTTTGTTTATCTTTCCCCTGAAGTGGTCTGCAAACTGCTCACAAAGAGCATCAGTGGGAGGGAGTTTGGAGCTGTTAAAATCAGGGTTAATAAGATGATCAATGGTGGAAAAAGAATTTTAGGATTATTTTTATTGTTTGAAATTGTTTTTGAAAAGTATGCATTTCTTTTGTTTCTGACTGCGCTGTTGTAGGTCTTTAGGTGATGAGTATAGATTTGCAAATTCACTGTTATTTTGTTTTTTCTCCATTTTCGTTCTGCCCCTCTGCATTTTCTTTTTAGTTGTTTCAGTTCTTCATTTCTCCAGGGGGCCACAGGTTTGGAGGGGGCCTTTTTGAGTGTAAAAGGAGCAACAGAGTTAAGAGCAGTTTGTAATTTACTGTTAAAATCGTTCACAATAAAATCACAGGGGCAGGTAAAACAATTGGAGGAGTGTTTTCTAAAACCTGAATAAAATTTGCAGCCACTTCAGGGGTAAGATGACGCCTCCTTACAGTTTTCGCAGAGGTCTCCCGCTGAATAAAACAAGTGATGTTAAAAAACACACAGAAGTGATCTGACACAGCCAAGTCGACAACAGAGTACCGCCCGCTAGTTAATAGGTAACTACGGGGGTACTTACTGGTACTTACTGGTACTTCTGGTGTTAGTACCAGTGGTAGTTACTGGTAACTACAGTGGTACTTGTAGTGGTACTTAGAGTCACAAGTACTGGTAACTAAAGTGACAGTTACCAGTATATTTAGTATTAACTACAGTGGTAGTTACTAGTACTTAATTGACAGTTACTAAAATAGCGCCCACTAGTTAATAGGTAACTACGGGGGTACTTACTGGTACTTCTGGTGTTAGTACCAGTGGTACTTACTAGTAACTACAGTGGTACTTGTAGTGGTACTTTACAGTCACAAGTACTGGTCACTAAAGTGACAGTTACTGGCTAGTTAAGTATTAATTATAGTGATAGTTACTGGTACTTTTGTGGAATGATAATTAGGGATTATGGTGGCATCATTTGTACTAATTAGTGGCACTTATACGGGTACCTCTAGTGATACTTAATTGTGTACTTGGTGGTTCTATTTGTGATGCTACACAAACAAGGTAAAGACTGTTATGAAACAAGTTTATTACTGCAAATACTGTGTATAATACAGATTATGATAAAATCAAACACTGGGCAATCTAATACAAAGAGATACCTCTTTATTATGCTCACAGCCACAATAGATATGAAACACATTAACAATTTACAAAATGTTAATCAATAAACCCAAAAAATATTTGCATACTACAGCTGGTTGAGCTTTAAACAGTAGTTACTAGTAAATAATGTATTGAGCACTAGCTAAATTACAGTAAAAGTTGGAAATAGTTCCAAAAAAAAAAAAACACTGACAGCTGGTCTTCTTGTACAGTTTAATACAGTGGTACTTCACTGGTAGTTACTGCATTAATTAACTGTTAATTAACACTGACAGCGGGTCGTACTTTAAAGTGGACAAGGTGGTACTTCACTGTCAGTAACTATAGTAATTGATAGCTAACTATCACTGACAGCGGGGTCGTATTTTAAAGTGGACAAGGTGGTACTTCACTGTCAGTTACTATAGTAATTGATAGCTAACTATCACTGACAAGCGGGTCGTACTTTAAAGTGGACAAGGTGGTACTACTCACTGTCAGTTACTATAGTAATTGATAGCTAACTAACACTGACAGCGGGTCATACTTTAAAGTGTGACAATGTGGTACTCACTGTCAGTTACTACAGAATTGATAGTTTGTAAACGGGTATGGTGTCTTACACATGTCCTGAGCGGGAGTTTCGAACCCGGGTCTTCGCCACGCCCGAGCAACCTGACCAAACGGCAATTGAGCTAACGGGAACGCTTCCCCTTGGCCCAGTTTTGTTAGTGGCGGTTCCTTATACCTGAGGGGAGTGAGAGTTTACTAATAGTAACTGACAGTAAGTAACCACCTTGCCACTTTAAAAATACGAACCCGCTGTCAGTGTTAAGTTAGCTATCAGGATACTATAGTAACACATAACTACCATGTTAGTTAATATAAATATACTGGTAAAACCTGGTCACTTAGTTACCAGTACTTGTGACTCTAAGTACCACTACAAGTACCACTGTAGTGTTACCAGTAAACTACCACTGGTACTAACACCAGGAGAGTACCAGTAAGTACCAGTGTACCCCGATAGTTACCTAATTAACTAGCGCGGGCAGTTACTTTAAATAGTGTTGTACCAACAAAAGTTCTGCTGGCCAATTAAAATTTGAGAATGAAATGGCGACCCTTGTTAAACAGTTACTCAGGTAGCACGAATGTGACTAAAATGGCGAAGGAGAAAACCCGCACTGTGGTCCTCAAGCTTCAGGAGACAAACGTCTGGTCAGGACCAGTTCAGACCTGACCAAACAGCTTGCTCTCATCCTGTTTTGTCATTTAAATCAAAGC